>CM056385.1:10660535-11164063 GCA_029718625.1 Synaphobranchus kaupii | reverse complement strand
GCTCTATGTATATTACGTTTTTACTTCCGGGTTACTTGCTGAAATTGTTGGATGAGTGCACAATTCTGCAGGTGAGTGTGCTCCTGAATTCCCTCAACAACACCCCGGAAATAAGGGGTTCGTTTTGGTAATTTATTTAACCAAGCTTGCATCGATAAATGGAACTAGTTAGCTGGCTTTGTAGAGAACACTAGCTAGACAGGGACCATTGAATGAACAAGCCAGCTAATGTTAGCAAGATCGTTTAAGCAGGCATGCAACTTGACGCGCCCCGCCCCGCTAATGTGTTAGCTAATGTTTTTATGGCTTGTCACGTTGGTAAATATAGCGAAAGTCTTTTTATATGGTTACCATTTACAAAGTAACATTATACTCCATTATACATGTATCTTGTTGCTAGTTATCTGTCAAATTATTTAAACCTAGAAAAAAAAATCTGATTATTTTGAGTAAGTTCACTAGTAAAATGCAACACTGCGTAACTTCCAATTTAAACACTCATAATTTACAATTACAGTAACAATGGTATGGATGTTGAGTTTTTTCCACACCTATGAATACATTTACCTTGACTCGACTGCATGGACTTCTTGTCTGGAGCAAGATGCTTTATTCATTCTTTCTCATAAGCCACTATCAGTCTAGCTCACTAAATATGATGATAGATATGTTTGCTTTTCATGACTGTCCCTCAGATTTATATAACTAGGTTAGTAATCAAGTTTACGATGATCCACTTAGTTAACAGCAGCAATAGCTAGCTTTCTGCCTTGGCTGTTTTCTTTTTGTATTTTTCTGTCATATCAGGTGTTATTCCAGATGTCAAAATATTTCAGATTTATAAGTACATGTGGTCATATGTAAGTACATACTGGCTATAGAAAGTTTGCACATCCTTTCATAAATATGCACAGTGGAAATGGTGACGTTAAATCCCCCCATGAAGTTTAATTAGAGTTTGAAGTCGGCCATCTCATATCCTTGTACATAACAGTACTACCACAATTTTGACCACAAGATGGTGCCATTTTAACAGATAGTTAAAATGGCACCATCTTGTGGTCAAAATGTGGTAGTACTATATGTGATATACATCTCATATCCTTGTCTTTCACATAGTACTACCACATTTTGACCACAAGATGGTGCCATTTCAACTATCTGTTAAAATGGCACCATCTTGTGGTCAAAATGTGGTAGTACTGTTATATACAAGGATATGAGATGGCCAACTTCAAACTCTAATTAAACTTCATAGGGGGATTTAACCATCACCATTTTCACTGTGCATATTTATAAATATATGAAGAAATAATAATCCAAGTCACAGCTTCTCATGTGTTTTCCCGCATAATTTATGCTAACAGATATTGGTGATTTTAAACATGTTTCAACCTCTCTTTTTCACTCCAGCTTTTCTGCAGCCCCGCAAGCAATTGTGGCCCCGGTTTATCCGTGTGCAAACCCAGTGCGTACGTTCTGAAGTGTGCCGGCGTCCCCAGGTGCGGTGGTATGTATATTTTATGTCTCAGACTCAGGTCCCAGGGCCTCGTTGTCACGACTTTGGCCTGGTTCATATCTCAACACTTGTGAATTGTAGTATCAGAATCCATGTGAAGAACTAGGCCCGTTACAGGTCTCGAGAATTTACGGCAGATACAAGTCTTAAGGCCTCAGAGTGCGACCAGCAGCTGCAACAAGCCTTAAGACCGTCTGGAATCTGCCCTGGGTGGATCCATGACCCAAAACCTCTGAAATCAGTGCCGTCCTAAGAACTCTGTGTTGCTCATATGCTCGACCTAAGTCCCAAGACATTTGTCATTCAGCCCAGTGTGTGTACCAGTACCATGTCCTGAAATCCAATCCATAGGTACGCTACCCAGCACCAAGGCATATGCATCAGGGAAGCACTGTGGGCGTCTAACAGATGAGCTGACCATGCGGAGGAGCAGCAGGAAGTCCCCAGACGGAGGAGCTGTGTAAGTATGAGTTTTGCTTTCTTTTTGTTTTTATGCACCGCATTTGGTGTAGATTAGTGTATTACTACTTACAGTCTTACATACTTCTATGCAATCAAATCAATTTGTTTTAACTAAAACAAACGGATTTGATTATAGTTGTATGTGATACTGTCTGTAGTAATGCACTAATGGAGGGTGGGGTCTGGCTGAATTCTCAACTTTTTCACCTTACAGCCAAAAAGTTTGTGCTCCAAAAAAGTTGCATAACCCCTGCGTTTTGCTCCCAACTTTCAGGGGGGGGCCACGACCGCCACTTCCCCTTCATTCACACCCCATTCATACAACTCCCCCACCCTTGGGGACCACCACATCCATACCACTCCCCCACCCTTGGGGACCACCGCATCCATACAACTCCCCCACCCTTGGGGACCACCGCATCCATACAACTCCCCCACCCTTGGGGACCACCAACATTGCTCAGGTGTGGCACTCGGGGAATCGAACCAGCGACCTTCACCCACATGAAGTGCGGTCCAACCTCCTACGCCACGGAGTCCTTCGCATTTGTGATTTGTTTTTCTACAAACTTAAATGGCACAATGGTACAATGGTACAACGGAAAAAAGTTGTGCAAACCTGAATGGGGATTGAACCCCAGACCTTGGCGTTGCTAAACCAGAACCATTCCTTTGAGCCACTGTAACTTGCATTTCTTTGTTGGGTTTTCCTGCAGTGAATTCATGAAGATGCAAAAAGAGAGGAGAAAGAACATTCAAAAAGCCTGTCCCTTCTGTTGTTTTTTATACCTTTATGTACCTATGTGCTTTTGCTGCCATTTCAATTGCCCTACGGGGACAATTAAAGTTTATTGAATTTAATTGAATTCTCACCACATCTTGGACAGAAAATGAGACCACAGAAATGTAGGTGAAGAGTGAGGTTTGAACCCTGAAGTGCTGTGTCCACAGACAAAGACAATACCGTTGTGCCAAAGTATCCTTAGCTGATTTGTGAGCTCTGAAGTGGAGTGAAGAAGCTGAGATCATAAAAATATGAGGAATAAAGATGAAAAAATGAGGTTTGAACCCTCAAGCTCACCTTCCAGAGTCCAAGACTCTACCGTTACGCCACAGTGGCCTTGATGTGTTTGAGGGTGATCACTCTATTGGGGCATATTTGACCAAAGGGAAGATTTGACTAAAGAAATGATTGCCCTCTACAGGCCCACCAACATCACTTCCAGCAACAACTTAGGTCTCCCATCCAAGTACTAACCAAGCCCACACCTGCTTAGCTTTTGCCATTCAGCAGGAGCAGATCGCATGGTGGTATGGCTGCTGATAAAATGCCTCTTCATTTTATAACACCACAAACTGCACTGTGGGTAATCTGAAATATTTAATGAGAATGTGTATGCATGTTAGCTAACCATATGAACATAATGAACACAAAGTAGACAAGGAGGCAAATTATAAACCAACAGCATAACATATGTAAGCTACTTTGTGAAAACCTTTGTTTAATTTAATGGGGGACTTTGAAGGATACATTTTCAGGGCTGCCAGATTTCAGAAAAAAATTATTTAATAATTCCCCCAAACGGGGGATTTCCCCCCCCCCCCAACAAGGTTGGAAAACAAACGAAAACGAGCTGCATTCGGATGCAGTAACCGACAGCAAACCTTTCTGTGTTCGCGCTTCCAATTAACAATGCACAAAGTAACCTATGTATGAAATTTCCTATAGCATAGTAATCACAATTTCAATCACAATTTTTCTTTAGGCAACGTGTGCATTACACACACATTTGAGTATTTTTGTTGCATTCCTTGTTATATAAATCTAAAATAGAAACTTTCCATAATTTGTGGATACTAATCCCTTTGTTGAATATTGGTAACAATCGCATTCGTTTAGGCTATCGGCTATCATCTTTTCCTGTTGTGCTGAAGAAATAGCATGAGCTGTCCAGATTATTGAAATAATTTGATTCAAAACTAGTGTTTCGCTCAACTCCGCTCACACGCTCTGGTGGCTATGCAAATAAAGTTTGAACATAATATTTTTTAAATTCAAAATCACTCTTTAATGAATGCGGAGGAGACCATTCATCACTAATTTACAACCTCCATTAATTACATTTAGCAGATGCTCTTATCCAGAGCGACTTACACAACTTTTTAGAATTTTTTTTACATATCATCCATTCAGACAGCTGGATACATACTGAAGCGATTCAGGTTAAATACCTTGCTCAAGGGTACAACGGCAGTGTCCAACCGGGGAATCGAACCTGCAACCTTTCGGTTACAAGGCCAGTTCCTTAACCATTATACTACACTGCCGCCCTGCATATCTGTCTGCAAGGTGCAGTTATTAAGAATACACTCTCCATGCTGTATGGTTGGTGTCTGCACTCATCCCCGTTCCCCAGTAGAGGTGCGCAACTTTCTCCCTTTAATTACCCAGATAGCAAGCGAACGTTGAATCGACGTGGATTCAACATCAATTTGCTCATCTAAATCACGTTGAAAGCTAATGGAGTGAGTCGGTGATGGCAACAAACATTAAAACTTTTAAATATCATGTAAATATTTAACCTTGATTATTCAATATTTGTCGGTATTCTGACAACGTGATCTCGATGAGCAAATTGATGTTGAATCAACGTCGGAATTCCACATTGAATCTACGTCGATTCAACGTTCGCTTGCTATCTGGGAGGTGTTCACCAATACACTTTCTGCACTGTAACATCTCTATCTGTCACCTTCTATGCTTCCCCCTGACTGAATAAACATGAATAAAACATTAACAAGGAGAATGGACAGCCCACTCTCCTATTCAAAAGTAATCACAATTTCAATTTCCAACATTGTTCACTGCAATCTTTGCTTTCAAACATTCAAACCATACATTCAAAGTCATATATGGACAACACAGTTTTGCGCTAAAAGTTTATTAACGTTAACACACACAGCACGATAGCCTACAGAACTGCTTGCTAAGCTGCTAAATTAGCTGATAGCAACATACGATCGAATAGGAATCAACTGCTTAAATATCAGGAATATTAACTGACATATAGTATATAGTTCTGTGGATATGACTCACTCTTGTACCATAGTCAGAATCTCTGCCATAGTTATGCGAATAAACGCTCTATGTATACTTACGTTTTTACTTCCGGGTTACTTGCTGAAATTGTTGGATGAGTGCACAATTCTGCAGGTGAGTGTGCTCCTGAATTCCCTCAACAACACCCCGGAAATAAGGGGTTCGTTTTGGTAATTTATTTAACCAAGCTTGCATCGATAAATGGAACTAGTTAGCTGGCTTTGTAGAGAACACTAGCTAGACAGGGGACCATTGAATGAACAAGCCAGCTAATGTTAGCAAGATCGTTTAAGCAGGCATGCAACTTGACGCGCCCCGCCCCGCTAATGTGTTAGCTAATGTTTTTATGGCTTGTCACGTTGGTAAATATAGCGAAAGTCTTTTTATATGGTTACCATTTACAAAGTAACATTATACTCCATTATACATGTATCTTGTTGCTAGTTATCTGTCAAATTATTTAAACCTAGAAAAAAAAATCTGATTATTTTGAGTAAGTTCACTAGTAAAATGCAACACTGCGTAACTTCCAATTTAAACACTCATAATTTACAATTACAGTAACAATGGTATGGATGTTGAGTTTTTTCCACACCTATGAATACATTTACCTTGACTCGACTGCATGGACTTCTTGTCTGGAGCAAGATGCTTTATTCATTCTTTCTCATAAGCCACTATCAGTCTAGCTCACTAAATATGATGATAGATATGTTTGCTTTTCATGACTGTCCCTCAGATTTATATAACTAGGTTAGTAATCAAGTTTACGATGATCCACTTTAGTTAACAGCAGCAATAGCTAGCTTTCTGCCTTGGCTGTTTTCTTTTTGTATTTTTCTGTCATATCAGGTGTTATTCCAGATGTCAAAATATTTCAGATTTATAAGTACATGTGGTCATATGTAAGTACATACTGGCTATAGAAAGTTTGCACATCCTTTCATAAATATGCACAGTGGAAATGGTGACGTTAAATCCCCCCATGAAGTTTAATTAGAGTTTGAAGTCGGCCATCTCATATCCTTGTACATAACAGTACTACCACATTTTGACCACAAGATGGTGCCATTTTAACAGATAGTTAAAATGGCACCATCTTGTGGTCAAAATGTGGTAGTACTATATGTGATATACATCTCATATCCTTGTCTTTCACATAGTACTACCACATTTTGACCACAAGATGGTGCCATTTCAACTATCTGTTAAAATGGCACCATCTTGTGGTCAAAATGTGGTAGTACTGTTATATACAAGGATATGAGATGGCCAACTTCAAACTCTAATTAAACTTCATAGGGGGATTTAACCATCACCATTTTCACTGTGCATATTTATAAATATATGAAGAAATAATAATCCAAGTCACAGCTTCTCATGTGTTTTCCCGCATAATTTATGCTAACAGATATTGGTGATTTTAAACATGTTTCAACCTCTCTTTTTCACTCCAGCTTTTCTGCAGCCCCGCAAGCAATTGTGGCCCCGGTTTATCCGTGTGCAAACCCAGTGCGTACGTTCTGAAGTGTGCCGGCGTCCCAGGTGCGGTGGTATGTATATTTTATGTCTCAGACTCAGGTCCCAGGGCCTCGTTGTCACGACTTTGGCCTGGTTCATATCTCAACACTTGTGAATTGTAGTATCAGAATCCATGTGAAGAACTAGGCCCGTTACAGGTCTCGAGAATTTACGGCAGATACAAGTCTTAAGGCCTCAGAGTGCGACCAGCAGCTGCAACAAGCCTTAAGACCGTCTGGAATCTGCCCTGGGTGGATCCATGACCCAAAACCTCTGAAATCAGTGCCGTCCTAAGAACTCTGTGTTGCTCATATGCTCGACCTAAGTCCCAAGACATTTGTCATTCAGCCCAGTGTGTGTACCAGTACCATGTCCTGAAATCCAATCCATAGGTACGCTACCCAGCACCAAGGCATATGCATCAGGGAAGCACTGTGGGCGTCTAACAGATGAGCTGACCATGCGGAGGAGCAGCAGGAAGTCCCCAGACGGAGGAGCTGTGTAAGTATGAGTTTTGCTTTCTTTTTGTTTTTATGCACCGCATTTGGTGTAGATTAGTGTATTACTACTTACAGTCTTACATACTTCTATGCAATCAAATCAATTTGTTTTAACTAAAACAAACGGATTTGATTATAGTTGTATGTGATACTGTCTGTAGTAATGCACTAATGGAGGGTGGGGTCTGGCTGAATTCTCAACTTTTTCACCTTACAGCCAAAAAGTTTGTGCTCCAAAAAAGTTGCATAACCCCTGCGTTTTGCTCCCAACTTTCAGGGGGGGGCCACGACCGCCACTTCCCCTTCATTCACACCCCATTCATACCCCATTCATACAACTCCCCCACCCTTGGGGACCACCACATCCATACCACTCCCCCACCCTTGGGGACCACCGCATCCATACAACTCCCCCACCCTTGGGGACCACCGCATCCATACAACTCCCCCACCCTTGGGGACCACCAACATTGCTCAGGTGTGGCACTCGGGGAATCGAACCAGCGACCTTCACCCACATGAAGTGCGGTCCAACCTCCTACGCCACGGAGTCCTTCGCATTTGTGATTTGTTTTTCTACAAACTTAAATGGCACAATGGTACAATGGTACAACGGAAAAAAGTTGTGCAAACCTGAATGGGGATTGAACCCCAGACCTTGGCGTTGCTAAACCAGAACCATTCCTTTGAGCCACTGTAACTTGCATTTCTTTGTTGGGTTTTCCTGCAGTGAATTCATGAAGATGCAAAAAGAGAGGAGAAAGAACATTCAAAAAGCCTGTCCCTTCTGTTGTTTTTTATACCTTTATGTACCTATGTGCTTTTGCTGCCATTTCAATTGCCCTACGGGGACAATTAAAGTTTATTGAATTTAATTGAATTCTCACCACAATCTTGGACAGAAAATGAGACCACAGAAATGTAGGTGAAGAGTGAGGTTTGAACCCTGAAGTGCTGTGTCCACAGACAAAGACAATACCGTTGTGCCAAAGTATCCTTAGCTGATTTGTGAGCTCTGAAGTGGAGTGAAGAAGCTGAGATCATAAAAATATGAGGAATAAAGATGAAAAAATGAGGTTTGAACCCTCAAGCTCACCTTCCAGAGTCCAAGACTCTACCGTTACGCCACAGTGGTCTTGATGTGTTTGAGGGTGATCACTCTATTGGGGCATATTTGACCAAAGGGAAGATTTGACTAAAGAAATGATTGCCCTCTACAGGCCCACCAACATCACTTCCAGCAACAACTTAGGTCTCCCATCCAAGTACTAACCAAGCCCACACCTGCTTAGCTTTTGCCATTCAGCAGGAGCAGATCGCATGGTGGTATGGCTGCTGATAAAATGCCTCTTCATTTTATAACACACAAACTGCACTGTGGGTAATCTGAAATATTTAATGAGAATGTGTATGCATGTTAGCTAACCATATGAACATAATGAACACAAAGTAGACAAGGAGGCAAATTATAAACCAACAGCATAACATATGTAAGCTACTTTGTGAAAACCTTTGTTTAATTTAATGGGGGACTTTGAAGGATACATTTTCAGGGCTGCCAGATTTCAGAAAAAAATTATTTAATAATTCCCCCAAACGGGGGATTTCCCCCCCCCCCCAACAAGGTTGGAAAACAAACGAAAACGAGCTGCATTCGGATGCAGTAACCGACAGCAAACCTTTCTGTGTTCGCGCTTCCAATTAACAATGCACAAAGTAACCTATGTATGAAATTTCCTATAGCATAGTAATCACAATTTCAATCACAATTTTTCTTTAGGCAACGTGTGCATTACACACACATTTGAGTATTTTTGTTGCATTCCTTGTTATATAAATCTAAAATAGAAACTTTCCATAATTTGTGGATACTAATCCCTTTGTTGAATATTGGTAACAATCGCATTCGTTTAGGCTATCGGCTATCATCTTTTCCTGTTGTGCTGAAGAAATAGCATGAGCTGTCCAGATTATTGAAATAATTTGATTCAAAACTAGTGTTTCGCTCAACTCCGCTCACACGCTCTGGTGGCTATGCAAATAAAGTTTGAACATAATATTTTTTAAATTCAAAATCACTCTTTAATGAATGCGGAGGAGACCATTCATCACTAATTTACAACCTCCATTAATTACATTTAGCAGATGCTCTTATCCAGAGCGACTTACACAACTTTTTAGAATTTTTTTTACATATCATCCATTCAGACAGCTGGATACATACTGAAGCGATTCAGGTTAAATACCTTGCTCAAGGGTACAACGGCAGTGTCCAACCGGGGAATCGAACCTGCAACCTTTCGGTTACAAGGCCAGTTCCTTAACCATTATACTACACTGCCGCCCTGCATATCTGTCTGCAAGGTGCAGTTATTAAGAATACACTCTCCATGCTGTATGGTTGGTGTCTGCACTCATCCCCGTTCCCCAGTAGAGGTGCGCAACTTTCTCCCTTTAATTACCCAGATAGCAAGCGAACGTTGAATCGACGTGGATTCAACATCAATTTGCTCATCTAAATCACGTTGAAAGCTAATGGAGTGAGTCGGTGATGGCAACAAACATTAAAACTTTTAAATATCATGTAAATATTTAACCTTGATTATTCAATATTTGTCGGTATTCTGACAACGTGATCTCGATGAGCAAATTGATGTTGAATCAACGTCGGAATTCCACATTGAATCTACGTCGATTCAACGTTCGCTTGCTATCTGGGAGGTGTTCACCAATACACTTTCTGCACTGTAACATCTCTATCTGTCACCTTCTATGCTTCCCCCTGACTGAATAAACATGAATAAAACATTAACAAGGAGAATGGACAGCCCACTCTCCTATTCAAAAGTAATCACAATTTCAATTTCCAACATTGTTCACTGCAATCTTTGCTTTCAAACATTCAAACCATACATTCAAAGTCATATATGGACAACACAGTTTTGCGCTAAAAGTTTATTAACGTTAACACACACAGCACGATAGCCTACAGAACTGCTTGCTAAGCTGCTAAATTAGCTGATAGCAACATACGATCGAATAGGAATCAACTGCTTAAATATCAGGAATATTAACTGACATATAGTATATAGTTCTGTGGATATGACTCACTCTTGTACCATAGTCAGAATCTCTGCCATAGTTATGCGAATAAACGCTCTATGTATATTACGTTTTTACTTCCGGGTTACTTGCTGAAATTGTTGGATGAGTGCACAATTCTGCAGGTGAGTGTGCTCCTGAATTCCCTCAACAACACCCCGGAAATAAGGGGTTCGTTTTGGTAATTTATTTAACCAAGCTTGCATCGATAAATGGAACTAGTTAGCTGGCTTTGTAGAGAACACTAGCTAGACAGGGACCATTGAATGAACAAGCCAGCTAATGTTAGCAAGATCGTTTAAGCAGGCATGCAACTTGACGCGCCCCGCCCCGCTAATGTGTTAGCTAATGTTTTTATGGCTTGTCACGTTGGTAAATATAGCGAAAGTCTTTTTATATGGTTACCATTTACAAAGTAACATTATACTCCATTATACATGTATCTTGTTGCTAGTTATCTGTCAAATTATTTAAACCTAGAAAAAAAAATCTGATTATTTTGAGTAAGTTCACTAGTAAAATGCAACACTGCGTAACTTCCAATTTAAGCACTCATAATTTACAATTACAGTAACAATGGTATGGATGTTGAGTTTTTTCCACACCTATGAATACATTTACCTTGACTCGACTGCATGGACTTCTTGTCTGGAGCAAGATGCTTTATTCATTCTTTCTCATAAGCCACTATCAGTCTAGCTCACTAAATATGATGATAGATATGTTTGCTTTTCATGACTGTCCCTCAGATTTATATAACTAGGTTAGTAATCAAGTTTACGATGATCCACTTTAGTTAACAGCAGCAATAGCTAGCTTTCTGCCTTGGCTGTTTTCTTTTTGTATTTTTCTGTCATATCAGGTGTTATTCCAGATGTCAAAATATTTCAGATTTATAAGTACATGTGGTCATATGTAAGTACATACTGGCTATAGAAAGTTTGCACATCCTTTCATAAATATGCACAGTGGAAATGGTGACGTTAAATCCCCCCATGAAGTTTAATTAGAGTTTGAAGTCGGCCATCTCATATCCTTGTACATAACAGTACTACCACATTTTGACCACAAGATGGTGCCATTTTAACAGATAGTTGAAATGGCACCATCTTGTGGTCAAAATGTGGTAGTACTATATGTGATATACATCTCATATCCTTGTCTTTCACATAGTACTACCACATTTTGACCACAAGATGGTGCCATTTCAACTATCTGTTAAAATGGCACCATCTTGTGGTCAAAATGTGGTAGTACTGTTATATACAAGGATATGAGATGGCCAACTTCAAACTCTAATTAAACTTCATAGGGGGATTTAACCATCACCATTTTCACTGTGCATATTTATAAATATATGAAGAAATAATAATCCAAGTCACAGCTTCTCATGTGTTTTCCCGCATAATTTATGCTAACAGATATTGGTGATTTTAAACATGTTTCAACCTCTCTTTTTCACTCCAGCTTTTCTGCAGCCCCGCAAGCAATTGTGGCCCCGGTTTATCCGTGTGCAAACCCAGTGCGTACGTTCTGAAGTGTGCCGGCGTCCCAGGTGCGGTGGTATGTATATTTTATGTCTCAGACTCAGGTCCCAGGGCCTCGTTGTCACGACTTTGGCCTGGTTCATATCTCAACACTTGTGAATTGTAGTATCAGAATCCATGTCAAGAACTAGGCCCGTTACAGGTCTCGAGAATTTACGGCAGATACAAGTCTTAAGGCCTCAGAGTGCGACCAGCAGCTGCAACAAGCCTTAAGACCGTCTGGAATCTGCCCTGGGTGGATCCATGACCCAAAACCTCTGAAATCAGTGCCGTCCTAAGAACTCTGTGTTGCTCATATGCTCGACCTAAGTCCCAAGACATTTGTCATTCAGCCCAGTGTGTGTACCAGTACCATGTCCTGAAATCCAATCCATAGGTACGCTACCCAGCACCAAGGCATATGCATCAGGGAAGCACTGTGGGCGTCTAACAGATGAGCTGACCATGCGGAGGAGCAGCAGGAAGTCCCCAGACGGAGGAGCTGTGTAAGTATGAGTTTTGCTTTCTTTTTGTTTTTATGCACCACATTTGGTGTAGATTAGTGTATTACTACTTACAGTCTTACATACTTCTATGCAATCAAATCAATTTGTTTTAACTAAAACAAACTAATTTGATTATAGTTGTATGTGATACTGTCTGTAGTAATGCACTAATGGAGAGTGGGGCCTGGCCGAATTCTCAACTTTTTCGCCTTACAGCCAAAAAATTTAGTGCTCCAAAAAAGTTGCATAACCCCTGTATTGCACTCTGAATTTTCAGGGGGGGCACAACCTGCCACTTCCCCTTCATTCACACCACATTCATACAACTCCCCCACCCTTGGGGACCACCAACATTGCTCAGGTGTGGCGCTCGGGGAATCGAACCAGCAACCTCTACCCTCGTGAAGTGCCGTCCAACCTCCTGCACCACGGAGTCCTTAGCATTTGTGTTTTGTTTCTCTAAAAACTTAAATGGCACAATGGCATAATGGCATAATGGACAAAAACTGTGCAAGCTTTTATGGGGATTGAACCCCCAACCTTGGTGTTGGTAAACCAGCACCATTCCTTTGAGCCACTGTAACTGACACTTCTTTGTTGGGCTTTCTTGCAGTGAAGTCATAATATGCAGAAAGAGAGGAGAAAGAGCATTCAAAGAGCCTGTCCCTTCTGTTGATTTTTATACCTTTTTGTACCTATGTGATTTTGCCTGCCCTTTCAATTGCCCTACGGGGATAATTAAAGTTTATTGAATTTAATTGAATTCTCGCCACCGTCATGTTTGTGTTTGGGTGGGTGCAGCATTGGACAGAAAATGAGACCACAGAAATGTAGATGAAGAATGAGATTTGAACCCTGAAGTGCTGTGTTCACAAACAAAGACAATACCGTTGTGCCAAAGTCTCCTTAGCTGTTCTGGGAGCTCTGCAGTGGAGAGAAGAAGCTGAGATCATAAAAACATGAGGAATAAAGATAAAGATAAAGAACGAGGTTTGAACCCTCAAGCTCACCTTTTAGAGACTAAGACTCTACCGTAATGCCACAGTGGCCTTGGTGTGTTTGAGGGTGATGCAGTGGACAGAAGATGATGAGACCACAGAAATGGAAGCGAAATAAAGATAACAGATAAAATCATCACTACATTACATCTATCATCACTTCATTTAATGAAATCAAACATTACATCTTTGAAAGCACATTCACAGGGATAAGGTTCCCTTTTGTTTTTTCCCATTAAAATACACTTAGCACATCAACACGTCACAATACAACGCAGTACATACAAAGATTTCCTACACAGGACTAGCCAAAAAGGACAGAAAAAAAGGAAGTAGATGGAAAAAGGAACAAAGCGGTTCCCGGGTTGTTGGGCGGGCAAATGTTCAGTCTTTAGTTTCTCTCTCTTCCTTATAGCAAGATAAATAAAATTGTCTTTATTGGTTTTAAATTTCTTTTACAATAAAAACATTTTGTTTTGTTATAATAATCATCATCATTTCATTTCACAGTTTTAACAGTTTTAAAACAAATTTTATCGGGGGGGGGGGGTTATTTCCCCTCCCTTTTTAATTTTTAAAATTAACCTGCAACATTCAAAACGCGACAATAAGTTACATCACATACAAAAAGGAAAAATTTACAAAACAAAAAAGAAATCACAAGACATTGAAATTAATGCAAAAGCATGCGTTCCCGGGTTATTGGGTGGGCAAATGTTCAGGTTTTTAGTTCTCTCTCTTCCTTTGGGATGGAGGGGGGTGGACTAGATGATCAGTTCTTTCCAATGGTCCACCCCCCATTTCTCTCTCGCCAGACACTTGTCCTTCGCAAAGTCAACCATAACGCCGTCTTGGAGGAGGTTTTGCGCCCTCCTCCTCAGAGTGACCAGGTCTACAGTTGTTTTTTGATAGACCTTGATGTTCCTCGCCTCCCACAGGACCTTCTTCACAGTATTTACGATCCTCCACTGACGCTGGTGTTCTGCATCCTCCACGGGGGCCGTAGAGGACACTCTCAGCAGTCAGGGAGGACCTAGGCAGCAACCTGTTACGGGAGACAGAGGAAACAACAAGGCCCCAGACCCGTCTTAAGGGCCAAGTGCCGCTTAAACATGAATGACCTGGTGGGGAGACACGTGGGCAGACATCCAGGCAATGTCCTTTTGCTTGTTACTTATACATTTATTTAGGACATTAGCCCAGATTATAGACGGGTCCAGGGTCGTGCTGCCCCTCGGGAGTGTCATGGTCTCCTTCGATCTTAAATGAGCCATGATTATTTTATGACTCCACGAGGTCAGCCCGGCCCTGGGCAATCCTGCCCCAAAAGCAAAGTCCCTCAGGGCTCGGTATACATATGGGGGGTCCCAGCTGTACGGTATGGTGAGGTCCAGCGCACACAGGCCCATCGTCCTCAGGAAGGGAGTGGCATAGTACCTAGCAAAGGCACCAGAGGCCTTCTCAACCTTCCGAGTCTTCTGGACCAGTGTGGCCAGACCCTGCACCAAAACGATGTTAACAATGTCTGGAACCCCCCTGCCCCCATTCTGCTCTTCCTTGAGGAGGATAGCTCTTTTCAACTTTTCCATGGTGCTCCCCCAGACAAAGCGAAAGGCCATTCTAGTAATGAGTTTACTAGTGGCCTTGTCTGGGGGAAACACCCTCCCCAAGTAGAGGAAAATGGGAAGGACTATTGCCTTCAGGACCAGGATCTTACCCGTCTGAGTCAGAGGCCGCACGCTCCAGCTCCAGAGTTTAATCTGGACGTGGCGGAGGGTTCCCTCCCAGCTCAGCCTTCCTTCGCCGTCTGACTGGAAGGTCACCCCCAGGAGCTTGATATTATCTCTGCGCACAGGGAAAGAAACGGTTAGTGGCTCACTCCAATGCAGAGACAGAAACAGTTCACTCTTGTCCCTATTGACTAGGGCGCCAGTGGCTGCACAGAAGTCATCCAGCACCTTGTTAGCAACGGTGATGGAATGACTGTCTGTGCCGACGATGGTCATGTCGTCCATGTACACCATCACCCTAAGCCGCTCCCCCTGGGCCCCGGGCAGTGGATAACCAGCGATGCCCGGGTTGCCCCTGATGGCCTGAAGGAACGGCTCGAGGTAGATGACGTACAGGAGGGATGCTAGGGGGCATCCCTGCCTGACGCCAGACCTAATGTCAAAGGGGGCGGATGGTTGCTTGTTCACAACCACCCTCCCCGAGATGTCAGTTAAACACATTTTGGTCCAGCGCAGGAGGGAGCTAGGAAAATTAAACCTCTCTAGCACCCTCTCCAAGCACACATGACTTACCCTGTCAAAGGCCTTCTCCTGGTCTAGGCTGAGAAGGCCCAAGGGGGACCTGCGCTCCCCGGAGTGGATTATGACATCCCTCACGAGGAGCAGGTTGTCGTTTATGGACCTCCCTGGAGTACTGCACGTTTGGTCGGGGCCGACCACCGATGTTATCAGGTGTTGGAACCTCCTCATCAGCGCCTTCGCCATGATCTTATAATCAGCTGAGAGGAGGTTAATCGGCCGCCAGTGCCGGAGGTCCTTCAGGTCCCCCTTCTTAGGGACAAGAGCAACCGCACTCTGCCTCAGTGAGGCCCCCAACCGCCCCTCCCTGTACGCTGCCCTGAAAACTTCCGCCACGTCCTCCTTCAGGAGATCCCAAAAGGCCTGATAAAATTCAGCCGGGATCCCGTCAGGACCAGGAGCTTTGTACTGATTGAGGGAGCGCACGGCCCGGGTGAGCTCCTCGGCGCTCAACTCAGGTTCCATGCTCTCGTCCCCCAGGCGTCTGTCCAGGCAGCCCAGGAAGGTGTCCATGAGAGCCCCGTCTGCGGGCCTTATACTGTACAGGCCCGCATAGAACTCCCTGGCCACCTCCCGGACCTCCGCCTCTTCAGACACCACCACCCCTCTGCTGTTATAGAGGGAAGAGATATTATTAGTTTTTGACCGTGCCCTGCGGAAGAAGTACCTCGTGCACTTCTCATCCTCCTCAAGGCCCTGGAGTTTGGAGCGGAAGGTGTATTTTTTCCGCTCCTCCCGATAGAGGGCGGAGAGGCTCTGTTTAGCGAGTGCAATCTCGCTGCTTACCTCCAGGCCTCGGGACTGGAGGAGGCTCAGGCTTTGGAGGGCAGCATTAGCGTGGTCAAAAGCCGCCCTCCTTTCCTTTGCCTTCCTCCGCCCGACTGCCCGGAAGTAGCCCTGCACCCGCTCCTCCACCATCTCCCACCACTCTATCGGGGAGTCAAAGAGATGTTTTAAACTCACCCACTCCAGGTACCGCCTCGAGAAGGAGAGGCGCACTTTGGGGTCCTGGAGATGGCTGGTATTCATTCTCCAGAGACCCCTGCCAATGGTTATGGACTTCTCCCAGACCAGGGACACGGTCACCATGTGGTGGTCTGAGTAGTGCACTGCCCGGATGGAAAAGGCATGCACTCTCAGGCCTGGGGAGAGCAGGAACATGTCAATACGGGATGAGGAGACACCAGAGGAGCTCACCCATGTGTGTTGTGGGGGAGAGGCGCCCCCGGTGGAGGGAGAAATCTTCTATGATAGACCGCAGCTCGTCGCTCGACCTATCCTTCCTTAGTCTGCTGCGGTCTTCATCCCTAAGGGCACAGTTGAAATCCCCCCCCACGACAACCGGCATATTGCAGTGTATAGTGGTTCTTAATTTTGAAAAGAGGGAGACCCTCTCGGCTACGCTGGTTGGGCCGTACACATTGACCACTCTAAGTGGGGAACCCCCGACACAAATGTCTGTAACGAGGATTCGCCCACTTTCCACAATGTTGTTACCCGTGATTTTAACAAAGGGGTTTTTAGTCAATGTGCCGACCCCGTCGGCTCGAGCAACGTTCGAGCCGGACCAGAGAGAGTCCCCCATTCTCCACTCCTCCCTCAGAGTGTCATCCATAGTGCGGAAAGGAATTCCGCACTCCTGGAGAAGGATGACATCCGAGGGAATTTGCTGCAGAGTGGAGAAAACTGTGTGTCTTTTGTTGGATTCTTTAATGCTTCTTGTATTTATTATGGTAATGGTAAAAGACATAATGTTAAATGTTTATTGTTTGTCTGTGTCACATGATCCGGGTTTATTGTTGGCTATTTCCCTACAGTTTGTTGAGTCGTTCCATAACAGTGTCCTGGTTATTGAGGCGCCTACTCACCCCCTGACTCGGTCTGCCCCCAGGTCTCCCCTCCATACTGCCTGGTGGGTTCCGTCCCAGAGAGGTGGGACGTGATGGCTTTGCCCCAGGGTCCCCCTTTGCTTCAGAGGGCCCTTGAGAGGAGAGCTGCTGAGTGCTCTTGTTGGGTGCGGGATCGGGGCCAGGAAGCGGCCGGTCATTGTTGGGCCTGTTTTGAAAAGTGATGGGTCGTGAGAGGGTTTCTTTTTGATGGAGAAGTAGTGGTGGAGATGGTTTGCTAGGGCGAGGTGGAGGTTCTGGCCTGACTGTTGGTGGACTAATGTTCCGAATATTGGTATTTTTTTGCTGTATCTTATGAATTGGTTGTTTGTGATGGTGTACTATTGCTGGGTTTGGGGGTTGACCGGGTGGTTCTGTCCTGTTTGTTTTGTTGTGTTTTCCCTTTCTTTTCCTGTTAGCCAATTGCCATGTTGTGGAGGTATCCGGGTCTAAATCTGCACTAGAGGAGTCTGACTCCTCCACCGTGATGGGGGTGTCAGAGTCAGGCTCCTCTTTAACTGTAGTGTCTATCTGTGTGGGTCGTGGAGCTTCAGAGGGGGCTGTGCGTAGGGGAGAGCCGGTGTCAATGGTGCTTGGGGGGCCTTGTGCAGTGTTTTGTGAGGGAGTGGTTGTTTCAGGCTGTGGGGGGGTTGTGGCTGGTGTTCTGGTTCTGGGTACTGGAGTAGGGGTAGGGGTAGGTGGGCGGAGGGGGGCAGTAGATGGTGGAGGAGGTGCGGTGTTCCTAGACCTGTTTGCGTACGAGAGTGGGCAATCTCTGAAGAAATGCCCACTCACTCCGCAGAGGTTACAGGGCTTTGGATCCCGGCATACCCTGGTCTCATGCTCTCCTCCACAAGTCTTGCACTTGACCACTGTGTAGGCTGCGGCTAAGTGACCTAACTCACCGCAATTCCTGCACAGCTTGGGCATGCCGTTATAGAACACCACACCCGTTTCTCCCCAGCGTGATAGTGCTGGAGATATGGCATACCCCCCCCCCCCCCACTACAAATGGGTCGGGTTTTAGTTGGACCAGCCACTTCCTGGCCCCGGTCCACACTCCATCCTCATCAAGGACCCTCCTGGCGTCAGATTTAACGTCGCCATACCTGCCCAACCACGTCGAAACATCGTGGTCCTGCACAGTCTCGTTATAGAACTGTACAGTGACCACTTTGTTCTCCGTGTCGGACAGGGGCTCGACCGCAAAGTTGTTGAGGGGACTCCTGTCCTTCCCCTCTCTGTAGAGGTTCCAGAACCTCTCCAGGACATTGGGGTTCTTGAAGCTTCCCTCAAAGATTTCCCCTTGACCCGGAACCTTTACCAGGCAGTTGAGGTCAGCTGGCACAAAGCCCATACCTCTTTGTAGCACTGCCCTGCTAAACTCCAGACGGGTCAAACCTGTCATTCTCGTCTCGGGTCGAGTTGGGTTCAGGCCTGCAGCACGACCTGCCCCCCCTGCGGTTGCTGGCCCAGGGGCGCCTTCCGTGGCTGCGCCCTCGGCCCCCTGTCCCGCCGGGGGGCTCACACTGGTGCTGCCGCCTCCCTCCTCGACCCCCTGGATCCATGTCAGGCGAACGGCGTTATGGCGTCGCGTCCCTGGTACAGGTCTGGCTGCCATCCCCCTTCCTCTCGGTAAGGCCGGACTCCGCACTGTTGGAAAGCACAGAGACAGCACTCAGGAGATGGTGTTCCTTCCGGGCGGACCAGAAAACAGCAACGCAGTGCAGGTAGAAGCAAGATAAATAAAGATATGTCCCTTAAAAAGGAGCAAACCAGGTGTACAGTGGAATTTGCCTCGTTGCTACATACATAAAATACCGTACTGTTACATTCATGGTTTGCAATAATACAATAATACAATTGTGGGTAATCATACATACTGTACATTTGGTACCCAGAAATAACATAACCCCTGTGTTTTATAAATATATTTATATACACAAAACAATGCGTGTTAGTACATAAAAAGCATTGAGAGTAAACGGTGTCAATCAAAAAATAATAATTCTTTAAAAATTCCCCCAAACAAGTTTTTTCCCCTCAGATGGGGGATTTTACAATCTGGCGTCCCTGGGTTTTCTTTTTGGGTAGGCCAGGTTTGCCTTCCAAATCTAGCCAGATTTAAGCATCTGGCAACCCTGAAAAAAAATTACAGATTCTGACTGTATTTTATGGATGTAGCAAGAAGGCCAATTCCACTGTGTACCTGGTTGAAAATGTGCATCTCATTTTGTCTTTTATTGGTGTTTTAATTTAATTTCCAATAAAAGCATTCATTTAAAAGCATTCCATAAATGATTTCACTGCATCAAATCATACATCACATTACATTTTAAAACACATTTGCAAGGAGGGGATTCCCATTTCTTTAATTTCCCCAGTTAAAATACACACAACTGTCAAGACACCACAATAAATGACATTACATACAAAAAAGCTCCAAAAGGAGAAAAGGGATTCAAAAAACAGTGTAATGCAGTGAGTAAAAAATAAAAATAATTCCTGGGTTGTTGGGCGGGCATAATGTTAATTTATGGCTTCTCTCTCTTCCTTTTGGATGGGGGGGGAGGGGTGGACTAGATGATAAGTTCCTTCCAGTGGGTAGTCACGAAAAAATGTCCACTCGCTCCGCAGAGGTAACAGGGCTTTGGGTCCCGGCATGCCCTGGTCTCATGCTCGCCACCGTATGTCTTGCACTTGACCACTGTGCAGGCTGTGGCTAAGTTACCTAGCTTACCGCAGTTTGGGCATGCCATTGTAGAACACCACACCACTTCTCCCCAGCGTGATGGTGCTGGGGATGTGACATACCCCCCCCCCCGACTACAGAGGGGTCAGGTTTCAATTGGACCAGCCACTTCCTGGCCCCGGTCCACATCAAGGACCCTCCTGGCATCAGATTTTACCTTGTCATACCTGCCCAATCACGTCGAAACATCGTGGTCCTGCACAGTCTCGTTGTAAAACTGCACAGTGACCACTTTGTTCTCCGTGTCGGACAGGGGCTCGAGGGAACTCCTGTCCTTCCCCTCTCTATAGAGGTTCCAGAACCTCTCCAGAACATTGGGGTTCTTGAAGCTAACTTCAAAAATGTCCGTTTGACTCGGAACCTTCACCAGGCAGTTAAAGTAATTTGGCACAAAGCCCATACCTCTCTGTAGCACTACCCTGCTAAACTCCAGACGGGTCAAACCTGTCACTCTCATCTCAGGCTGGCCCCCCCACCCCGCTGCGTGGGGACCTCCCTGTTTGGTGCAGGCGGCAGGCGTTGATCCTCAGAAGCAAAGTACCTCAGGGCTCAATATACATATGGGGGGTCCCAGCTATATGGTATGGTCAGGTCCAGCGCACACAGGCCCATCGTCCTCAAGAAGGGAGTGGCTAGGTACCTAGCAAAGGTACCAGAGGCCTTCTCAACCTTCTGAGTATTCTAGACCAGTGTGGCCAGACCCTGCACCAAAATAATGTTTACTACATCTGGGACCCCCCTGCCCCCATTTTTCTCTTCCTTGAGGAGGGTAGCTCTTTTCAGTTTTTTCATGGTACTCCCCCAGACAAAGCGAAAGGCCATTCTAGTGATGGTTTTACTAGTGGCCCCGTCTGGGGGAAACACCCTCCCCAAGTAGAGAAAAATGGGAAGGACTATTGCCTTCAGGACCAGGATCTTACCCGTCTGAGTCAGAGGCCGCATGCTCCAGCTCCGGAGTTTACCCTGGACGTGGCGGAGGGCTCCCTCCCAGCTCAGCCTTCCCTCACCATCTGACTGGAAGGTCACCCCCAGGAGCTTGATGTTATCTCTGCATACAGGAAAGGAAACGGTTAGTGGCTCACTCCAATATAGAGACAGAAACAGTTCACTCTTGTCCTTATTGACTAGGGCGCCAGTGGCTGCACAGAAGTCATCTAACACCTTGTTGGCAACGGTGATAGAATGACTATCTGTGCAGATGATGGTAGTGTCGTCCATGTACGCCATCACCCTAAGCCGCTCCCCCTGGGCCCCGGGCAGTGGGTAACCAGCGATGCCCGGGTTGCCCCTGATGGCCTGAAGGAACGGCTCAAGGTAGATGACGTACAGGAGGGATGCTAGAGGACATCCCAGCCTGACGCCAGACCTAATGGCAAAGGGGGCGGATGGTTGCTTGTTAACAGCCACCCTCCCCGAGATTTGGTCCAGTGCAGGAGGGAGCTAGGAAAGTTGTCATTGTATCTCATTTTGATTATGCATTTAATGTGTCCCCAAAAAGGGAGCAAACCAGGTGTACAGTGGAATTTGCCTTGTTACTACATACGTACATAAAATACCATACTTGTACATTCATGGTTTGCGATTATACATGAAATGCATTGTGGGTAATCAGAATGGATTATTCAGAAAACACGTACATTAGGTACCCAGAAATAACATAACCCCTGTGTTTGCTGATTCGTTTGAACTTATTTTTGACTCTTTAGTTACTTATTTAATTACTTATCTGTTTAAGACATACTTACAAAGCATTTGCATGGCATGTTGACATATATATTTATACACACAAAACATTGTGTTAGCACATAAAAAGCATTGAGTAAACAATGTCAATCAAAATATGTAGACATTGCATTATGGGTACTCAGTCAATTAATCAGAATGTATGCATGTTCACAGTTGTGTGATAGTATATAAAAAGATCTTTAAAGACTGCCTTTGAAATGTCTATTTCAGAATTTTTCATGGAACCCATTGTCTTGTGTGTATACGTATCACACTGACACAGCCCCCACCTGTGCTCTCGCCCGTCGTTCACATGTCCTTAGATATGACAGCAACAGGATCCACCACAACACAGCCACTTGCGAACATGCCTGAACACTTTCATTCTCAATTCTTTATTTTGATACAGTACCAACAAATGTTGCCATATTACAGCCCTGTTCTCCACCCTCATACAGATTACATCCAATGTTCAGTTGATATTTGTTTTATGTATATAGTTGTGCCACTTTAGTACAACTGTACATGAGTACTAGACTATATTTTTCTGTAAAAAAATGTAGTGCTGTAAACATTTTTAATTATGTCAACAAGTATAACTCCACTAATCATTTAATACATTTACATTCTCCCTCAAACGAAGAATGAGCTCTCAAGTTGATCTCTCTTGATCAAGATTTTATGACAAGCCTGCACTCCAGTAAATGTAAAGCCTTTGTGGCAAGGCTCCTTCATTACAACATTATTCAAAGTTGTACATTTGCCATCTTATGATAAGACTTTCAAATGTCTCTAGACTGATTAGCATGGAATGCGGGATAAGACCATAGACCGTAGAAAAGGAAAAGACCCAAAGGGTTCCATTTTCTATGATGTCATAAAACACAAGATAAGAGAGCACTCCCTGTCCCAGTAAAGTTGACTTCAAATCCCTAAAGGCAAATACACTGGCTTTCCTGGCAAAACAAACAAACATACATTACATGACAGGCTTTTAGCAGACACCCTTACACAGCTAGATATTTACTGAAACATTTCAGGTTAAGCATCTTGCTCAAGGGTACAATGGCAGTCTTCTACCTGGGAATCAAACCTGCAATCTTTAGGTCACAAGCCGTGACACAAGTTGCCTTACCATCACACTATAGCAATCCAGTGGATTCGTTTTTTTCATTGTGATATGGAAGCAAAAACACATGAAAACAATTCAGTTTTGTATTTGTAATTTTTTCTATTGTTGATTTTTTTTTTTAATGTTATTTTTCCATGCTACAAAAAAGGTGTCGGCATGGATGGTATACGACAAATATATAGATATCACAAAATACAACTTTTATTTTTTTTCTTCTTTTAAAAATACAAACATTTTGGCATACTAATATCCACATCTGAAAAATGCAAATATTAAAATAGATTTGAATAAATTTTTTTTTTTAAAGTCATCATAACTATGGCATGTGGCATGGCAGGGTATTTTCTGCAAAGATAACAGAGACAGGAGGCCTCACTGTGGACAAGTAAAAGGTATCTTCAAATCAGTGGCAAACCTTCAGGCTTCAATGCCTTTCTGTTCAAGGGTATTGGGTTTAGAATAAAAGTCTGGAAATTGTATAAATGTATAAAAGTCTGGCCAGGGATTCACTCCTATTTTATTGGTTTGATAAATATCTATTAAACTACTATTATACAATTCCTAGGGGTGTCACGATACCGATTCGAAATCGAAAATCGATCGAAATGAGCGTTCGATTTCGAACTTCGAAATCACAAGCTGGTTCGCGATTCTCCAAGTTTTTTTTCTCTCTCCACCCCTGCCCCCCGCGCGCTCTTCTTAGCCTTTCATGTGATGGGTAAAATGTAAAAAAAAAAGTAGCCTACTTGGCTATCTCTAATGTAAGCGTTTCCGACAAAACGAAACTTGACGCCTTCCACTGCATTTTGTTCGTCCACGCAGGCGTGCGTCCGAAGAAAAAACAACAACGATATTTCAAAGAAGACACAGCTGATAGTTAACGTTAGCTTACTGGTAGCCTGCATTACGTTTTGACACACCATGGCCACTGCCGGAGTCGGAGATGGAGAAACAGAACTGGAAAATCCTCCTGCTTCCCTCAAGTCACCGGTGTGGCAACATTTTGCCTTCCCCGTGAGTTATATAAACAACGAACGCATCATTGACAAAAAAACGACAGTTTGTCGGCTATGCTACACGTGAGTACCATACGCCACCTCAGGCAACACGTCAAATATGGACACATTCGCAGGCATCACAAAGAAATAGATTTGACTGGGAAAAAAACATTGACACAGGCAAGTCAAATGACAACCCAAATGACAGTTGTCAGGGCATGAAAAAAATGTATAAATAGTTAATAGCGTGGTACATGTTCAACTGTTTATTATTTCAGATATTAGTTTGTTAAAGCTCTTAACTGTTCAAAGAATGTGAACACGCTCATCTTTTTAAAGAAGAATTTGAAAATGTAAATGACCATTGTCAGGGCATAAAACCAATGTGTAAATTGTTAATAGCGTGGTAAATGTTCAACTGTTTATTCTAGAGTCTAGTTTTGATAAAGCTCTTAACTGTTTAGGTGTGTTTAAATATTCTCATATTTTTGTTATTATTTATAATTGTTATTATTCAAATAAAAGTTACTTATTGAGAAACAAGTATTTTTCTTTACAAGTCAAGACTCGATAGTCTAATGGCATAGCCATTAGTTAGACTATAGTGCTGGAAAAAAAATTGTACTGAAAAAATATCGAAAATTGAATCGAATCGTGACCTTAAAATCGAAAGTCAAATCGAATCGCGGATTTGGAGAATCGTGACACCCCTAACAATTCCTATGTTTAAGCATGTTTAACATACTTTTTTTTCCGCGAGTTTTACAATAAAATACACTGAAAACGTAACCAATGAAAAATCGGACTTGAGTCTGTGATCTTGTTATAAGCACACTTGGCCTTATAGCAGAGAACATAATTTACTAGCGAGACCCCCCCCCCCCCCCCCAAAAAAAAAGAATAATAATAATAATAATAATAATGCAAAAACACAAAATAACGTAGCTTCATTGTGGGAAAAATACACAAAGTTGAGCCTACTGGATATGTGTCTAAAACTCACAAAATCACTCATTTATACATGAAATGGTATGCAAGTATTCAGTCAAACCATAACATGTGTCAGGATGTGTCATAGATGTCTAAGAGCACAGTATCTTTTATTGATTTTACCTTTTTTTTTTTGTTGCAATAAAAGCATTCCTTTTAAAACCATACACACTTACATACATCACATCACTTGCTAAATCAGAGAAAACCTCATGTCACATGGTTAAAACACACCTTTGCAGGGGAATTTTCCTCTCTTTCCCTTTTCCTTTCTTAATATATTAAAATGTGCACTCAACAATCAAAGCACCACTTTAAAGAGCATATAACACCAAAGAAAAAAATCCAGCACGTACAAAAAAATTCTCCAAAAAATAAAAGGTTAAAGTAAAGTCTTTTCTCAGTTTCTTGGGTGGGCTGCAGCTCTTTTAAGGGTGTCTCTCTCTGTGGGGAGTGGACTAAACGATCAGTTCCTTCCAATGGTCCACCCCCCATTTCTCTCTCGCCAGTCGCTTGTATTTTGAAAAGTCCACCATAACACCATTCTAGAGGAGGTTTTGAATCCTCCTCCGGAGAGTGACCAGGTCTACTGTTGTCTTTTGGTAACCATGATGTTCCTCGCCTCCCACACAGAGTTGACGATGCTCCACTGACGCTGGAGCTCGTGGTTTTGCAGCCTCACCGGGGGCCGTAGATGACACTCTCTGTTAACCTGTTATGTGAGACGGAGGAAACAACAAGGACCCAGACCGTCTGGCCACGGAGCACTCCCAGAACAGATGGTTCTGAGCCAGTGAATCTGTGGGGGCAGCGATAGGTCAGGGCCAAGTGCCGTTTGTACATAAAGGACCTGGTGGGGAGACACGTGAGCAATGGGGAGACACGTGAGCAGACATCCAGGCAATGTCTTTCTGCTTGTTACTCAAACACTTGTGTACAGGGCCGTGCACAGACATTTTGGGGGGCAGGGGCTCAAGCAAAAAAAAAAGGCCACTCACCCCACCGACACGCACTATTCCCACCCCGATGTTGCCACACCGCCACCCAAACACAAATTAAATTGTTTATCCCAAACACAGATTAAATTGTTTATCCCAAACACAGATTAAAAGCCTAGACCTGGTCCAAAATGTCAGCATAGAGTTGTGCTGACCTGGGACCTGTTTTACCTTTCATTATAAGTAATGATAAGATTCTAGATCAGCAGTCCTACTCTGACATGCTTCATACATAAGCCCCCTGAATTTTGGGTTTCAAAACTTCCTTCTGTTTTCATGTTCTGTATCATTTTGTTACACTGCATATATTTTATAAATGAGACATATGGTACAACTACTCAACTAGTTTGATTTTAGCAACATGTTTTTGAGCATCACACTGAGAGGAAAAGAAACCACAATATAATATTATATTCAAAAACACATATACACATGCGCACACACGCACTTACAGACACACTCAAATTTATTCAACCCCCTTCACTTTTTGCACTTTATTGTGTTGTAGACTTAATTTTAAATGGATAAAATTGCCATTTTTGCCCATCAATCTACACTCAATAACCCATAATGACAAAGTGAAAACATGTTTTTAGAAATTTTTTCAAATGTATTAAAAATCAAAAACTGAAATCTCTCATGTGCATAAGTATTCAAACCCTTTGCTTTAATGTATTTTTAAAGTATCATATTTCATATTTGGTCGCATATCCTTTGCATTCTGTTACTTCCTGAAGTCTGTGACCCAGCAACATCAAAAGACTCTCGATATCTTATTTTCAGGTACTGTTACAAGCGATACTATAACCTCTCTGCATTTGAATGGATCTCTATGGGAATTGGGGGGTGAGACTAGATTCAGCTGTAAATTACAATGGTACAGTATGGAACACATGACTGGCGAAACGGCTGTAAGTTATCAAGGGTCTAAGGTATCAAACGAGCCCCAAACCATCACTCTACGGCCAGATATGGAGTAGATATGGATGGATCACTTTAAGGGTTTCTTCTCCTGACTCATTTTCCAATAGAACTCTATGTTGATGGGTCACAGATTTCAAGTAACAGTATGCAAAGGATATGCGACCAAATATGAAATATGATACTTTAAAAATATATTAAAGCAAAGGGGTTGAATACTTATGCACATGAGAGATTTCAGTTTTTGATTTTTAATACATTTGCTAAAATTTCTAAAACGATGTTTTCACTTTGTCATTATGGGGTATTGAGTGTAGATTGATGGGCAAAAATGGCAATTTTATTCATTTAAAATTAAATCTACAACACAATAAAGTGTGCAAAAAGTGAAGGGGGTTGAATAATTTTGAGTGTTAATACATAATATATACGTATATAAATTTATACATACATATATAAATCTGCTATACGTGTGTGTGTGTGTGTGTGTGTGTGTGTGTGTGTGTGTGTGTGTGTGTGTGTGTGTGTGTGTGTGTGTGTGTGTGTGTGTGTGTGTGTGTGTGTGTGTGTGTGTGTGTGTGTGTGTGTGTGTGTGTGTGTGTGTGTGCGTGCGTGCGTGCGTGTGTTCATTTTATTTTGTGTCAACTTTAGAATTTAGACTTAACTTATGTTTGATGGATACATGAAAAACTGCAGAGGAGGGATGCCCAAGTGAGAAACACAACAGTTTATTCTTAAGAAAACTGAGTTTCAGCCTAAAATGACACAAATTAATGCAAGATAAATACAATAAAACACTTCTCACATTTTCACAACCTGGGTCCATAAACTCAGGTCCAATCTCATCACAAAGTAATTGTCCTTAATTGAGTAAACAGCAGGCAGGACATTTTTTAGATACTTGTATAGAATGTACAATGCAACCACTCACATCTGAAGACAAAACATATGGCGATTGGACTGCATCTGAGCCTTAGTTGTCCACAGATTAGGGTTTCCAATACCCCTGGAATGGAGCTCAGAGATAGCCATCTCAATGCTTTTAATCTGTAACACCTGAATGAGGAACTTGCTCCTGCTGTGAACTCACTGGGGCTGGAGTTTGTTCATCAGTCTGTTGTACTGACATGCTGAGGATGTGTACTGGGAAATGCGTTGCAGTTTCTCCTCAATGTCCAAAGACACCAGAGCCTAAGACACAAACAGGGGAAGACATGAGAGAGGCATTAGAGTATCTTAATAAACTGCACTAATATTTTAATCATATAAATACTGACATAGAGAAGGAAGTGCAATCTGTGATTGCAGATTCTCTCCACGTGGATGCCATCTAGTGGTATAATGCACTACAGCCTTCTAGAGACAGAAGACAAATTATAGTTGTAGTATTTCTAGTGAGAAAGTTTTTTTATAAGCAGAAGGAAATTGAGTTGTCTGATAATCTGATGATGGTTACTGATCATGATGTTCTTGCTTCTAGCTTTGCTTTATCTTCTGCTCAAACAAGTCATAATCAAACAAACATGGTCACTGTGCTGCTCTGGACCTGTTACAACACACACACACACACACACACACACACACACACACACACACACACACACACACACACACACACACACACACACACACACACACACACACACACACACACACACACACACACACACACACACACACACACACACACACACACACACACAACCATTTACTATTCACTAAGGTCGTTGAATCTTTCTGGTTATCGATTTCATGACATTTATTGAACACTGTAAGAACACTGGCAATCGAACCCCTTACCTGCCGCAGTACGTCCTGCTGACTGAAGAGGCAGAGGCTGGTGAGGGCTGCCTGCCGCACTGCATTCTGGGAGTCCGCACATGTCAGCTGGAGGAGCAGGCTGGGGGCATCACACTGCAACAGCGAGGCTCCTCCCCCACTGATGGCCGCCATGTTTCCCAGAGCAGCACAGCAGTGCCGGCGAATCAGAGGGTCGGGATCCCTGAGAAGGGGTAACAGGACTGGGGTCGCCCCCTGCGCGGACTCTGCCCATCGACCGACCTCCTGTTCAACACAAGCCTTTGACCCTGAAGCTGGATCCTCTCTACCGGGCAGGACAGATGGCCTTTTCTTGCCCACCTTTGTCTTCCCCTCGACAGTAACAGAACCGCCGTCTTCTTTTGTGAGCTCAGAGCCGTCATGGGAGTAAGCTTGTCCCACCAGCCCCAGCCAGTTCCCCACAGCCCGACAGGCAGCCCTCCGCACAGCCAGGCTCGGGTCGTGCAGCTGGCCGGTCATATCCTGGAAGAGTGGCAACAGCAGTGGGTCGCAGTGGGGCACCAGCGGGTTGAGATTTCCCAGCAGGCTGCAGGTGGCAGCCCTGACGCGATCGTCTGGGTGGGCGAGGGTCGACCTCAGCAGGGAGGGGTCCACGTAGAGGACAGAAAAGGGGGGGAGAAGCGAGAAGCGGGCTGCCTGGGAGACCAGTGAGATGAGCTCCACCGCCGAGCCGGACAGCGCCTCCGATTGGAGGAAGCCAGCCAGGAGGGAGCTGGCCGTCCTTTCCGATGGCCGGCCCGTCTCTCCGCACCCTCGCTCGCTGGCACTTTGGGGTTTGTCGCCATCGTCGTCCTGTCCCCCAGGAGGCAGGAAAAAGCCACAGGCCTCTGCAGCGGAGGTGAAGCAAGGGACCGAGCGCCCAGGGTCACAGAGCAGGAGGTGGCAGAGCAAGGACAGGGGGAGTTCCAGGAGACAGAGAGGGAGACCCAGTGCAAGCTGAGAAAAGAGATTCACAACTTTTTAAGGTTTAAGAGAATATTATACACTACTCACAAAAAGTTAGGGATATTCGGCTTTCGGGTGAAATTTCAGGATGAACCTAAAATGCACTATAACCTTTACAGGTGAAATTAATTTGACCTTCTCTAAACTTTTGAATGCACATGTCCAACTATTCAATGTTTCAGTAATTTTTGCACAACTTGCTGTTCTCTAACAAGGAGCTGAACGGCAAAATTCACAACAGGTGTTTGATCCATGAATCGACCAATACATTTCCTGGTTCAATTAGAATTGGTATTTAAACAGTCCTCTTCATCATGCTGTTCACATTTTGACATCATGAGACCAAGACGACACCTAACAATTGATCAACAGTACCTCGCCATTGCGAGGCTTCAAACAGGATGTTCTCAGAGGGAAGTGGCCACTGAGCTTAGAGTGTCACAGAGTGTCATCAGCAGGTTGCAACAGAGATACAGAGAGACTGGAAGAGTCACAGAAAGGCATAGAAGTGGACGTCCTTTGGCCACATCCCACACTGATGACCGCTTCATTGTGAACAGTGCCCTGCGGAACCGGATGATGAATGCCACTCAACTCCAGGCACATTTAAGGGAGGTGAGAGGCACCCAAGTGTCACGTCAGACCATTCGAAACCGTTTACATCAGCGTGGTCTGCGTGCTAGACGACCTGCAAGGGTACCTGACCACACCACCAGGCACAGGCGTCATCGTCTTGCATGGGCCAGGGAGCATTTACGCTGGACGAGGGACCAGTGGGCCTCAGTGCTGTTCTCTGATGAAAGTCGATTCACGTTGAGCAGAAATGATGGCCGCCAACGATGTTGGAGACGTCAAGGAGAGCGCTATGCATCAGCCACTGTTGTCACCAGACGACCCTTTGGTGGTGGCGGTGTTACAGTGTGGGCAGGTGTGTCTAGTCAATACAGAACTGCCCTACACTTTGTGAATGGTACAGTGACAAGCCCATACTACCTGAATAACATCATTAATCCAGTCATTGTGCCCCTGCATGAACAACACAGGCCTAATTTCATCTTCATGGACGACAATGCTCCAGCTCATTGAGGTCGCATCATTAGGGAAAGGCCGCTGGAGACTGGGGTACCTCAAATGGAGTGGCCTGCACTTTCTCCAGACCTGAATCCCATAGAAAACCTATGGGATCAGCTGACTCACCGTGTAGAGGCTCGTAACTCTGTACCCCAGAACCTCAATGACCTGAGGGCTGCCCTTCAAGAAGAGTGGGATGCCATGCCTCAGCAGACAATAAGTCGACTTGTGAACAGCATGAGACGTCGTTGTCAAGCTGTAATTGATGCTCAAGGGCACATGACAAGTTATTGAGACATTGACATTTTTGTTGTGGTATACCCACCACTGTTGTTGGCTTTTGTTTCAATAAATTGTTTGAGATGAGGAAATCACCATTGCATGCTTCTACTTAAATGCCCTACTTTCATGATACGTATAATATCACTGTAGCGTGAACTTACATTTTCCATAAATTTCACCCGAAAGCCAAATATCCCTAACTTTTTGTGAGTAGTGTATATTGCATTTTTCAAATATGGATTATCCGTACCCCTTAAGACGACCACTTCTCAGAACAGGCTACAGAATACTAATGAAAATACACACCTGCAGCAAACGTGAGACAATGTCACAACTGTGATATGAGAGGAGGATTTTCGCCATTGTTTCATCAGGCACCTCAAGTGCGAATGGGAAGCATAGCAGGTGGCAGCTCATCACTGATAGGCTGTTTGGGCTTGGGTCACTCCATGGGTGGGAAAGTTTCTGTTCTGAGAGAATTTCCTTCTCTGAGGTACTTTAGGGAAACAGCAATAACAAAGACATCTTTAGTGTCACTAATCCACACTCTGCACCACCAATTTATTCCTTTGTGATCAAAACTGCCAGTACCTCTCTGACATACAATATGCATGTTACTATAAATAGAGTATACTGACCAATCAGCTGTGAGAAGGCGCCTTAGGGTGGGCAGGGATTTTGTGTTACTATTAGAAAATAGAGGGACACAGCTGTATGGCTCCCTGATGAAGACAAATAGAGCCAGGGAAAGAAAGATTTGCAGACCTACGAGAGGAGAGAAAAGATCAGACAAAGAAAAAACATGGAAATAATTATATCATAGAAGGTTTTACCCTTGATAGTATCTGTTAATTTAAATATACTGCAAATGTGTGTTACTCCATACCACTGAGTGATAAAAATTCCCTGTTGGGTGGCATCTGCTCCAATGTAACACCAACTCTGAACCACAGGAGTTGCCAGAGGCTGGAATCTATAAACTCTGAGACCAAGCAATTTTCAGGCTGCAGAATCACACGAGAACACAATTACTTATTTCAAACCATATGCGATTAAAGATTACAGACTTCAATCTTTCCTAGAAAATGGCCAATTTGCACTACCTGACATATAGCAGACTATATTGTATACATTCTTGACATAAATCTGCACTGTTACAGTAGATCCTGGTTGTGGACCAAGACTAGTCTTGGGGCCAAGAGCTATAGAAGCTCCCTTGTCCTAGAAAATGGAACGTCAAACCAGTTTTATGAAGTTTAAATGTGACAAAACTCACCTAAACTTCCTTTTAATTTCTTACCTGTACTTACTTATGTTGTGTGTTTCTATCACACCAGCCTATGATTTACCATTTGCTCTATTTCAATGGATCCCCCTTGACAGTAGTTTCCATTGAATTTATCAAATCTATTTGTATATATATTCCTTTTTACTTTATAATTTTCATTTAATTTGAAAAGTGCATTGACACTATAATAAAAGTGTTAAAATATGTATAGTTGTAATTACTATATAAATATATAATATACTAAATAAATAGTATGCAATTACATTTTATTGATGAATTTCCATAATGTATATGAAAGTTTGTAACATATTACTAAAATACTGATATATAACTTCTTTAAAGACTACAGAATACATTATGTGGCCTTGCCACTGGTTCAGGGCCGTTTCTAGCTTTTTGGGGGTCCTATGCAAAATCTTGCCTCAAGAAACTCCTGAAAACTTATCGGATTTACCGGATGTGCATTATAACATCTCCCAAATGCGCACAAATTTGATCAAATGCAAAATTTCCACAAAATGCTTATTTTAATGTCAGATACTATGTTGTGTTGTTAAGAAATCAAAATAAAGATAAACATGCACATTATAAATAATAAACAAATTTAAAAAAAACACTCAAAAAATAGATAAAATAAATTAGGCCATTACACAGAATAAATAATGACACCAGCGTCCAGATAATCAGCACCGTACATTCACTTGTTCACATTAGTTCAGTCTAACACACAAGTAATAGGCCTACTGAGTTGTCATCACTATACTGTATTTATTCATAGGTCCAGTTCTATAATCTAATTTCTAATTATTTAACTCTGACACAAAAGACAGTGCACCTGTGTGTGTGTGTGTGTGTGTGTGTGTGTGTGTGCGCGTGCGCAATATGCTCATGGTTGTGACTGTAGCTAATAAATATTGCATTCTTTTACCTCAAGCATAAACGTAACTTCGATAAAAAACAAATATATTTTACACATTTCATACCTCTACAGACATTGTACGTTATAAAGGATTAAACCGACATTTGTTGGTAACCACGTCTCACCCATTGTTAACGTCAATTAGTAATTAGTATTCCTTATTTTCTACATTCTTAAAACACGTTATGTTTGTTTATGGAAACGTTTATACACGTCTGCTTACCTGAAAATATATAAAAATACATGGTAGGGAAATCGGCACCGTACATTCACTTGTTCACATTAGTTCAGTCTGACACACAAGTAATACTGAGCCAATGTTACGGTGTCAGAACAGGCATACAGGACCCTAGCTTGGTGGAGCTGAGCTTTTTTGTTTGCTTGTTATGCTTCCTGGCAAAGCCACATTCTTCTAGCGAGCAAATAGTTAACTGATAGCAACATAATCCCCTTCACTTGCCTCATCAAAAGCAGTAGTTATTGAAACAGCTAACGTTTAGTAACGTTGCCAGGTTCAAGTTAGAAAACTGCATTTTCACCCTAAAATATTATTTCAGCCATTTGTTAAAGCATAACTTCACACTGTATAAAGCAGGGTTTATTGAGCACCACTGTCTCTAACCTGCGAAAAAACAGCTGCATGTTTCAACTGTTAGCTGCCTGGCTCACATAACGTTTGCTAACGTTACCTAGCTAGCTGTGCACAGGCACACCGGCTGACTATGGTGAACTACATTATAAGTTTACTTCCTTGCAAGACTGCTCCCCTATCAGTTCCGCTAACTATAATAATGATTAACATTGAAAATGGATCTTTTCTAGTCTACAATAAATTCATTTTTCTTAACCACTGTTAGCTTAAAATGTGGAGGTAGAACAACACACAAGAGCCCTGGTGGCTCCGGGGGCCCTATGCAATCGCATAGTCTGCATATAGCAAGAAACGGCACTGCACTGGTTAATGAACAGTGCAAATTTAAATGAATGAACATGAAATTATTCATTTTATTTTTTTGAGTTTGTGGAACTTGCCTCAGAAAGAGCCTGAAGGAGCAGTGCCAGAAGGCCGTCCCAAAGTCCCCAGCCTTGTGGAAGACAGACGCAGTTCTTAAAAAGATTGGGAAACAGGCTTACAACAGGGATCATATAGAAAACTTGCCTACTTATAGCTATGATAGGGAGAAGGTACGTTAACCCCACTTACACATACGAATGTATTTAATTTTCCATTTCATATAATACAGAAAATATTAAACCTGTGTAGGCCTGCATTAATTGTGGTAGGGGAAATTTTTGGCACTCAAACAAGAAAATACTGGTTAGCTAGCTAGCTAACAAATGTTTGCCTATCCACAGCTAGGTAAAATTAGGAATTCTCTGTAACTGCACCAGAAAAAGGGCCATTTTAAATAGCCAAATGTTGGACTGTCTCAGACTGAAATTTAGTCGGTTAATAAACCTGCACTTTGTTAAAACACTGACCTTTCAAGGACAGTGGGATGTTGGATATTTATTACTTTGTGACTTCCTGACTGTCCAGGATGCAACAATATTGAAGGATTGGCAAGAAGCAAGAAACAAGAACACTAACACATCTTTACACAATGATACACATTTTCCAGGAACTAGCCTTAAATACGTTGTTCTGAAATGCGTGTTCACACATACCTCTACCGGACTGTGCAACGCAGCCTCCATTGCAGCTATGAATTTGTCAGCATGGAGATCCACAGAAACTCCACGGTAAATGAACAGGGCCAGCACAGATGCAGCCAGAGGCTGGGAAAGAGAAAGATTCCAGCTTAGGCTGCTGACGTGGAGGAATGTTAACTGGCACAGTACAGGTGCACATAAAAGGCAGAGCTACAGTTAGGGAGCTTGGGGGGAATTGGCTCTTACAATATAGTCACTCAGGTCATGTCATGTTAGTGCAGATACTCACGACGATAGAAGCCATGTCAGGATGGAAAAGAATACTGAGGAAGGGCTTGGTACATTCTTCTAAACTGTGGCAAGGAGACAGAGGGGTTACTACACAATTCTAAGGGACTGTGAAACCACAGTATTCTATAGTGACTCACAGGTACAGTGCAACTATTCACGTTTTCTAGTCACTGGGGCACTTGCAATGTGTGCACCGTCAGTTTACATAAATGCATACCCTTATTTAAACAGCTGTGGTTTTAATGGGTGTAACCTGCTACGTGGTTTACTGCTCTGGCCACAACACCATTTGCCTTCCTGGTTCAGTGCTGTGGCCACAATACCATGTGCTATCTTTTGATAAAAGTTTCAGCCAAACAAGTCCTGAGTTCTACCTTTTTCCAGCTGCTTCCCACTGATAATGTCTTTCCCAGTAGAGCAGCAGTGCTGACATCAGGTCTCCTAGCACCGCTACGCACCACGGTTGCTGGGGAGAAAACAGGGATCACTGAAGACCAAACCAAAATCCCTCTAATGTAACAAACGACAGCACACTTCTTTTGGAGAATCGCTGGTGCTTCTCTATCACTGTGGGGACTGGCATATATTTGCTTGGGGAAACGATAATAAAATTCCACTCCTAGCTAAAATTGGCTCGATCAGTAAGATCTAAACATGGGGAAAACATTGCTGCGAGGGGCGGTGAAAGAAGTGAGGTTTAATGAAAGTTATTAATGTACTTTTTTTATTTTTTACCTGCTTCACAACTGAATTCCCCATGATTTCCTCAATCATGTCAAACAGGAAGTGAGGCAGATCCATTTTCAGGGCCACACTTATGGAATCCTCTGCATCCACTTTCCGGGCCAGCAGGTTGCTAAGCACCTTCAGAGGCTGATGGATTTGACACACCCCTTCCAGCACACCATCCAGTAGCTGATGAAGAAAAGAACATTGTCATGCCTCAATACCACTCAAGTGAGTTCAGACCCATAGTTTCCATCTGTCCCAGTCCATTTCAACTAGTGTGGGAAATCACACTGTTTCACAAGTGCTCCTTTATCAGAACCAGAATGTAACTTTATATCATTATGGTTAGGAGTGGGAAAACTGAGCTTAGATCCATTATCAAGGGCAGCCAGAGCCTGCCGTGGCAAATGTGTGCCTACCTGGTGCAAACCCACTGCCTACTTCAGTTGCAAACCCACAAGACACGACAATAGCTGAAACTCTTCTTCTTAGTCACATACGGTAGAGGCCTAACTTGCTATTTTAAGCCTATATCATAATAGGCATGCCTAATTTAATGTATTTAGCCATTCAGCATAGAGCTCCGTAGTCCCGCCCCCTCCTATCCCTGGCTGGTCCCGGAAGACTGCCGGAAGCCATTACCTGCCCCCACTTTGGGATCTTTCAGTCACTCTTATGATGATATTATGGCATTTTATGGACCAAACTTTGACATATATGTGATACAAAGTCCATTATATACTCACCACCGCATTTAAATCAAACTTGAATCGTATAATTAACGGAGTTTGAGAAACATAACTACACTACCCAGAATCCTCGGTCGTACATCGTCGGCACCCGCTTTTGCTAGCTAACACAGTAGCTACCGGCCGCTCTGCTAGCGAAAATGGCAATCACTCGGTCTGCTCTTCTAACTTATTATGAAAGTAGTTACCGGCCGCACTGCTAGAGAAAATTGTCTTATTATAGAAGTGAATCTAAGAGTATCACCAAGGGCGAGAATCACTATCAGTCTGGCCATGTCGAAAGTGTCAGCTTTATGGCTTTCACTCAATCAGTGGTGGTGAGCGAGTAGCCCGGATGTTGTAGTCGTTTTAGTTGTTTTTTTGAAAACATGTTTGTTGTTTTTTTGTTGGGCATAATTTCAAATGACCAATTTTATAAATTATTTTAAAATGTGACAACCGCTCTTTTGGGTGTTTTGAACGTCTAGCTGCCTGAATATAATAATAAAAAAATAAAAACATTTTCAGTCCATTGACTCCCATTACATTTTTTCCGAAAAGTGGCACCAGACGTTCGTCACCAAAGTGGGTTGGGACTACGGAGCTCTATACTATATTATTCATCTGAATTATTTTAATGAAATGTTTAGTTTTAAAATGGGCTGAAGATTTCTGATTGAAAAATAATTGTTGCAAAATGGCTTAATTTATTTCCTTTGATCTTTTCTATCAAGTCCATATCAAGCTAGCTAGCTAGCAAAGGCCTGCTATAGCAATTTTTCTATCCTTACCACAGAACTCATGTCTAGTTACATATAATATTAACCAATTTAAAGCCTGTATAATGTTACAGTTTATGCTTAAAATGTGTAAATACACAGATCATCATTTTTCATTTGGTTCTTCAGTAATTTTATTGTTTATTTGCTTGTGTTTTTACAGGGTTATATATCAGACATAACTGACATGTCCACACATATAACTGGATAGTTACCACAGCACTTAAATAAGTGTAGCTTTCTCAAGTTCATTAACAGTGCCGAGAAATAAGAATCAAGCCTGCAACTTTCTGGTTCCAAGCCCAATTCCTTAAACTTTACACCACCCTGCTACCCACTTACCGAAACAATGTATACAACATTAACATAAATTCAAAGTTCCAGAAAGGTCCAGCTCATTGGTATAAACCATGCATATCAGAAAAAATCCACACACTGCAAATGCTCCCCAATGCCAACGTTTATTTAACCTTTAATACAATATGGCATTAGGGAGCATTTTGCAGTACGCAGATTTTTTTGTCATTTCATCTTTTAAACATTTTTTCCAGCACCTGTTTTCTTTGGGATGTGCATGTTTTTTCCCCCCTATAAACCATAAATAAACAATCCATGACAAACAACTGAAGTCAAAACTGTTTTGTACCTGAGCTTTGTAAGAAAGTAACCTATCCTTCAGACGATCCAAAACAGCTTGGTCCAAGCCTACAGAGGTCTGATTCTCTGGATCTGTGGTTTGGACCAAATGCCTCCACTCCTCATCACTATCAATATCCTGCACATAAATGAATGTGGAAATAATGGATTAAATCGTTTTTTAAAAAACACTTCTCTGACATCCATTTTACAGCTTTGTCAGCGCAGTCAAACACACACACATGCATGTGGATATGTATTGTACACACAAACATGCAGACATGCACACCAATACACAGGCATGTACCCATGCAAACTTTCAAGTACAATATTTGAGAAGATGAAGAAACAGTCTTGTATGTATACAATGAAAGAGGTACATTCTGGAAAGATTCCATTTTAATTTAGATGACTTGATAACACCTGTACTAAACCTTAGATAAATGGTTGTTGTAAAGTTTCACTGTACCAAGCACTTAAAGGTCAGATATGTCATACTATTATTTCTATACATTTATATTATTCTACATGGTCTACCAAGCATGTTGACAAAGTTTTTTAAAGGAAAAAAATATTGCAATATATTAAAATATAAATAAAATATAAATCCAGTGAATGTATTACCCTTCGAGCTGAACTGAGCTTTCACTAGTCCTGTTGTGACATAGATACTGCGGCCAATTCTGTTTTTTCTGATGATTTTTTTTTTCTTATACGACAACAAACATTTCAAGTAGAACCAAGTTCATATTTTACCAGCACACAAAAGTATCAGGCCACACTGCAGGACGCCAAAACTAGGTAAGTTAAATTCCTTCAATTTCTAAGACACGGGACCTTTAGAAGGGAAAGGTCTGCTTCTCAAGCCTTACTTTCTACTGACGTACGCCAACAGTCTATATCCGTGCAAAGTATGAACCAGAGCACGCCAGTATTCTCTGATGTCAACACAGTGCGCCATTTCTAATGTAAACACTGACCTCGTTCTCAAGCCTGACAGAACCCAGACTACAGTGGACCCTGGACTGGTTCTTCAAGACTTGTCTGGGCCCGATCTCCACAGAGGGAAACTCCTGTGCATAGTCTCTGCTGATGGGACCCATCCTGAAGGCACAATGTGAGAGCATTCACTTTTATGGACAGAGAGAATGATCAGTCAATGACCAGTAACACTGAAAGCTGCATTACTTCTTTTCATTTTTGTTTCAATTTAGCAAGGATCATTATATACTACTCAAAAGAAGTTAAGGGTCAAAAATATTTGTGCATATAAATATAGGCTAAAATGGTGACGACTAATGACAAAATAATTATTTGATGGCTCAAGAACAGAAAACACAAAACAAAAAAGCTTGTTAGCCTATATTTATATGCACAAATATATTTGACCCTTAACCTCTTTTGAGTAGTATATATTTATTGGCTACCATGTACAGGTAACCTATATATGACTGCATATATGCATACACCCACTTCAAACCTATTCTGTTGTTTCACAACAGGCAGTTTTATTTATGTTTTCTTCTGTCTAGAGCCCCACCATAATATCAAGAATCCCAAATATGTATTTATTTTTGTATGGAAAAAGTCTCATGCTTTGTATGACCTGTACCTGTCTTCCAGGGAAAGAATGGCTGATGGTTTCACTGCATCTTTATCTATAATATCTGGGGATGATGCTGACCAATCCTCAGAAGGGATCCTTCCATCTGCAGCAGTTCTCAGAAGTGCGTTGTCAGAACGATCTCCCTTACCACTCCCCGCACGCGTACTTGTTGCAAAATCCTATGAAATCGAATGGCAGTAACCATTAAACAGTGTAACTTGAATACAGTATTGTAGGATTATGGTTCCAAAGCATCAGTGGCATACATGCCTCCACATATTGTGGCTACCTCCATATATTGTAAGTTAACACCAAGTTGGACACCATTAAATGCCATGTTAGTGTCAAAGAATGGTCACATTTCCAGGATTTCTGAAACTAGCCATATCAATGCTTAAACCACACTTCAGCTGAACAAGAACAGATCTAGCTGAAAGCCCTTTCCAGGTACAGTCCTTTCTGGGCCGTACCGGTTTGTTTGCCTTGTCTTTGCCTCTCAGCTCCCTGGCTTTGCGCAGCAACTTGCCCTCACCACAGCGGGGCGCTGCTTTCTCCTTGGCCTGCATCAGTTTCAGAGCCTGCTGGTCCAGGCTAGGAGTCACAGTCAGGGGGCTGTCAGCACTGTTGTCTGATAAAACTGCCAAAATAAACCAACAGCAAACCCATAAAAAAAAAAAACACAGAAAACAAGATCCAAACTGGGAAACAAAAGAAGCAAATAGGGGCCTATTCAGACTTGAGATATGTGCAAATTAAAGTAAATTTAAATCCAAAATTACAAACTTCGTATAAACACATTCAGAGCTTGGTGCTTAAAGAGTGCACAAATAAAAGGGAGCTATATTTGTGTGGCACTATCATAACTCCTCTGACTTAGAAAATGCTTAAGCAGGTGCCTAAATAGGCTAAGTTTGAATAGGGCCCATAGTGAAACACTTTGTTCATTAGTGATTGCTTCAGCAACACAGTACCTATTCTCTTGCATACTTAAACTTTTTCTTCTTCTTATTTTCTTTCCACCTACATTTCTGCACGCTACCTACAGCCTTTAAGCTAGACATGCCATTCTAACTGTATAAAATTCACCTTGGCTCATAGTAGTGTGCTTGTATAAAGCTTTCAATTTGTCCACATGGTGGCACAATAATAGGTGATTTAAGATGAACTTTAAAAGCTCATGCTCCTCACCCCGTTTGACCTAGTGATGAAATTTGGTACATAGTTCCCTCTCCTCACAAGGACCAAATTTGCCTCAAGAACACATAAGCTCCGCCTATTACAATTTTCTACCATTTAGAATTATGTGAAAAACACCAAAATCACAGCTGCTCCAGAACGAATGGACCGATATGCACAAGACTTGGTATGCAGCATCGGTGGAAAATGCTCTACATGCGACACCGGCAATTGTACGCAAATATTTTGTGTAATAACATCGCAGAGTAAAGATTCACTGCTTTATTTTGAGTGGCCTGCCATTTCTGGAGACAAATCAATGGTGATAATGAGATATTCAACATTAAGTTGGCATGCTTTTTTCTTTTTTCCACAATTTGGTGACAATATTTCGATAGTGTACAAAATCCCATTAGGTTGCAATGGTCCCAAGGTTACACTGGTAAAGTTTTAAGATGCTACATCTTGCTAACCTTTTCATCTGGTAACAGCTAAACAACTGCTGAAGCAACCACAATAAAATTGATTCATGAACTTAACATTCTAGTTTGTAATGCATTTTTCCAATAAAACTGGAAGGGCCAACTGGCTGAATATCAGCCAAGAGTGGAAACAGTTTGCCAGCAGCAGCAGTAAAAAAGATTAATGAATAAACAAGACATTATGGAAACACACCCATAATATACCTTACTCTACACAAAGGACCGATCCAACACAAATAATTTTCTTCATTCTAGTATGTTTAATAAGGAAGTAGTCCAGTTCAAATGGTTAAAACTTCACCTAAAACTCCATCAGCAACGAATGGATGCTCGAAGAGGTCTGGCCATGAGAGCCTCTTCTGTGGGTCTTTTGTCAGCAAGCCTTTCAGGAAACTCTGTCAATGAAAATAACACACACTTCAGACGCACATACGCATACACAGACAGGTGACAAATTAAAGAAAAAAACCCTACAGTGAGGGTGGCTCTGTTATGCTGTGGGGGGCATTTCCCTGGCATGTTTTGGGTCCACTTGTCCCCTTAGAGCGAAGGGTCACTGCAAATCAATACAAAGTTATTCTGAGCGATCACCTTTATGTTATGATGAAACATTTCTATCCTGATGGGAGTGGTCTCTTCCAGGATGACAATGCCCCCATCCACAGGGCACGAGGGGTCACTGAATGGTTTGTTGAGTATGAAAATGATCTGAATCATCTGCTATGGCTTTCGCAGTCACCAAATCTCAACCCAATTGAACACCTATGCGACATTTTGGACCGACCTGTTAGACAGCGCTCTCCATCACACCACCATCAAAACACCAAAAGATTGAATGTTTTGGAAGAATGGTGTTCCATCCCTCCAGTAGAGTTTCAGAGAGTAGAATCTGTGCTAGACATTGTATGTTGGTTTTTCCTTTAATTTGTCACCCATCTGTATATAGTGGCCTACGTAAATTCTGGGACAAATAAATATTTTTTCTTGATTTGGCTCTGTACTCCACAATTTCAGATTTGTAATCTAACAATTCACCTGTGGTTAAAGGATCAGGATAAAGTTTTGATGTTTCTACATACCCAGAGTGCTATCTATCCATCCAGATAGTTTCGCTGAGTTTTGTAGATATCCGCTTCAGCTCACCGTGATATCGCCCTGATTGAACGGACCTCAACGGGTCCAAAGTTTGTGGTGCTCAAAGCGTCAAAAACGTATTCAAAAAAATCAACAGTAACATCTCTGTCCAAATACAATGACATGGTTACTCACGAACATCCACAGACCTTGTTGTATAGTTTTTTCGAAAATTACTTCCTACTGACGTACGCCAACAGTCTGTATCCGCGCAAAGTATGAACCAGAGCACGCCAGTATTCTCCGATGTCAACACAGTGCGCCATTTCTAATGTAAATCTTTGGCACTTTGACTGCCACAAACATTGGACCCATTAAGGTCTGTTATATCTAGTTGATGTAGATATCCACTGCATCTCACATGGAAAAAACTAGTGAGTTCTCAGCTAAACTACCTGGATGGATAAATAGCACTCTGGGTGTGTAGGAACCTATCAAAATTAAATTTTTTGGTGAACTGCCCCTTTAAAGTGCAGATTCTCAGCTTTCATTGAAGGGTATTTTTTAAACACATCGTTTTCACCATGTAGAAATTACAGCACTTTTTATACATAGCCACCCCATTTCAGGGCACCATAATGATTGGGACAAATGGCTTCACATGTGTTTCTGATTAGTCAGATGTGTTCAATTGTTTCCTATATAAGAGAGCTTTCAGTATCTACTACTGATGCTAGGCTTTTCATTGCCTTTGGAATCCGTTATTGCTGTTTGTCAACATAAGGACAAGAGTTGTGCCAATGAAAGTCAAAGAAGCCATTATGAGGCTGAGACATAAGATAAAGAACAGTCAGAGAAATAGGCCAAACCTTTAGCTTACCAAAATCAACAGTTTGGAACATCATTAAGAAGAGAGCACTGGTGCGCTCAGTAATCACAAAGGGCCTGGTAGGCTAAGGAAAACCTCTACATTTGATGACCGAAGAATTCCCCGCATAATGAAGAAAAACCCCCAAACACGTCCCCGACAGATCAGAAGCACTCTTCAGGAGGCAGGTGTAGATGTGTCAGTGACTACTGTCCGCAGAAGACAGAACTACAAAGGCTACATTGCAAGAAACAAACCTCTAGTTAGCCACAAAAACCAAAGGTTTCCTTGAGTTCTGGGAAAAGGTCTTGTGGACAGATGAGATCGAGATTCACTTGTATCAGAGTGATGGCAATAGCAAAGTGTGGAGGCCAAAATGAACTGCCCAAGATCCAAAGCATACCACCTCATCTGTGAAACATGGTGGGGGTGTTATAATTTGGGCATGTACAGCTGCCACAGGCACTGGCACACTTGTCTTCATTGATGGTACACCAGAGAAGATACTGAGATATCTATGGGCCACAGACTTCAAGCATTGACTGCATGTAAGGATATGTGACAAAGTACCAAGCATGGCTACTTTATATGGCCCACACATTATGGTGTCCTGAAATTGGGGGGTTATGTACAATTAGTGCTGTAATTTCTACATTGTGAAACCAAAATGTATAAAAATATGCTTTAATAAAAGCTGAGAATCTGTACTTTAAACACATGTGAATTTATTTGATAAAAATGTGGATTACAGAGCTAAATCAAGAAACATTATGTCTTTGTCCCAAACATTATAGAGGGCACATATAGTACATACAGTGAGCACCATAATTCATTGGACAGTGACAGCCAGCCAGAAGGCTACGCACCCCAGTTCCATGTCGGAAAATCTACGACCTCCCGTTTTCAGTATGAAATGCTTTTGTATCGACCAACATGCCGATACAGAATATGAAACATATACAGTACTGTGCAAATGTCTTAGGCACCCTAGAATTTTTATGTAGATTTTTTCTTAGATGTTTATTTTTTGTCTTCTGCATTAGTGTGTGAGTAGAAAAGAGCAAATTGTAGATTTCCAAACATTGATTTTCCAAAAACTTAATTGAACTTTCGTCAGAGAAAAGAAGAACAAGGAGTTCTGCAACAGATGGTATGGTCTCCACAGAGGCCTGTTCTCAACATCACCGAGGCTGTCTGGGATTACCTGGACAGACAGAAGCAAGCGAGACAGCCAAATTCTGCAGAACAGTGGCAAGTTCTCCAAAATGCTTGGAACAATCTACCAGCTGATTTTCTTATAAAACTGAACAACAGTGTACCGAAGAGAGTTGATGCTGTTTTAAAGGGAAAGGGTGGTCACACCAAATATTGATTTGATTCTGTTTTTTATTGTTTACTGTTCTTTGTAGTGAATTGTTTGATATTTAGAAACTTTTAATTTAATCATTTTTGAAAGGATATTCACCTTAAGGATTTTCTTTACATGTGCCAAAGACTTTTGCACAGTACTGTACAATTAAAAGTTAAAACGTCATTGTTGTAGGCTACTTGTTAGCCATTTTAGCTATGTTTGCTAGCAAAGCCCAAACTTTCCAGTGCAACTCGAATGCACTGATGTCGGTAAAAACATGGAAACGACGCATTTATCACCCCGATATCCGACCTCCTTCCATTAACGAATGCAAGGTTAGCTACTATATCCCCCATCATGGCAAACATATTTAAAAACCAATTTGGTTTAATGCCAAGAAACCCGTTGCTAACAACAGTTAATGCACTAGCCCAGAAAAAAATACAATGCTTCTGTAATCGAAAGCTCAAAGCAAAACCGTTCAATTATGGTCAGCTAGCTAATGTTAGTCTAATTAATGGTCATGGATCATAATAACGTTAGTTCACATGGTTCCTTACTGGGTGAATCAATAAGGCAGAAGAAGATCTGGGAATACCGGAGGAGCTCCACTCTGTAACCGACAGCACTCGAGTCCTGTTTGGTTTAGTTTGTCAAAACATCTTTAGGAAATAGTAGCCTATCAATGTAATTTTCTGACATTATAATAAAATAGCAATGATTGCTAGCTTGATCTACAATGTGTCCCTACCACAGAACCAGCCCTATACAGAACAGTGAGATTCTTCCCTCGCTGGCTCCGCCTACTTGCTACGTAATTTACACACCCACTTGAAAACACTGTAGTCTTTTAAAAAGAGCAAGTGGTAGAGGTATACGCCATTTTGACGTATACCTTTACCGAATTTTCTACTTTATATTCAAATAACTCAGTAGAGATTTTTTTTTTGGTCAGCCACAAAGAAAGACTTAATTAGGTGCGCCTTGATCTGTTCAATAAGGTTAATGTTGTTTTTGGATGGAATTCCCCAAAGCATACTGTCACGGTTATTAGCAGCCTTTTCATTTACTTTTTGGCGTCGTCGGGACGCTCTATCTGATTTTTTCTGCCTCCGTACCGGTGTTTGTATCTCGCCCAGCAATTATTCCCTACACCTGTATTGCTTTTCCTGCCGGTTATAAATACCTCAGGACTTCCGCATTTCCTCACTTCAATATTGTCTTTGCTATGTTGACTACAAAGTCGGTAAGGTCGCTGCATTTCTGGTTCGTACCAATAGGAAACACAGCAAGTCCGGTTATAAGATTTAGGATTAGATTGGTTTTCTCTTTCTTTTCCAATCTTTCTCTATCCTTTATTCTTTTCACCTGTTGCCAGTTGTGTTCAGCTCTTTTGCCACAAGAGCTTTGGCTAACAGGTCTTTTCTATTCTTTTCCTTCACTCGTTTTTTCGAGTTTTGCTTTGTTTTACCACCTCTTGTTACGCCTAATTATTTAGTGCGTGAGGTTCTTTTGTTAATTATTCTCGCTGTTTATCGAGATCGCCTCAGTTTTTGGAGGTTCTCCCGATCATGTGTTATCTTAGTCCTGTTGCGGCTACTTCCGCATTTTGTGGCATATCTCTCTAGATACGCTTTTAGAAATCCTTATCGGACGCGTTTGGTTCTCTGAACCTTGCACTCCCCCTTACACATACTAGAGAGGTAAAGCACTGTTAATTATACAGAGCACCAGAAAAACTTCACAATATGCAGACAAACTTCTGAAAACCATATTTTAAATATACTGTATAATTTCTAATAAAGTACCTGTGCAGATCAGATTAAAGGGTCTCCATCAATATTCCACTATTGGAAATGGGAAAAATTGAGTACTCACAAAAACATTATCCACAACTTAATTCTCCAATTTCTACTTACGGGAATGGGTTATTCAGATAAATATTTGATAGTTAATTTATGAAAACAAACAGGGTAAAGTGCAATTTCTGCCTCTCCCATATACAGCTCGCCAGCTGCCGCAGATATGTTTATTGCCCCTGCTTAGCTTATACCTTACTTTTACTCAGTGCGTTGTCATCCTTTCTCATCACTCAAAATCAAGCTGGTCCTGTAAAAATTGCTCTGGATTAGCATCTTCCTAATGGTAAACAAATAATATTTCAATATACTGTACCGTGCAATCCTGGCTCATGCTTTCTGGCCACTTGACTGGATCTTTGACAATCAGCTGAACCAGCTGAAAGATTGAGTTTGTGTAGAACGGCGGTGCTCCAGTGTGGAGCTCATACAGAATGCAGCCGAGGGACCATAGGTCAGCCGTGTGGTCATAAGGCTTCTCCTCCACCAGCTCTGGAGACATGTAGAGGGGAGTGCCCTTGATGGAGGTCAGAACAAGTGTGGAAACACTCATGGCACGGGCAAACCTGCAACAGAATGGGACCAGCCAGAACACCAAGCAGATATGAAAAATCACAAACCAGCATACCTAGATGTCTGAATGTGTCTTTTAAACAAGAAATCGTTAATAAGCAGTTAAATTTGATTTGTACATTCTATTACTTTTTAATAACGTTGCAACATTGAATAAATGTTCACTTAGGCTACACCTGAATATATTTAGGCTCCCCCCCCCCCACTACATTTTATTCCCTACTTTCCCTGAGCTACTGCAGTTGCTGTACCGGAGGACTGAGCATTGACGCTACTAGCGGAGGCATCATAGGCACCCAACCGACCATAAGTGTCACTACTGAGTGAAGGGTGGGCAAGTTTGCTCAACTAAATGCGCCATTTTGGCCTCCCATATGATGCCGCTATGCATAGCAGCTTAATTATTTTCATGCTATTCACTTTCTTCTTTAGCTCTACCTTGTTAATGTATAAATGTATAAAAACTGACTACTACACACCTTCTTTATATTTTAGGTTTAGGTAATTTTACTAGGTCATGACTTTACAGTATTAAAATGCACTCAGTGGCCAAAAAGGTACATCTGTCTCGTACTGGGAAGGGCCTCCTTTTTGCCTCCAGAACAACCTGAATTCTTCATGGTAAGGGTTCAACAAGGTGCTGGAAACATTATTGGGGATTTTGATCCATGCTGACTCCATAGCATCACACAGTCCCTGCAGATATTTTCGGCCATACATTCATGCTGCAAAGCTCCCACTCCATCTCATCCCAAAGGTGCTATATTGGATTGAGATCTAGGGACAGGCCATTGGATTAAACCGGTCACTGTCATGTTCGTTGAACATGCTAGAGATGATGCTGGAAGTACACATTGGAAAAAGGGTATACGGGCAATAAATGGATGAACATGGACAACAAGAATGCTTAGGTATGCTGTGGCATTCAATTGATGCTCAGTTGGTATTAAAGGGCCTAATGTACGCCAAGAAAACATTCCCCACACCTTGAAAACGCCACTACCATCGGCATTGTTGACATAAGGCAGGATGGATCCATTAATTCATGCTGTTTACACCAAATTCTGACCCTACCATCTGCATGTCAGAGTTGCACTGCATCTTCCTGTTCTTAGCTGACAGGGTGTAATCGGGCGTGGTCTTCTGCTGCTGTAGCCCATCCAGGTTTGACGCGCTTAGAGATGCTATTCTGCGCACCACTGTTACAGCTGTTATTTGAGAATTTGTGGCCTTTGTTTGCTTAAATGAGTCTGCCCATTCGACCTGCCCTCTGACGTCTCATTAACAAGGTGTCTGTCCACAGAACTGCCGCTCATTTGATATTTCTTTGTTTCTCGCACCATTCTCTATAAACTCTTGAGACCATAGTCCGTGAAAATCCCAGGAGAGTAGCCGTTTCTGAGATGCTGGGACCACCACATCTGGCACCAACAATCATACCATGGTCAAAGTCCCTTAGATCAGTGAGTGCATTTTAATTGATTCCCAATAACTGCCTACATAAATATTTCTGGTATATAAATCAGAAGCATTTTTAAAGGATCTATCATGAAATAGTATTATGCAGTATGTGAGTTACTGTTTGCTGACCCCATTGGTTCTTGAGACATACCCAAAATCACACAGCTTCACAACTCCACCTTTCCCCAAAAGAATGTTTTGTGGTTTCATGTCACGGTGAAGTATACGATGAGAATGTAAATAGTACAAGGCCGAGACCAGCTGGCAAGCTATCTCACGCACCTAAACAAAACAAAATAGAGACAGATTTAAGGGGAGAATATCACAATGACGATGTTTAAGGTTGAGACTTATTAGTTTTATTGCAACTTAGAACCACTGAAAGGACAAAAAATTAAGGACTTATTCTCATATGGGGCATGTGGTGACACAGGAATCGCCAACCAGGTTAACAAGTAGAAAAAGAGGTAAGTTACATGTACCTGGGTTTCAGGCAAATTTCCATCATCCTCTAGAATTTGAAAAAGCTCTCCTTCAGCATACTCTGTCACAACAACAACCTGTTACAAATGCAGAAACATCAGGGGTTCTGAAGTGGGTTTGATTTGATATTTGTACAGTGTGTCAAAAAAAAAGTTTACAAAAAGGTCAAAAATGCAATCTTGCCACATATTATCAACTATTCTCCTGAGAATGCACCCAAAACTATATTACCTCTCTCTCAGTCTCAAAGCTGTCTAGCAACAGCACAATGTTGGGATGGTTCAGTCCTCTCATGATGTCAATCTCCCTTTTCAGACTTCGTAGTTCCTTCTCTGACCGCCCCACTTTCGGAATGAACTTGAGAGCCACGACCTCAGAAAAAAGAAAGACCATTATAGTGCTTTTAGCTCGATCTGATCTTGAGTTAACATGTGGAATACATACATTGATTAATTAATTACGTGGACTTAAAATAAATGCTCATCAGCACTTCCGTAGCTACTGTATTACAGTTAGTAACGTTACTAGGATAACTACCCAATTCCAAAAAAGTTGGGACAGTGTATAAAATGTACATAAAAACAGAAAGAAATGATTTGAAAATCGTTTTTGCAAATCCTGTATTCAATTGAAAACAGTACAAAGACAAGATATTTAATGTTTTAACTAATCAACTATATTGTTTTTTGTAAATATACGCTCATTCTAAATGTTATGCCTGCAACATGTCCCAAAACAATTGGGATAGGGACATGTTTACCACAGTGTTACATCACCTTTCCTTTTAACAACACTCAGTAATCTTTTTTGAACTGAGGACACCAATTGTTGTAGGTTTGAAAGCGGAATTTTTTCCCAAAACTTGCCTGACTGCAGACAGGCCAGTCTAGCACCCGCACTCTCTGACTATGAAACCACACTGTTGTAACGCATGCAGAATGTGGCTTGGCATTGTCTTGCTGATATAAGCAGGGACGTCCCGGAAAAAGACGTTGTCTAGATGGCAGCATATGTTGCTCCAAAATGCATATGTACCCTTCAGCATTAATGGTGCCTTCACAGATGTGCAAGTTACCCATGCCATGGGCACTAACACACCCCCATACAATGACAGATACTGGCTTTTGAACCTTGCGTTGGTAACAATCGGGATGGTCCTTTTCCTCTCTGGCCCGGAGAACACGACGTCCATTATTTCCAAAAACAACTGGAAAGGTGGACTCGTCAGACCACAGCACACGTTTCCACTTTGCGTCAGTCCATCTCAGATGAGCTGGAGCCCAGAGAAGTCGGCAGCATTTCTGGATATTGTTGAATATGGCTTATGTTTTGCGTAGTAGAGTCTAAACTTGCATTTGTAGATGCAACCACAAACTGTGTTTACTGACAATGGTTTTCCGAAGTATTCCCGAGCCCATGCGGTTATATTCATTACAGAAGCATGTTGGTTTTTAATGCAGTGCCGTCTGAGGGATTGAAGGTCATGGGCATTCAATATTGATTTTCAGCCTTGCCCTTTATGCACGGAGGTTTCTCCAGATTCTTTGAATATTTTAATTATATTATGGACTGTAGATGGTGAAATCCCTAAATTCATTGCAATCGTGCATTGAGAAACGTTGTTCTTAAACAGATGGACTATTTGCTCAGTTTTTCGCAAAGTGGCGAACCTCGACCCATCCTTGCTCGTAAACGCCCGAGCCTTCGTGGATGCTCCTTTTATATCCAGTCATGATAGCATCACCTGTTACCTATTCACCCGTTTACCTGTGGAATGTTGCAAACAGGTTTTTTGAACATTCCACAACCTTCCCAGTCTTATGTTGCCCCTGTCCCAACTTTTTTGGAACGTGTTGCAGGCATCAAATTCAGAATTAGCGTATATTTGCAAAAATCAATGAAGCTGATTTTAAACATTACATTTTTTTACATTACATTCATTTAGCAGACGCTTTTATCCAAAGCGACGTACAGTAAGTGCATACAGACATCATCAAGATCACTACAGAACAGACAAGACAAAGCACATCCTTCCCATAATGTAGCAGCTATCCCTAGTGATGAACGTTGACTGTAGTTCATTTTTAAACACATTTTCTTTGTACTGTTTTCAATTAAATATATGTAAAAGAGAATTTACTCATTTCTGCTTTTATGTGCATGTTACATACCGTCCCAACCTTTTTTGGAATTGGGGTTTGTAATAAACATTGCTACAATTCATGGTGACGGTAACGTTAGCTGCGTATATTTAACAGTTAATTTAGCCAACACCATACTGCTTAAAGCGCAGCTATTAGGTATTGTCATATTATGATCAACATTGCTAACTAACAAGTAATGTAACGTTATCACAGTCAACAGCCTGCACCTGTAGCACTTGTAATAATGTGTCCTAATTTACCTGGCCACTGAACTTCCTGCGTCCTTTGTAGACGCGCCCAAACGAGCCTTCTCCTATCATCTCCAACACGTGATAAGTTTCCATTGTGGTAGCTGGATAGTAACTTTACCTAGCTAACAAACAAATCATTATTACTTCTTCAGTTAGCCTGCTACATACGCCGCTAGCTAACTTACTTGTGCACACATAAACAATAGGACAAACTTCAGATCTGTTGATTTACAAACTAATGTAATGTTAGTAAATGTAACAGATAACGTTATTGCATTTGGCTGAGAAATGGTTACCATGGCTTATGTTGGTTGGTATGTTAAGTGCCAGAGAGCTAAAACGCTAGCATAGCATAACTTAATTGTTGTTTTGCTGACTCGTTTTTTTAACGTAAGGTAGCTAACGTAACATTACTAGCTGGCTAGTTAACATTAGCTAGCTACATCGAGTCAGATTGTTAATTAGTAACGTTAGCTAAGCAAACTGAAGGAACACAAAGTGCAAAATATAGAGCCCGATTACTTAACCTAACTTGGCCTGCTAGCTAAGCAGAAGTGTTTGTGGTGACCAATAACACGTTAAATAACCAAAGCAAGCTAGTTAACGTTAGCTATGTGTTCGCTAACGTTATTCAACTAAGCGACTGTAGCTCGTCAGGTAAATACATGGTTAACGTTAGCTAGTTTCAACACGTAATTAACGTTAATTTAACAGACTAACTTACATTCATGTATTTAGCTATTCCACGAGCAGTGTATCTGTAAATTAAAGTTCCATGAGGCAATGGAAACCTACTTTAAAATCTAAGCTTACACCTCAAGCATTGCTGTGAACTTGTAGTCTACCTTGGCATACTGGCCAACTTCACTCTTTTGAGAATCAAAAACCGCCGAGCAACTCATTACCATTGGTACACAATCCAAAGCCTCCCGATAAATATGAGAGAAAATTGCAAGAATTATTATAAGTCTTCATGCTATCATTAAAAAAACACAAGTATAGTATGTATTGATCGCAGATGTTGGTTCTCTTTTTTTAATCCACAGTGTTAATTTTTAACGAGGAAATACGCTCAGGCAAATCATAAGAAAACTAAAACCGTGTTTTCCCCAATGAGTGTCCTCATCTTAACAAACAATTCTGTGTCCTAGCAACGGCCGAGAGAAGAAGAGCCGTTATTCGCCAGTACAAGATTACGCTGTCGTTGCGTTGTTTTTTAATGCAACATATCTGTGCAATTTTAATCATTCCGTGAAACAATTTTGATGCTGTTAATTACACCTTTGCCTAAGGGGATATATGAGTAAACCAAAGTATTCAACAATTATGTAATAAATGCATGGAAATTCATGACACCGGCTAAATGGGCGTCTTGTTTCAGGCCGTCATGTTTAGCTAGCAAGCATAAATATTGAAATTAGTCAACCTAATTAGCTAACGTTACATGGGCAAGGAAACATGCGTATTCGAGCATGCACGTAAATTGGTAACTTAGCTAATTGTTGTTGCAAATGATATGATTTCCTCGTTCCCGTCCTTTAGTAAACTGTTTGGTAACGTTAACGTTAGTGCTAGCGAACGTTAACTTAGGTAATATAGTTCTAGCATAAGGCCATGTACCTTTACATTAAAACCAGATATTGCATTTGGCTGAGAAACTGGACTTTTTTAAAGCGTTCAATAAATTCTGAGAAACTGAGGTAATTAGCATGATATTGTTTGTGTTTCTACAATGTTTTCACGCTGCAGTACTTTAAGGGTTGAAATTGTGCGTGGTAAATTAGTAATTATTTAACTAAATGCTTTAAAAACTACGGAAGATGTCTGAAATCATACTAGAACGTGACGCTACCTATACAACACACAAGATGGCAGCACTAATCTAGCTATACCTATTGTAAAGGATCGCAGAGCACAGGAATGCTTCCTTTTGTCCAAGCATCCTGACAGGGCAGGAGAGTGAAGACAGACAGTAACGTTACGATTGGAAGGACTCATTCATAATCCATTTTATGAATATTGGAATACTGGCATTCACAAAGACCTAATATTTACTCTGGTAAGAGGTCCAATGGTACCCTTTTGATGCAATACATGGGCTATACATGACCCAAGTACCTGACATGTCCTATACAGAATTTTGTCAAAACAGGTCCTGTTACCTGTTAACTTTCTAACTTTTATTTCACGCCAGGCTCCGTAACCCCAGAATCATATAAAGGGGGTTAAGTTCATGTTCTGTGGAAAGAAATAGGGATCTAGATCTTTCCAAGTCTTGTGAACCAAATTAACAAACAGGTGTAGGGGCACGCAGCATGGGTAGAAGGGCTTTGTTCCCAGTTCTACGAACAGATTTCAGTGAAAATATTTTGTTCCTTATGAAAACCCAGAATCAAAGCGATGTAAACTGTCAGCATGTCTACTTCTGTAATCCAGGGTTCCTTGCTTCAAGTCTTTACAGATGAAAGGCAAAACATTTAAACTGTAATCATGATGATTTAATTCCAAAACATATTTTATATTACAAAACATAGATGTTATTATATCTGCCTGCATGTTTATCATTTTTGTTTGTTACAGTACAAGCCTTTGCACAAACTAGACATTATATTTCATGATTTTGCAGTGTTACTTCTTAAAACTCCCAATTTGTCCCACTTTCAAAATGTATATTCTCTGTACATAATGAAGCCATTTCTGTAAACTACAAGGAAATCAGGACAATCATGCACATCAAACCATAGAGTTTTGATCAAAACATTATTATTATTATTAAATTAAGGTCGACATTCCCAACATGTACATTTGTCCAGCTTCGTGGATGTCCGTTGAACATTATCTTTAAGGGCTGAGTCTGTGGTCATTGTGGTTATTTCTGTAGGAAACCCTGAAAAGTGGCAAACTCGTGGTGCTGTATAGGTACGGGGCATGCCCCAGCCCGCCAAGATGGCATACCTGCCGTCCCAATGTCATCTGCACAGGATAGGCTTTCTCACATGAGGGTACAAGTGGCTAGAACAGCAGTATGACCTCGAGGAAAACAAAGTCCATTAGCAAACTGTAAAAATACAAAACCAAAATAAAATTAACATTACACTTAATGGGATCTATCCCCAATTAAGACTATCGATCCATCTATCCATTAACCCGCTTATTCCTGGTCAGGGTCGCGGGGCCAATTAAGACTAATTAATCTTAATCAAGGTATGGCAGCAAGACACCTTTGCTTAATGCTGAACTCTTAAAGGGCATATTGCAGGTTCCCCGCATGCATATAATTAAAAAAACATTAATATTAGAGTTATACAACCCATATGAGCATCAATCATCAATTTATTTATTATATTCCTGTAACTATCAAATTGTTGCAAGTATTTAGACTTGTCATGTGACGCCCATTGAGTGTGTGACGTTACGTTGGGTAAACAACGGATTGATTCACCAGCCAGTCTATTAGCCGAACACTGGTCTTAGAAAAAAAAAGAAAAAGATATTCTATTTGAAAGAAGTTACAAAATGTACCAGAATCAAGAATGTCCATATACATTAATTTCAGACAATGATTAGGTCAGTTGACATTGAAATTCTGGGGCAGATATTCTTCTAAAATGAAAATCCAACAAAGTGATATTACTGTGAGGGGTACCATACTTGAAGTTGGTATACACCTGTAAGACACCAGTAACAGGTGGAGTGTGATAATTCAGGCCAGTGCCACTGTTTAGAAAAGAATAATATCCCATTATGAACAGGGGGCTGATAAACAGACTTGTCATACTCATGTGGACTGTTGTCAGGTTAATGTTTGTAGTTCACTATTCTTTCTCAATGCCCTATGAAGAAAAAAAATACTGAATTTCTATGAAAGATAAACTATCCACTGTAATACATTCAGATGACCATTGTAAAATCCATGTAATGTCACAGCTTATATGCCCTTATTTAATGTTTAAAATGCTGAATTTCTGACCATTTTTATAGGTTTCAGGGCATGAAAATGCATAATGCATAATGCATGTCTAAATAGCAGAATGACCTTCCCTGATTTTCACCCAAATGCTCCACTTTGCCATTCAGTTCCAAAATGGTCCCACAGTAAGTGATTGATCTTTTTGTCCTTGTGAAGTATGGAAAACAGGCAGAGTGAGATGAACTGAAGATCGTTATGTTTCCTTCAGATGAGCCTTTACAGAAATGTTTACTTGAAATCAAAACATTTCCAAAGCTGTTTGTGGACTGTGTGTAACTTGAACATTGTTCATATCTCCAGACTCCTTAATTCATCTCAAGAGCAAGTGTTATTTCTCTCATGTCACTAACTGCACGCTCACACGCGCGTACGTACACACACACACACACACACACACACACACACACACACACACACACACACACACACACACACACACACACACACACACACACACACACACACACAAGAGGAAGAGAGAAACACACACACCATTAAGATTCCTTCACTTTCAAATGAACAGCCTTGAGAAATACGATGAATGTGTATTCCCCCCATCTGATTGGATGGGAGAGAGGGGACAGGTTACAGATCAGTGTTCAAGCTGTCCATTGTAGAGAGAGTTCAGTAAACTCTCCTGAACTCATATGGTGGCCAAGAGTTGCTGCCATCATCTTTGGCCCAGTTAAGGGTGTCACTGGGGACTGGAGCACCCTCTGAGTCCTCTGTGGAAAGTGGGGCCATTTTGGTTGTCAGGTCGCCAGGAACGGCCATATAAGAGGTGCATGGCATGTAGCCGGTGATGGTAGGGTATGATGTAGGGTAGTGGGCCTCATCCAGTGAGTGGAGGGTGTAGGGCTGGGTGCCAGACAGGCCAGAGCCGCGGCCCAGGGCCCGATGGTGGGTTGGGCTCCCAGACTCCGCACTGATCAGAGGGGATGGGGCTGGAGCCAGTGGTGGGGCCGGAGCTTCGGCTAGCCCATCAGAGCTTAGGACCTCAGTCTGGTTCACAGAGTCTGTGGTGTTCTGCTCCCAGGAGTCTCTCTGCAGAGGGAGAATAGACCAATGAGAGAGTAGAATACAGTGTTTCTCTGCATGTGGAACAGTCTCGCTGCAGAGGGAGAATAGACCAATGAAAGAGTAGAACACAGTGTTTCTCTGCATGTGGAACAGTCTCACTGCAGAGGGAGAATAGACCAATGAGAGAGTAGAACACAGTGTTTCTCTGCATGTGGAACAGTCTCGCTGCAGAGGGAGAATAGACCAATGAGAGAGTAGAACACAGTGTTTCTCTGCATGTGGAACAGTCTCGCTGCAGAGGGAGAATAGACCAATGAGAGAGTAGAACACAGTGTTTCTCTGCATGTGGAACAGTCTCTCTGCAGAGGGAGAATAGACCAATGAGAGAGTAGAACACAGTGTTTCTCTGCATGTGGAACAGTCTCGCTGCAGAGGGAGAATAGACCAATGAGAGAGTAGAACACAGTGTTTCTCTGCATGTGGAGCAGTCTCGCTGCAGAGGGAGAATAGACCAATGAGAGAGTAGAAAAAGAAATTCATTCAAAGAAATTCATTCTTTGTTGTGTGGTAAGAGAAAAATATTTGACCATGGAAAAATAAGCAATTTTTAAAGAAATTTTAATGCATAGAGTTAATGTCAATATATGAGTGGAAGTTTTTTTTTTTTTTTTTTGCTGTCAAAAATGAATGGAGCCCAATGGGGAAACTGGATTTTTGAGCACAATTATAGATATCGGCAGAGGGCGACATTATATCTGGTGCTGAGGTTGAGAACTGAAAGTTGGCCCTTTGGGGAGAAAAGCTGGCTATCTATGAGAGAGTCAGCACAAATAGCCTATACCTTCTCCAGTTGCCCAGGATATGTCATACTAGGGGACTAGGGGTGTAAAAATCAGCAGAATGGAGATATCTATTAATTTAAGGGTATCCTCCTTTGCCTTGTTTTGACTAATATTTTCTGATACAATTATCATTTTGGTCTGGCTTGAAATAAATTTCAGTTAGAGAAACTGTTTGGTTTTAACTTGACCTCATTTCTAGAGCATTAGAAAGGGAGCCATACCAGGAAAAAATGTGAAGAGTCTCCAGAGAAGGGTGGCAAGAGAGAGGGCAGTGCCGATGGAGGAAAGAGCGAGCTCCCTCCAGTGGAGAATGGCGTACTCCGATAGTCTCCAAGGGCCTCGGAGTAGTACCCATCCATGTAGGAAGGGTATCCCGTCACAGATGAAGGGTCACAGGAAAGGGGTTTCACACCCAGAGTCGTGGTGTAAGCCTCAGCTGGGAATGACTTGCCCAGGTGGCTGAACTCTGCATCCGAGATAAATGGCCTCCTCATGCCGTAGTACCCAGGAAGCACATGTGATCCTGCACCAGATAATTAAAAATAAAACATACTTTCATCCCTCCAGACCACAGTCATTTTGATTGTATGTTTTTCCATGCCGAAAAAGCTATGCCTCTGACAATGAAGTAAAGATTTTACTAATTTATAGAATGGAAAAAAATCCAAATGTCTGTTTTGTGTGATGCTCTTACCTGGCATTTGAATAAAGGGAGACTGAGGAGTACTTATTCCACCCTGTTACAAAAAAGAAGAAAAATTGATTGTCATTTGCATTCTACTTCCAATAACCCCTGCAATTACCACCAATTCCCTGGCTGATTGAGTCCTGAGTAAAGGTGTTATGATAGGGACAGGGAATCCATTACACTATCATAAGAAGTTGCTGTCAGGACTGCTGGCATAACACTTTGGCTTCAGCTAGCACAAGTACCTACATTTGGCAAGTGACATAAGCTATCATGTCAACATGCAATATTACATCTGTCATAACATTTACCGATAAAAGTGATGACAGTGTTATGTAATTTGATATAAACTGACACCAGCTGTTATGTCATCTTATGACAGCTGTTATGTCATGTGTATGACAGTCAGGGCCGGCCCAAGGCATAAGCGAACTAAGCGGCTGCTTAGGGCCCCGTGACCACCAGGGGGCCCCCAAGAGCAATTAACTTAAAAAAAGAAAAACGTAATTAATTATTTTAATAATAGAGGGCCCCAAAATCAAATTTTGCTTAGGGCCCCATGGAGGCTTGGGCCGGCCCTGATGACAGTGTTATGTCAGCCTTATGTGGAAGGGTTCAAGTACAGTGTTACCAAAAATTTGAACCCCCCATGGCTAAGGGTGATTTTGTCAAAGAAGATGTGACTTACACATTGGGTCACATTAACGTCTATGTGAATTTTAATGCATCTTCAGATTCCCATTAGCCACGCAGCCATGCTGGCAGCTTCTTGCTGTGATCTTGATCCCACCAAAATTGTTGTTTCGAGCTAGATGGTGATTTGGGGTGAGAACAATGATAATTTTCTGTGCTTTTGAGGTAAAAAGATTCATAAAATGTACGTTTGAAAATTGGTGTATACATATTTAATTAATTAATTAATAATTTTTTTGTTTGATTATTATTAAGTCTGGAAGGCTTTACATTTCCTGGACTTTTCCATTTTAAGTGGGTTGATGCATATATATCAGAGACGTCCACATCAATCCATTACAGTCTACTGCTATGTTTTATTAAAAATCTCTTATCTGTTTTCATCTTGGTTTTCATTAGGATTGAGGCATTGCCAAATTGGGAGGGGAAAAAAGCAATGTGCTGATAAAAACAGAACTACATTGATACATTTTTTGCATGAGAACATACTATATGTTATTCCACCTAAAATATAGACCAAAGTTTGAGGGATGGTGGGAGGAAAAGACAAAGACAGAGTTTTACAGGAAAGAGGACAAAGACAGAGGGAGCGAGGAAGGGAGAAAGAGAGACTGGGAAATGTATGACAGGCTCTCTGCACTTTGCATATTGCAAATGTGACAGGGCTGATACCCAGGCAGGTTTGGCTAGATGGCAAGCAAAACCTGTGGGTTGAATTTGAATGAAATTTGTCAGTGCCAAGACTTCCCTCTGTGGCCTACATGTGCTTCAGCTCTTCTCTCAAGCCCCAATAGGGAAATAAGGCTGTTAAAACGAATATATTCTGACAGGGGGGGCGTGTGACAGATCAACTGGGAGATAAACACTTTGAGGCCTGCCATCTGAGGTCATTCAGGGGCATGAAGCTACTTTACAGAGATAACCCCTCTCCTCATCTGAGTGGACGAATGGGTGGTGTATGGAACTCAGAGAGCATATACTGCAGATAAGCCTTTTCTTTGCACAGTTGACCCTTTTAAGCAAATTCAGTAAGGCAATATTTTTCTTGAAATAAATACTGAGCAATGGCTTCCCAAAAAATGTAAGATCTGATAACATATACCTGTTAAGTGTTACCTAATTTAAATGATAAAATACAAACATCAATTTCAAAAATGTTGGGACAGTATGTAAAATGCACATAAAAGCAGAAAGCAGTGATTTGTAAATTCTCTTTTCCATATATTTAATTGAAAATATTTAATTGAAAATCAACTTTATAGATTTTTGTATATATATATATAATTCCAAATTTGATGTCTGTAACACGTTCCAAAAAAGTTGGGACAGGGGCAACAGAAGACTGGGAAGGTGGTGGAATGTTCAAAAAACAACACAGATAAGCAGGTGAATAGGAAACCGGTGATGTTATCATGACTGGGTATAAAAGGAGCATCCACTAAGGCTCGGGCGTTTACAAGCAAGGATGGGTTGAGGTTCCCCACTTTGCAAAAAACCGCATGAGCAAATAGTCCAACAGTTTAACAGCAACGTTTCTCAACGCAAGGAATTTAGGGATTTCATCATCTACAGTCCATAATGTTATTAAAAGATTTAGAGAAACTGGAGAAATCTCCATGCATAAAGGGCAAGGCCTAAAACCAATATTGAATACCTGTTACCTTCTATCCTTCAGAGAGCACTACATTAAAAACCAAAATGCTTCTGTAATTAATATAACCACATGGGCTCTGGAATACTTCGGAAATTGTTATCAGTAAACACAGTTCGTCGCTGCATCTACAAATGCAAGTTAAGACTCTACTACGCAAAGCGTAAGCCATATATCGACAACATCCAGAAACGCCACCGACTTCTCTGGGCTCCAGCTCATTTGAGATGGACTGACTCAAAGTGGAAACGTGTGCTTTGGTCTGACGAGTCCACCTTTCAAATAGTTTTTGGAAATAATGGACGTCGTGTTCTTTGGGCCAAAGAGGAAAAGGACCATCCCGATTGTTACCAACACAAGGTTCAAAAGCCAGTATCTGTCATGGTATGGGGGTGTGTTAGTGCCCATGGCATGGGTAACTTGCACATCTGTGAAGGCACCATTAATGCTGAAGGGTACATATGCATTTTGGAGCAACATATGCTGCCATCTAGACAACGTCTTTTTTAGGGACGTCCCTGCTTATTTCAGCAAGACAATGCTGAGCCACATTCTGCATGTGTTACAACAGCGTGGCTTTGTAGTCAGAGAGTGCGTGTGCTAGACTGGCCTGTCTGCAGTCCAGACCTGTCTCCCCATTGAAAATGTGTGGTGCATTATGAAGCGCAAAATACGACAATGGAGACCCTGGACTGTAGAGCAGCTGAAGTCTTATATCAAGCAAGAATGGGAACAAATACCACTTTCAAAACTACAACAATTAGTGTCTTCAGTTCCCAGGGTGATGCCCACCCCAAGCCAACACCACCCCATCAGGATTGCCACTACCAAAATAAAAGATGAAAACAAAAGAAAAAATCCTATCCCAGCACATCCCAATCCCATATACTCCACCCCAAGCCCACACGAACCCAACCCCAGAATGAAGAAGATGGAGTGAAAAAGAGTGAGAAGCAAAAAAAAAAAAGAAATAACGAACAAACATAATACTAATAACAAAAATATCAATAATAATAATAGTAAGTAATTAATAAAAGTAGATAGACAAAGGGGAAAACATGCAGCATTCAATCAGCTTTTTAGAGACTGCAAAGATCATATTTTCTAAAGAGGTCACATGTTTTGAGAGCGATCCCCTTATTGGATAGCTTCAGTGTTTCAATGTATTGTTTGGTAGAATTAAAAAGAGTTAGAGTATTAGGCTTAAAAAGACAAGATCTGGTAATATGTATATTATATTTACCTAACAATATAAATAAATTGAGAAGGATATATTTTAGTCACATTAGATGTTTGTAGGTAGATGTTTGTTTTTCTTTCCAGCCATGAAAGCAGTATACCGACTGAGTACATCATTAGTCTCACTTGTTGCTTGCAAAAAATTATTTTCATTTTAGGATAAAGATTACTACTTACAAATACATGGTACCTCTATGGGGGCTCCTGTAGCCCCCAACTATGGTAATCTGTTCATGGGAAAATGTGAACTAGATTATCTTTGAGAACAACCCTTATAAAAGTTCTATCAAACATTGGACAAGATATATTGATGATTGTTTTATGATATGGAATGACCAGACTGGGAATTTGTAATCGAATCGAAACTACCATCCATTTCCCTTACAGTTGAAAAGAGTTCAGAAGCCATTCATTTCTTGGATGTCTTGGTGACTAAGAAAGGCAATGTATTCAGTACTACTGTATATAGAAAGCCTACTGACAAAAATACTATTTTGTCAGTTGATAGTAACCACTCAGTATCATCAAAAAGGGTCTCCCTGCTGTTAGCCAGTGCATAGACTTCGCCGTATCTGTGACACTGAAGAAGAATATGTCAAACAATCAGAGTTTATTACCGACCGTTTTCGCTCAAGAGGCTATACTGAAGTGTGGCTTAATGATGCTAAACAAAAGGTTAATGGTCTTAATAGAAACTAGATGAACAATTCCTAAAGAAATTGTAGGTGTGGTTGCTTCACAGTGGTATCAGTTGCTGGAATGGTATAGAATTTGCTGAATTTTAGCTAGGGGATGAAAAATGGTGCAGAGCATTTTATGTTGAACCTGTAGACTAAATAATTTTATAGCTACATTAGGTAGTTAGATGGCTGAAGTCGAGTACCTTTTGAATCAGATTGGGATGGCAGGTAAGCCATCCGCCAAGTTACCGCTTGGCGGGGCATGCCCCATACCTATACAGGACAGAGAGTTTGCCATTACTATAACACTGTAATATTCCGTTGTATTTGAGAAAAGAAGCCTAATATTTGTATACAAATATCTTCATGAAAATGTAATGTACTTTACAATGGTATTGGCTAGCTATGATAGACAAGCTATGGTCTGCTAATGTTACTTATTCCACACACAATTCCGTCTTTGCATCCCAGTTCTAAATGAATGTTCAGAAAACATTAGCTAAATACTGAACAAGGAAAAAAAACACAAATAGCTGCAACTGAAACACCACAAGATTGCTGCAACTGAAACACCACAAGATTGCTGCAACTGAACTAGGGAGTGACAGTAGCTACAGCATAGTAAAGACATTCCTATGAGGTAAACTTATAGTGTGAAAATCATTATATCACCTGTTGACTCTGAAGAAGACGCTAAGTCGAGATGTCAGTCATATTTAATAAACCCGCTTCATTCTATTACGAGTGCTCCAGTGTTTATTCTGGGCAGTCTCTTTGATGAGCCCGGGTACACTTTTCTTTATATGCACTGTCCCATACTGAGAGCACCTCCTCTCTTTTATAAGCTTTGACTAAAGTGTGCGAGATCCTTTATTTGATCGTTCTAACACTGCATAATTACTGTTACCATCCATATGGAACAATGCATGTTGCTAAAAATGTTATTTTCATTTTTATCTTCGCTTGGCATTTTGCTTGCTGTCAAAAGCATGTTTCTTGCCCTCAATGGTGGTGAGTGGGCGGGGTTTAGGACGGAGGAGGAGACTTCTTTGATTGTAAACACAAGACCACTGCAAGGCTAAAGGTGCACATTTAACAGTACGTCGTTTCTTAAAAGAAGAGCTGTTGGTAAATGTATAATAATGTAACTTTCATTAAAAAAATTTAATCAAATGTTCTGAGTGAATGTTAAGTCAATAAATAATGGCGCAAAATTAGGCTTACCATTAAAATGACTGATAGCAAAATTAAACCAAGTTACGATGATTTCCGCCACATTACCTCACACAAACTAGACAAGCATGCTAGACTTGTTTAAGTGGTTAAATTAACTTTGATAAAACAGAACAAAATATCTCTGGGTCATTTAAGTTATTTCTTTAGGAAACACTCAATATGGCTGCATAGGTATATCTGTAGCCATTAATTCCCCTTGCTGGCAGATCTGATGTCCCAATGTCTTGTACTGATGTTTAATCAAACGTATTGCACATTACATATTATATATATTGTATGTTATACAATAAAAGTATACAAACTTTCACACATAAAAGTGACAGTCATTGATATGTTGTAAAATGCATGTTTGATTGTCCCTTGTAGTGTAGGTTTCAGCAAAGTGTATATGGTTCTTGATGTTAAGAACTGAGACTCATGTCGCTGGTCTTAATCTCAAGGAAAAAAATTAATTGGCAGGTCTTAGGAGGATATGAGTGGGAACAAAGTAGAGACATACACACACACACACACACACACACACGAGCCATTACTAACACTGCTTTTCTGTTTTCTGTACCATGTTGAACTCACATTATATCTGGGTCCACTTGTCTGTCTTGATCTCTTCTCTGCCAGGAGGTCTTTCACTGTATGTTTGATCCTGACTCCTTGATAGAGCCTATTACAATACTCTGCACAGAAAGCATGCGTTTATTAGGTATCTATCTGAAATTGTGATATTCAGGTTCTATTGTTATTTAACACTGTATGATACGCTATGCTATCTCATTTGTTCCACAATTTGTCATGGCACTAGTATTGGTACTATTGAATGCAGAGAATGCATTGAATGCAGAGCTGAATGCTCAGACTTGTTACATTGTCTGACAATGATAGAAAGGCTAAAGTTATGCAAAACTGTCATGAACAAAGTCATTTCATTTGTAATTTACCTTAAAATTCCTGAGGGATCTGAACGCAACTCTAGTGCAGTGTCATAACAGAGAGCATTTTTCCCCTTGCCTCCCATTTCTTAAAGCAAATTAGGCCTCCATCAGCAGACACATTCCACACTTTCTTACCTTAATTCTAGGATGGAACAATGATAGCAGCATCTCAGAAATGAAATATTACAATAAATGATAAATTATCACTTTCTGTCATGCATCTGGGAGTACGCACTACTCAATTCAATACATATACATACCCAGTTAGTGAAATCACGTTCTAGGAACGTACCCTGTGTGTTATTAAGGTTGCCCTAAACGTTCCCTGGTTGATGCAATATTGTGTTTTTTTCAGGTTCTAAGAACTTTCACACAATGTGTCTGAGGAACGTCCCCTTTAACAATCCAGAAACATTCCAGGAGCATTCCTCTTAGGTTCTAGGCACGTTCTATGTAACATAAAGGGAGCATCTCCTGAGATCACAGCAACCTACAGATCATGCATCTAAAATATATACATATATATATATATATATATATACAATGTAAAATAGGCTACCCTAGCTTCATGAATGTGGTTTCAGATTAGTGGCTACAAGATTTCAGTGAAGAGTGAAATAAATATATATTTATTTATAATAACCTATTTGACAGCACATATCGCGCTTGCCTTTAATGCCTTTGCGTTCTTGTTGTTTTCTAAACGTGTTGTACCCTTTTGTTTTAAATATAATAGAGGAGTTACAAGGCATTCTCAAATATTCATTTTTCAAAATAGATTTTACCTTCTGTAAATGTTTCACTGGGATATTGGCGTGCAAGACTATTGTCACGTGCCAGTGTTTCAGCACACTATGTGAATTGTTGTGCTGTCAAGCGCTGTAGCCTTCTGTAACCTTACAGCTGTTGGACTTTCAAGTCTGTCCACAACGGCAATTGTGAAATGGTACATTTCCTTAAACACATTGTATTTGACCTTCGAGCTGCTTGATATCTGCAAATGCACAGAGTGTTTAGACGAAAGGTAACCTTACCACTTTCCATAGCCCTCGAGATGGTTTTGAAGTCAACCCGGGGAAAGTTTGGTGGCGTGCGGAGGCCAAATTATATTTTCCGATAATAAAAATAAAACGTGATCATTATATCAAAAACAGAAAAAGAAGCTCTGCATTTCTTCTGAGCCCTTTGACATTATATACCACTCCCAATCATACCGCTGAAGTGACCTTCGTCCATTTGTTTAAATGCAAATAATTGGCAGGACGTTTCTGTATAATTTGCATCAACATTCAAGATTAGAACAGAGAAGCTGTTGTCGCTTCATGGAAGAGCCATGTCTAATTTGTGATTATTATTATTATTAGATGTAGTAATAGTAGTAGTAGTAGTAGTAGTAGGCCTAGTGGCATTACAGTATAATGTTTAGTGTTAATCAAATCTTTGGACAGAGTTTATATGAGTCCACTTATGGCCAGAGTTGACTCGTATTAACTCTATTAGGGTTGAATTAACACTGTACATTTTACTTTGTTGTTGTAGTAGTAGTTGTAGTAGTAGTAGTAGTAGTTGTAGTAGTTGTAGTAGTAGTAGTTGTAGTAGTTGTAGTAGTAGTAGTAGTTGTAGTAGTAGTAGTTGTAGTAGTAGTAGTAGTTGTAGTAGTAGTAGTTGTAGTAGTAGTAGTAGTTGTAGTAGTAGTAGTTGTAGTAGTAGTAGTAGTTGTAGTAGTAGTAGTTGTAGTAGTAGTAGTAGTATTAAATAACAATATTTTCACCAGTGTGTTCATTGCCAGCTACTGTCACACAGACGGTAAATTGTTATCCTACCATAAAAAGTGTTATACTAAGCTAGACAGACCTTGAGATGTGGTAATAAGTGGCACGGACAATACCTTAGCATCCTACTGAATTGTGGTACATTCCATTTCAATTATGTCAATTCAGGAAATTAATTGAAATTAATTTGAAGCTTTTTTTCAATGAATGAATTCCATTTTAAATCATTCCTGAATTGGCTAAATTTATATGCAATTGACCCCAACCCTGTACCCAACATGCGACAATCTTGATCATGCTATCTAAAGTTTTAGCAACCAAAGGACCCACAGCAAAAAAGGATATCAAAAAGCATACAATTCAGATGGCATCTTTGGAGCCAGTCACTTATAGGAAGAAACAACACACAGCAACATGTTTCCATTGTTTTACTTTCATAATGGGGGGGTGTTGTTCTCTTCATATATAATATACAGTATAAGGAAGCAAACATAAATTTCAAACTTCATTACTGTACTATTACACAGTGGTCTGTTCATATTCTGAAGCCTATAAGGGAGGACATGCCTGGAAGAATACAAAAATGGTAATTGGTCCTGAAAAATTGGCTGTCTACCAAGTTTCCACCAGTTTGATCTATGTACAAGGAGGTTATAGGGTTGTCTTTGGATTATTGTTGTAATAATAATGTGGCAACTGCATATCATTACTTATATCATGGAAATATCATCACTTCCTCAACTTTTTAGTTGTTGATAATTATCATAGAGAAAATATGCAATTGCAATTCTTGTTGCTGAAACAAATTATCAAAGGTTCATGCAATGCAAATGTCTCATACAGAGATGTTCTGCCTGAAGCAGTTCAGGACCAGTTTGACTTGTATTCCACAATATAAGTACTGTTCTCACCGACTGTGCTGTACATCACCTGAAATACATAACAGCTACTGCATTAGCAACATTAACACTGCAGTGCTGTTACTGAGATACAGTGCCCGGTACAGTAGGTAGAAATACAGATTTTTTTCCCTGCCTTTATAAATTGTTACGACCACAGTAAAATCCAAATACAAATGTGATCTCAAATTGAATGTATTTGTGGGGATCTCACACCACACTGGTGGGGGAGGGAGCTGAGAGATTCTTAAGTGTTTTATCATCTGGGTTGTCCATAAGATTTACTGCTGTTACATTCACTGTAGCAGATTATTATTTTTCAGTATTGACAATAAAATACACAGTGGCATGTGATTAATTGAATTTAGAACTGAATGTTAAGAATCATTGAAATACCAAAGTTTATTTTTTATAGGGTTTAGAAACTAGATTCACCTGAAGACAGCAAATATTAATAAAGTACATCTCACAAGGAGAAATACTCATGAGTGACATATGAATTCTATTGACTTTAAGAAAAACACAATCTACAGAGACATCCATCCATCAATCCATTATCTAACCCGTTTATTCCTGTTCAACATCGCAAGGGGGCTGGAGCCTATCCTAGCATGCATTGGGCGAGAGGCAGGAATACACCCTGGATAGGTCGCCAATCCATCACAGGGCACACACACCATTCACTCACACACTCATACCTGTGGGCAATTTAGAGTCTCCAATTAGCCTAACCTGCATTTTTTTGAATTGTGGGAGGAAACCAGAGTACCCGGAGGAAACCCACACGGACACGGGGAGAACATGCAAACTCCACACAGAAAGGCCCTCGGCTGGGATTCAAACTCGGTTCAACAGAGATATAAAAGCTAAATAACTTTATTAGGGTCAATTGACATATTTTGCTGTCCTTTAACCCAATAAGGAGACATAGTAATGGAATAATGAACCTCTGAGATCAGAATCCGACCTGAGCTTTATCTTTGTCCTTGTCTGGAGGCTCTTAGCAACGATATATGATATGGTATATTTCCCTTCGAAATGATTCCGGCTCACAATTACCATACCATTGGACCCCTGGTTCTTTAGGCAAATGCTCATCACTTATTTTTCTAAACTTTTGTTTTCATCTACTCTGCAAAATATACTGTGTATTTTGCTGTGCACTGACAAGATGAAGATCTGAACTCATGGAACCAATGCGCCACTGAACAACTCATTTAGTAAGCTGCTTCATTTCAACACATACAGTATACAGTTCAAGTCGGACGTTTACATACACTTAGGTTGAAGTCATTAAAACTCATTTTTAACCACTCCACAGATTTAATGTTGGCAAGTCAGTTAGGACATCTACTTGACATCTACTGTGCATGACACAAGTCATTTTTCCAACAATTGTTTACAGATTATTTCACTTTTAATTCACTATATCACAACATCAAAAGACTCTTGATATCTTAATTTCTGGTTCTCTTACAAGCGATACTATAATGTCTCTGCATTTGAATGGATCTCTATGGGAACTGGGGGGTGGGACTAGATTTAGCTGTAAATTACACTGGAACAGTATGGAACACATGGTTGGCTAAATGGCTCTAAGTCATCAAGGGTCTGACGTATCAAACAAGACTTAAATCATCACTCTGCTGCCAGAAATGCAATAGATATGGATGGATCACTTGAAGGGTTTCTTCTTCTAACTTATTTTTCCATCTTACTGCTCGCTGCTGGTAAGAATTAATCAGTGCATTGATGTCCATAACAGGTGTTGCAACATATGGATACAACATTGGATGGAGCTGGGCAAATCTGTCTAATCCTAGTATTCAGATGAAAACTTGTAATCTTTTAATTTCACTTGAACTAGGATCTGGGCTGAATGATTGCTTTGTGCTGGTCCCTTGAAGTCTGTTTCTAGCAAATATTTTTTCTGTGACACAACTCTCATTAATTAATATGTACCTTTGGCACCCTCAGGTAGTGCACCCACTGATTTACAGTGAAGTAATTTGCTGAATGATCTGGAATCCAAATATGACCTTGACTGTGGCTAACATATGACTGTATATACAATTCTGACCATGATATACTATTTCCTTTTCCATTATAATAGTCATTATACAATAGTCATTGCAGAACTGATTTTACCATATTTAATTGGATAACAAATAATGTTGAATTTAATTTGACTTCATGTATTATACCCCAATGGTTATGAAGAATTACCACAAAGTAATTATTTTAATGTTTTTTTTACACCATTTACATGTTTTAATGTGAAATCCAGGATCTGCTTCTGTTTTGACAAGTCAATTCAGCATTGATACATTCATCTGGCATAGAAGCGGAAAATAAGCCCAGATTTCACAAGAAGTAAAGGTTAAACTAGTGTGCTATGTGCAAAATCTTTTTGTCCCAGGAAAAGTATCTAAATATTTGCTATTTGTTTTTGCCAATTTCATGCTGCCTTTAAATACTGAGGGGTGCCAATACCGCTTTAGTCGTTTTATTGTTCAAGAAACAAATATTGCTAATTGAATATCAAAATTCCAATAACGATACAGAAATACAACTAAAGGTGAGTACATATTCACTCTTGTCTTCACTGTACAAAGGTGACTGGTTACTGCATGAAATAAAACACAATGTTTTACTGTGTGGGACTGCAAAATAAATTAAATTCAGTGTTCAGTAATCTTGGCTCTTTCAGAGTTATTTCTCAATGTCTCATCTGACAGAAGCATGTAGGAGACATGCAGAGTGTGTGTATTTTTGTTGATTCTTACAGCTGTTGCTGATATTCTCTCCTCAGTATGCTGGGGCTGCTGCTAATTGCCTGCTTGCTGCTGCAGGCTGCAAGCTCCAGACATCCAGATGAACCGTGAGTGTAATATTTTTGATTGCTGGTACTCAGTCAGATTGATCATTAGCTTAAATTGAGGGACACGTTCATGGTTTAATCAGAGGGTGCATTGAATTGTTATGGATAAGTGTAGCATACTTGGCTATTTGGATCAATGTTTCAGATGTACTTTAATCAGACTAGGAAAAAAAGTTCCACTGAATTCTTGCATTTTTTGGGGAAAAAAAGGTTTTTCCTTCTTCTGAAGCTCAGGATTAGAATTTTCAGGTTTGTCTGGCATATCAGTGGACACATTTTGTTTATGGGTAAATATGAAACTCCATAGATTCGATGGCTTCATTGTCTTTTTAATTTTTTTTTTGTCCTTAAAGAATGTATCTTGTGACAGTGACCTCACAAACAACAGGTGGCAGTACAGAGACAATCTGTGGCCACCTTCTTCTTCAGAAGGGACCACTCTCCTTTATGCTTGCCCTGGAAACAGATGCCAGTAACATCACTCTCTTGGAGGAATTAGTCACGACAGAGTTCCATCGCTGTGTGCAGTTCCAGGTTTGCTGAATTAACATTTTGTCCATCATTGCTAGGCTTAGCGCCCCTTTATTTAAGGTTTCCTTATCAGCTGCAGAAGAGATCTCAACAAAAAAAAACATTTTCAACGTACAAAAATGCAAAGTTACTCACGCATAGCCTCTACACCTGCCGTTAAAAAACTACACCTGCCATTAAAATATTGATACCAAAATGAGGCCAAGTTACAACAAACAATATTGGCTATCGTAGCTCACATTAAGTAAACTAGCTCTATTCCAAAGCAATGCTACCCAATCTTTCCTAATGTATTTAATGTACCTTGACCCTTCTTACCATCTGAGGAGAATGTGGTCATTCAAACTTTATGTGCCACATCAAAGTGTAAAATATCAATAATTTATAGTGGAACTAATTGGCAATTCAGATGTGTTACACTTAGATATGTAAAAAAAAATGACTAGACTATATGTTTGAACAATTGTCTGCATTCAATGCTTTGGGTCTATGAAAAGCACAGCATGAATAAAAAGCTAAATAATAATAATAATAATAGTTAGTAGTATTATTGATTTATTTATTTGGAATATTTGTGTTTGAATAGAAACCTGTGTGGTCCTAGAGAGCCTAGACATTATTTGGTTCACAAAATTGTGTTCACAAATAACATTTGTTATTATTTGACATGTTAAAAGATTTAGTACTAGTTTACTTATTTGGCTTTATCTGAACCACAAACATACAGTAGGCTACATTAATGAGGCAAACACAAAGGCAAACATACAGTAGGCTACATTAATGAGGCAAACACAAAGGCAAACATACAGTAGGCTACATTAATGAGGCAAACACAAAGGCAAACATACAGTAGGCTACATTAATGAGGCAAACACAAAGGCAAACATACAGTAGGCTACATTAATGAGGCAAACACAAAGGCAAACATACAGTAGGCTACATTAATGGGGCAAACACAAAGGCAAACATACAGTAGGCTACATTAATGGGGCAAACACAAAGGCAAACATACAGTAGGCTACATTAATGGGGCAAACACAAAGGCAAACATACAGTAGGCTACATTAATGAGGCAAACACAAAGGCAAACATACAGTAGGTTACATTAATGAGGCAAACACAAAGGCAAACATACAGTAGGCTACATTAATGAGGCAAACACAAAGGCAAACATACAGTAGGCTACATTAATGGGGCAAACACAAAGGCAAACATACAGTAGGCTACATTAATGGGGCAAACACAAAGGCAAACATACAGTAGGCTACATTAATGGGGCAAACACAAAGGCAAACATACAGTAGGCTGTACAGCTTTCAGCTTTAATTTGAGGGTTTTTACATCCATATCGGGTGGACCCATTCTACCCATTTTTATACATAGTCCCGCCCCCCATTTTAGGAGACCAAAAGTAATTGGACAAATTAACATAAACTTAAATACAGTCATCATCTTTAATATTTGGACGCATATCCTCTGCATGCCATAACCTCCTGATGTCTGTGACCCAACAACATCAAAGCACTCTTGATATCTTATTTTCAGGTACTCTTACAAGCGATACTATAACCTGTGCATTTGAATGGATCTCTGTGGGAATTGGGGGTGGGACTAGATGTTTGGCTAAATGGCTGTTAGTTATCAAGAGTCTGAGGTATCAAACAAGCCTCAAACCATCAGTCTGCTGCCAGTTATGCAGTCGATATGGATGGATCACTTTTTTTCTCCTAACTTATTTTTCCATAGAGTTCTATTGGAAAATGAATCAGGAGAAACAACCCTTAAAGTAATCCACTCTTAGTTGAAAGTCTGCAATTGAATCACATAGTCACTGTTCCATTTAAAATCAAATGTGCTGGAGCACTGAGCCAAAACAAAAAAACTGTCCAAATATTTACGGACTGCACTGTCTGGATAAGTTTGTTAAATTCTATATTTAGGCTATTTACTTGGTCTAAATATTTCAAATTTTTATCTGTATTCAGTTATTCATCCCCCTTTCTCGATTGTAAATGATGTTTCTTGGTATAAATGTCTGTTTTTTTTAACTTTTTGAAAAATTTCTAGCGGCATAGAACATTTTAAAACTTTCTGAAAAATTTCTAGCAGCACAGAACATTTTTGAAACCTGTACATTTTCTAAAATTAACTTAATAGACAACCAAGTATAAACATATACTTTCTGGATTTCTTATTTTTCTAAACTTAACTTAATAGACAACCAAGTATAAACATATCCTTTCTGGCTTTCTCATTTTTCCTCAGCTGTTTAAAAAATTCATTGAAATTATGTGTTCTTCCGTGAGGCAATTTTTGTTAAGTGACATTTAAAGTTTTAATGACGACATTCTGTTCAGATGGCAAGATGAAAAAACACAGGGCCAAAATAATTTAGATTGGGTAGCACTGCTTTGGAATAGAGCTAGTTTAATTAGTGTGAGCTACAAAAGCCAATATTGTTTGTTGAAACGGCCTTTTGATATGAATACTTTTAATGGCAAGTTTTAATTAATGACTTAGTAACAGCGCTTTGTCGGCTATGCGTAACTTGGCATTTGTGTACATTGAAAAAGTTTTTTGTTGAGATATCATGTATTTTTGTACTGTGATTGATATAAGTAGCTAACTCATGATGTGGTAGCTACAGTAGCCTAGTTTAAGTAACGTTACAGCAGAAATGCAGCAGTCGTTGTTCGAGAAAATCAATAAATCAACCATCATGAAATGCATAGGCTATGTGCTGGTATGGCTTTGGGGTTCGCTCTTTTCAGAATTCAGTTGCCTACTTGTTGGAATGTTTATATAAATATAAAAAATGTTATCAGTCGATTGAACAAGCAGATATGATGGACAATGAAATATTAGCCTGAAAAATAAACATTTTAATTTCATGGCATGCTTTCTGGTATCACTACCACAATTGAAAGAACGTAAAACGCATGCCATAAGGTTGTAAAAACTGAAGGTCTAGCCTATACAATGTAGTCAGTAGTATGTGCAGCATCATGATTGGCTATCATTGAAATGTCAAACACTGTATTTATTATATGCAGAGTGCAAATAAAACCACGCTGGCACAAGACTAAGATCAGTAGAAAAAAAAAAAAAATGTAAAAGTAGGTGATGATTGACTGTCTGGTATATCATACCAGACCAATATTAGATGGATTAATTGATAGACAGTGTCCGGATCATATTTGCTTTGACAGAGAGACGATTCGTGTCAGCATAGCTTCTCCAGAATTATTAAGTTGAAGACGTTGCATATAGGCTATTGTGTTCAAGCACCGTAGGCTACATGACTTTATTAGTAAATCGTTAAAACGTTCTAAACGTTGAGTGCTTAATTCAAATATCTGGGAAAATGATCATGAAGTGAAAATATAAACTGAAAAAGACTGGTCATGGAATCTGGAATAATTGGGATTGAGTGTGACCTCATTACATTACTCCTCTCTGTCAATCCCAGGTTCCTCCCGTTGTCACTGAAACCGTGGCACTCATTCATGCCTCTGTCAAGGGGGAAAAAACATCTCTGAGCAAGAAGATCAAAATCCTGATCAAACCAAGCTCTTCCCTCACCATCATAATGACAGACAAGCCCATCTACAAACCAGGACAGACCAGTAATTTTCAACCATCCACTTATTATCTGACTCTTCTTAGATCACAGTTCATAAATGACTATTAAGAATGCAACAGCCGCTGACAAACAATAGTCAACCCAACAGATAAAATTAGTCACCAGCAATTAAGTTGACTGGTGCCTCGATGTAAGATCATGATTAACATAAGAGAGAGAGAAAATACAACAATAGGATTTAAAGCAAATGATTCAGCAAATATGATTGTATTTTAAATAGTATGTATTACGCATTCAATTTTTGTATTTTGACTCCCTACTGCTTATTTTTTGCTGCAGTTAAGTTCCGTATTGTCTCCTTGGATTACAGCTTCTTGCCGTACAAGGAAGTGGTAAGAGATCATTATCTGTGTGAGCAGAAAGAGACAGGGAGACACTGATGTTAAGTGTGTAAACAGTAAATTTAGGATATGTCATAAAATAAATGAATGTGTTAAAAGTCTATTTAGCCTTACAATGTATAAGAATGCCTGTCTCAGAAATAATGTTTTGGAAATTTTGAATTGCATTGCTGAAAGCGACTGAAAGAGAAAGAGAGAGAATGGGTGGAATTTGGAGCAGATTGTCAAGTTGATTTTGACCAGTCATCCCCAACCCTGTACCTGGAGATCTGCTGTCCTGTAGGTTTTCATTTCAACCCTAATTCGTTAGAGCCGAGTTTCCTGATTCTACTAATTGCTTAACAAAACCTCTAGCTGCTGAATGAGGTGTGCATTGTTAGGTTTGGAGTGAAAACCTACACACAATGACAATAGAGCTCCAGGAACAGGGTTGGAGATCACCGATTTAGACATACATAATTTCAGTACAACCTGTTGGCTAATGGATGACTAAGATCTATGTAAGAAGAAGAACCTGATAAAAAAGGAAGAGCTTCACTGTAGTGGTGAAGCAAAGTGGGAGAAACAAGCATTTGTGTCTAATCTGTGACTCAAGAAAATGTGACACTTCTATTTTTTATTTATTTTCAGTACCAGACTGTGGAGTTGCAGGTATGGCACTCTGAATATGGGACCAGTTTGCAAGGGTCCCTCACACCACATGGGAGATTACATAGTCTAGCATCCATTGTCCCAGTCTGTCCCTCATGCTCCGGGCAATACCTTTCTCCTGCTTTCACAGGACCCTAATTCAAATCGTATTGCACAGTGGTTGAACCAGTCAATCACGACTGGGATTCTGGACCTGTCCCACCCCACAACGCGTGAGGCCAAGCAAGGTGTTTACACCATCTCAGCCTGGACCACGAGGGGCATTATAACCACCCAGACCTTTGAGATCATAGAATATGGTAAGGATGCATTTATGTGGCCATAGAGATGTTCTGTTGAATCAGATACAAACAGATTTGAATAGTACCTTCATTATAACATCCCCATAACTTCATTATATATTTTTACTACTGTATCTATATGATGGTTTCAATTTCCTATGGTGCTGAAAGCGTAGGGACCATGGTTTTCTGAGGATTTTATACATGCGGAACATTCCCTGTACAGAATTTGGACACCACTGAGTCCTGTTTTTGTATGTTTTTTATTTATTTTAGTCCTGCCAAAGTTTGAGGTTAAAGTCCACCTCCCTGATGTCATATTTGGTCAAGACATAAAAACAACAGTAAAGATTTGTGGGAAGTAAGTAAGAGAAACTGTACCTGCTTAGACTAAGATTCAATTTTCTCATGTGTTGCAGTGGGATTGTGATCTTAGTCAGTGGCTGTATGTCTTTGTCCAGGTACACCTATGGGAAGCCTGTCATGGGTTCAATGAAGGTACAGGTGTGCCACAAGTCTCCGTTACCCTACTGTCCTACTTTCTGCATGGAACACACTATGAGGGTGAGGCAACAATGACACATCGGCCTAATTTATTATAATGGTGTAGCATCATTGGATGTGTAATTTAAGTCATGGCCTTCTTAAAAATGGAGCCTCTGGTGCTATTTTACATTCAAAATACTCCCTACAATGGTCAGATTCCATGATATTTGCCATACATTTTGACATGAATTAACTGTATTCAGGAATTTACCATACATAAGGGACAGGTCACTCATGCCCATTCTCACATAATTTGAACATGGTGCAATGCCAGGATGTAAACCCCTGTCAAGGCTATTTTATCTGGCTCCATTAAAACATTCCAGACAGTAATGAGGACCGTATATGAAGGCATATAAACAACAAAGGACCGTATATGAAGGCAACAGTATGTCTATACAATAAACATAAAAAACACACTGACTTAACATCAATATAGACAGACCCCTGTAATCTTCTTGGGACCAGTCATACAAACTGTATCCCTGTAATGCCTTCAGACTGAATTACAGGATGGTATTTCACTGTGTGACAACTTCATTTCTCTACATTCACTCTGCAATTCTGTAACTGAGTCAATATTTACTTTTATTTTTCTTTGTTTGGGGGACTGCACAACTGCCACAGGCAGATACCAGGTCCCTGATTAACCAGAGCAGTTGTTATAGTTCAGTGAGATGGGGAATAAATATGTTGACTGAACACATTATATGTTGACTCACTTGTCTGGCACACTATGGCTAATTATGATTTGTGCCGTTTTCTTGCCATGGACCTATCTAGCCAACAGTAGCATAGATAACTAGCTAGTATATTTTAACCTGATTCCCATTATTATGCTCTTGATACTTTTGACCCCTGCCATTGTTTGACACAGACTGACAAGACCGGATGTGCAACAAAATCCATCTATATCACAGGCGGTTCATTTCAATACGGTTACCCAAATATTTATCCCAGCCTTACTGTGGTGTGTGAGATGGAGGAAGATGGAACAGGTGGGAATATTTGTGATTTTATCTTTGTTTATAAAATTTTTTTAATTATGATCTGAATAATCATTCTCATGGAAAAAAATCCCATCAAAAGAAATCCCAAGCAACTGGCTGGATGAATACACTAATTTCACAAAAATAAATAAAATCTGTATACAGATAACTATAAGAATGACTAAAAACAGTTAAATTCTGTTTCAGTTGTCATTCGCAGTGAACAGAAATACTTTTAAAGAGGGAGTTTACTTTTTGGAGTTTTTTGACATTATTTCAGTTTGTGCGTGTGTGTTTTTTTTTGTTTTTTTTAGATCACCGACACAGTAGTTCTGTGTGATGAACGATATTCTTGACAAAATACCGAAAGAATATTTTTTTTAAACCCCATAATAATAAAATAAATGCATAAAATAAAACTTTTCCTTTTAATTATTCTTTTTTTTACCGAAATGGCTTTAAAATTACTTAATAATGGCACTAAAGGGCTGAGTTAGTTTTGCACAATAATTCAGTATTTGCTGTGCAGTGATACTCTGGTGCGACACAGCAACAGGGCAATAACGGCTGTTTCCTTTTAGGTGTTGTTTTGAAAGGTTCTGGCAGTACAAAGTTCGTCTCAGATGAAATCTTCATAAAGTTTCAAGACACTCCTTCAACTTTCAAACCAGGAATAAACTATGACGGAAAGGTAACCACCCACTTTGAAAGTATAGGTCCACTGAGCAACTTCACCTTCTGAGACACTATACAAGACCATAATACACTACTTTTATTTTCTCTTATAAATTTCTCTTATGAATTGTTTTCTCCAATTCCCACCCAAATTTTGAATGGCCAATTGTCTGTAACCCTGCAAAGTAACCCACTGCCGATTCAGGGGAGTGTAGACATTATGATGCAGGGCTGGGGTTGGCCACTGTATCACGTGGTGAACAGACAGAATCAACACAAAAGGATAATTGGCTTATTGCCTATTTATTAAGCCTTATTAAACCAAAATAACAGAAATATCCTTCATGATATCATAAATGGGGAAAACCCAAACCAAGATTCCACAGCCTGAGGCAGGGCAAAAAGTACACAAAAGAAAACAGCAGCACCAAATTACAGCAGCCATGAAGAAAAAGGTCTCTCTCTTTAGGCCTGAGAGCAAGGCCTTTTATAAGGTCCAATGATTAGATTATTAGATCATTAGGTTACAATGGGCCACAGCTACTGCTCTCCCTGAAAGTAGCCCTAACCTACTGAACCCTTTCAAAATATGACTGACTTAAACTACATGTTTAAGTCCCCTTACACTCTATCAAGCTGATTGCTCACAAACATCAACTAACATGTATTTTTAATGTATGTATTTAACCAATATACATGTATTTTTAATGTATGTATGTATTTAACCAATATAAATGTAGAAATTTTTAAGTTACAATTGAAAAAATATTTATTTTGAACCCAATTTGTGCAATACCATTTGCTCACATAATGAAAAAATGACTACAAAATGTCTTATTCTAACTTAGTTTCTTATTTGAACAGAAATTGGGGCAAACTGACTTTCATAGTCAGGTATTTTGTGTATAATACAAACACAATCTGACAGTCTATTGGTCTAATAATAGTCTATTGGTTGTATAATTGATGCAGTAAGCTTTTGTAAGTAACCAATTAATACATTTTGTAGGCTACCTGATAACAAATTACAGCGTTGACTGGAAATCCGTTTTTAGAACGAATGTCTGGAATGTTCCTCTGTTGGAGTGTAACGGGCTTTAGACCTATCCATTGAATAAAATGTGTTTGTGCAGAATACACATCAGATTAATGTGTCTAAGGCCCTGTTCACACTACAGCTACGGTTGTCGCTCCTCATTTTAGTGCTTAATCGAGACAAGTTCACACCTAGTACGGCAACTAACGAGTCCTGTTCCGAACAGGTAGCAACTACCGAAGTTGACTCCTGTTCCTATGCAAATGCGCTTGGTTGTGCGAGTGTGGACGGGAACGGGAGTTGACAACTGGTAGCATATGTGCAGTTCCATAGAGTGTGCTAAGGGCGACGTAAAAGAAGCTTTAGTTGACGTTGCTTCATTCGCTGCCAGATCAGATGTGGAAACGCACATCTTCTCCGGCAAACTTACTTGACAGTGTTGTAAATACAGGAGCGAGTCCTGTTACTCGTTCATACTTGTAACAACTTGTAAGCGTTCTCGGTTTTCTAAATATGCGTGTGTGTACGGACACAGAACACAAGCAACTCCAGCTAATAACTTTGGTTGTCGAGCCTGAAAATGCAAGTGTGAACGGGGCCTAAGATTTCTGATTTCACATTAAATAATAAAGACAGGAAAACTATGATTAATACATGCGAACGTACTAGAAAAATACCACTACTGGGCATTTGTGTTTGTTATAGTTTGACGGCTGTTGGAATAAAGCTCTTGCTAAAACAGACTTGTCACCCTTTTCAGATCATTGTGAAAGGTGCAGCCTCCTTGATTGCCAACAAGACCATTTTCCTCTCCACTTATTCCATGGGCAACATTAGTAGATGGACATTGACGACTGACAGTGAAGGTGTGGCCAGCTTCTCACTGGATACCAGTTATTGGTCCGGAGAACTTACCAGCTTACAAGTAAGATCCCCTTCCCCTCTCTCTTCCGTTTTGCCTTATACATTTTTCCTGCTGTGTGACTGAAACTGCCATTATTGCCAACTTCACACATTTCTGGGTTGAAAAAAAGTTGCGTGGGTGGACCCACACTGTGACAAATATTAATTCACATTGCAAGTTGCGTGGGTGGACCCACACATATAAATTAGCCAAATGATTATGAACTCTTTTATGGTGAAGTTATTATATATTTCCTGGTCTCTTGGAGCAGCATTGTTGGTTCAAGGAGGAGATAAACAATGTTCAGATGGGGGCTTGCAAATCAGGATTTTGTGAGTAAACGTCCTCTTCTTCTTCTGCCCCACTGAATACAGGCATATTGTCATGAACTGTTAACACAAATGGGATTTCCTGGACGCAGTGCAGGGCATACAGCCTCTAAATTTTATTCAAAGAACAACAGCTTCCTGAGTATTAAGCAGGCAAAAGAACCACTTCCTTGTGATAAGGACGGCCAGGTCCTGGCAAGTTACATCATCCGAGGGGAGGAGCTTAAGGAGAAGAAGACTCTAGACTTTTTCTATTTGGTGAGTTCTTGCCTGCTTTTGAATTTTAGTGAGGACATTAAGACTAATTTGTCCTTTTCAGATGGCGGTGGATGGGGTCTAATTATGGCCATTATACCATCATAAGTTACATAGCCACATTCAAATATACAGTTTCACTTTCCAAATTGGAGTTCTTCCGGCTGGAATGCAGAGAAAGGATTTAAGCCATAGACCATAAAAAAATATGGACAAAGTCACTGTTATGTCACCCATTGCCTTCCCACAGGCTCGTAAAAAAACCAAGTTGAGGCTCTGGAAGTCTTTTTCGCCACCATGTTGTACAAACTGATCTGCTCAGTGGAGCCAGAGCTTACGCAGTAGGGAGCAGGATATGGTCATCAGGGAACGGGCTCGGTATGATTGACAGTTCGGGGTGGAGAAGCCCATGACCTTGAGCTTAACCCACCATTTTCTATTGCAAAATGAACTTGTGGTAAACTTCCTTAAGTAGCTAATGTTTTACAATATAACAATTTCAGCTTCATCCACAATTTATACAAATACCATCAGCGGTAGTTAAATGATTAACACCAATAATTTTTGATTTGCAGGCGTGAAAATTGCACAATGCACTTTGTAAAGCAAGTTTCCCACCCTGGTGCGTGAAGACAGATTGATTACGGACTGGTTCACACATTGAATACGTTACCGTATGCTTTAAAAGTTAACATATGCTCAAGTTAACCTAAAATGATGGGTCCTGAAGAAATATTAATACACTGTCCAAATGACACGATAATTTTAAAAAAATGGAGCACATTAGACAAAGGAAAAGTTCTATCATCTATCATAAGTGTGCTTATTTTAACACAATGCAGGTTTGGCTTGTTGCTATTTGCTGTCAGTAAACTCCATTCATTTTATGCAGATGGTCTAAGGTGGGTTTTCACCAAGGGGCCAAGACTGGGCTTTCGTTTTGAAGCTCACTTCCTGGTTGGGCTGGGAGCGGCAATTGTGCCCTTGCTCACTAGCACCACTGCGATTGGCTCCAGTATAGGTCTTTCACCATGTAAGTCAATGGCAACAATGTGGTCGAAATACTCAGTCAATAAATTTTTCCCACAAAAAAATGTAATTGCAATAGGTGCCTTTCCTTCATTTAATGCCTCTGCATGTGCAGATTTTTTTTAAATATTGTGTCGTTTGGACAGGGTATTAACATTTGTTCAGGACCAATCAGAGGGACAGGTTGAGTCCTCTTCGGCTCCACGGAGCAGACGCAGTTTGTACAAACTGCATCCGGAGACTCAATTCGGTTTTTACGAGGCCGTGGGAAGGCAATGCGTGACGTCACAGTGACTTTGTCCATATTTTTATACAGTCTATGGTTTTCACCCTCTCTGCAAATACGATCCCACTGATTTCACCTGTCAATTTGTAATTGAATCATTTAAAAATGGAATCCCTTTCAATTGGAATTATTGGCCATATAGTACATACAGCACAGTAAATGAAAGCATAAGTTGGTCTGACCGTTTGAAATTCCTGGGATGTGAATATGGGACGTACATTTTTTAGGGCTGACATAGCTATTTCTGGCATAATATGGATTTAAAAGGTAAATCATATATTCAATATACCATTAAAGTGTCAAATTAAGAACAATTGTTCATTACAATGCAGAGCTTGTTATTATGATACAAAAACCAGCATACGCAGTGGGTCTCCAGGACCAGGGTGGAAAAACACTGGTTTAATTGATTTATCTTCTCAGACCCATGCAGATACAGGATGTTTTGATATTGACATTACCCAGCTGCACATCTCCAATTCAACTAACTCCACTGCCCCTCTCCTGTCACCCAGGTATTGTCCAAAGGGAGTATCGTGCAGCACGGGCATTTTGAAGTGATGTTGAATGAAGGAGAAGGTGACATACTCTTGAGAAACCATCGCTCTTCTCAGCTACATTATATTTCTGAGAGGCTCAAAGCAGAACTTTGCCACTATGCCCACATCATAAAAGGTTGTCACATGTAATACTTTGTCAGAGACAACCATCTCACAGATAGAAACATACAATTACATTTTTGTTCCAGTAAAAAGAGGGGAGTTGTCCTTCTCACTGCAGCAGACAGAAGATCTGGCCCCTTATGCCCAGGTGGTGGTGTACACAGTGCTGCCTAACGCAGGGCTTATGGCGGACAGCTTAGACTTTCCCATCCAGTTGTGCTTCAAGAACAAGGTAACCTGCAACCGAACGTAAATAAACCATCACACTGTGTAGCAGTTCCACAGAAAGCACCTCCACAACTAGAACATGAATATCCCAGAGTTGCACACATTTTTATAAACATAGCCATGGGGTCAGCCCCATGTTTACCATTCACTGTTTGTTCCTGCATTGATTTTTAGTTTGGCTCTTGGTAGGGAAAGGGGAAAGCAAGCTGACTGTGTAATAAGTGAACAATGTGGGTGGGTGATGTCTGTAACCTAGATAGCTATTAAGACAAAATTATTTACTTCCCATCTTTTCCCTTATCTCCCTTATTTTGAATAACAAATGGTGCCAATTCGCTGTATTCTCAAGCAGCTGGTACCCTGAAGGTAACTGCTGAAGTGTATGCACTCATCCAAGACAGAAATTGCAAGCAAGTTTTACACCCTAGAGTCCAGATAGGTGTATTTATATAACTAGAGCATGTGGGCACCTGGAAACTCATGTAACAGCACGCCAATGACTGCACAACAGACCCACCAAACACCTGGTAGGACAAACACCTGGCAGGACAAACACCTGGTAGGACAAACATGTGACTTCTTTACAGCCAGAGTCACTCGGGAACCTACTGTCTCTAAAATAAGAAAACTTTCGGATTGTTGTAACCAGATTATTGCAGGTTATTTTGCACACCATCTTTCGATTTTTTTCTCACTTTCTTTGCTGTGAGTGGAGGAAGGAACACTGGAAATGGTGATGTGTCTTACTCAGTAAGCGCTCTCCAGAGCAACAACAGCACAAGATGATAAAAGGACCAGCAAAGAGTATTGTATGCAGTTGTGTCATGTCCCTTCCTCCCTCACTTGCTCAGTTTTTGTTTTGTTTCAGGTGTCCCTCCAGTTCTCCTCCTCCCAGGAGCTCCCTGGGGGGAAGGCGTTCCTGGAGGTGCAGGCCCAGCCGGGGTCGCTGTGCTCTCTGAGGGCCATTGACCAGAGTGTCCTCCTGATGAGACCAGACGAGGAGCTGAGTGCACAGAAGGTTAACTAAGACCCTGAGAAGCCCTGCCCATCACAGCTATGGCCTGCTGATACGTTTCAGAAAGATAATGTGTACTTTGTGTTTTGTAACCTTGTGTGGGAGTGTTGACTCAGCTTGTGCAACAGAAACAGAGACAATATTTTCATACAGGGGTACTGTCCCTTGGTCTCACTTTATTTTTCACTTACTCACTCTCACTCACTCTTTCTTTTTCTTCCCAATTTACTTTTTCTCTTTTTCACTCACTCTCACTATCTAATTCTCTTTCTCTCTCTCACATTCCATTCCACTCACTGTCTGACAATATTTCTTTTTCCCATTTACTCTCTCTCTCTCACAAACACACACACACACACACACATACACAAACAGCAGATAGATTCATATTAGCAGTATTAATGAAGGCCAAGTTAAAAATGGCTGCCTCAGTCATGATTGCGAAATGTGATCCACCCCCTGTGAAAAGCACTTCCTTGTTGTGCTGATTGTCATCCTTTCTAAATTATTAGTTTACTTTTTGTAAAACTTTGCATAGATATTTTAAAGCATTTTGACAAGCCTTCCATGGATTTGGTGCAGCTGTGTTGTGTTCAACATTCAACCATCTGCCATAGAGAGTGTTTGCACAGAAAAAACATATTTCCATCAGGTGAGAAGTTAAACTTAACTTAAAAATCACTGAAAGTGATTTTATGATTGGATCTGTTTTTGGCACTCTATCATTTTGATTGTACAGACACCATTTTCACTGTACAGACACCAATTTGATTGTGCCTCCTCCTTGCTCACATTCCCTCCTTTTTCTCTTCCTGTCTATCTCAACTCTTTCAGATCTATGGGAAGTTGCCTGTCTACAAGTTATCTGAATATCCATATGATGTCCAGGATTGGGAAATGCCTCCTTGCCTTTCCCATTCAACATCATCAAGCCACTTCGCACAACCGTTGAATTTTGGCCATACTGATAAAACAGATCTTTATGGCATCTTTGTGGTAAGCGTCTTGAATCCCGAATCATGTTCTGTTACCTTACGACACCTGTAGCTGACCATCGTTCATAATGGTTTTGGTCTGGAATTTGAAATAATGTACTATTTGCAGATCTTTGCTTTGTGGGTCAGATTGAGTGTTGCTGTAAAACAAAATCATTGCATTCATGATTTGAAAAAAAAAAAAAGTACAGATTGTATGACTTCCTTGTGTGTGCATGTTATATTCAAATGTAAACCGATAATTCTCTTGGTGAATGTATTGGCGAACATTTCAATTTTTCATATCTTGAAGGCAGTCGGTGTTAAGGCCCTGACCAACTTTGACATGAAAAAACCTGTTCCATGCTTACCCATGACTTCCTCATATGGTGCAGGTATGATGAGCTTTTCTTTTCCTTTTGCTTAAAAACAAACCCCAAATAAAATGTATCTTCAGTTCTTCACGTTTAATTCACTGGGGAACAAAATGAAGAGCCCAGTCTCACCACAGGATCACACTGATGTTTTCCAGTGCCAAATGAGTTTGATGCATAACTGGCCACTCAGTTCTCTGGTTGATCAGGACTAGGGTTGCAAAGGGAGGGCATTTTCCAGGTAACCTTCAGTAACAAAAGCAAACAAGATTCAGATCGTTGCCCAACTGTAAACATTTCCACCAAGTTTCATCACAATCGGAGTTGGATTGTTCGAGTTATGGATGATAGGGACACAAACACAGACAGACAGACACACACAGAGACAGGAGTAAAAACAATACCCCCTGCTTGCGCTACATGCAAGCGGGTGTAATAAAACACTAAGGGCCAGATTCATAGATGGCCAACTTAAGTCATGTGCTTAAGTGCCTCTCCTGCATGGATTTAATGCGGACTGAAATACACCGTATTCTAACCTACGCTACGCAGGTGCTTTTCTCAAAATGTGGGTGGCACAGGACATGATATTCTAATGACCTGTTTGTTGTACCTGCTCCCTGGATTGCCAGCTTTCTACAAAAATGTGTGTGGGGGTATGCATTTTCAACGCGTCAGTGACAGTGTCTTTTATAACCGCATTTGCCTCTTGCGTGATGAGGAAGGCACTGAACGTCTTCATACATCGCATTGACAAAAGTATCATAGCTCCTATTGATGACTGGGATATACCCTTCACACAAACAAAAAAATAATCGCTGGACAGTGGTTGCAAGCAATATTATTAAGTAAACAAATATATCATTAGATTTACTTAAAAAACTATTTAAAAATATATTTTTTTACAATTTACCTAATAAAGTCGTGGTGGTTGAACATGATAGCCTATGTGCGACGTCTTCAACTTAACCAGTTGAAGTCACAAATAATTAATACTAGCCCATTACTGTCCAATGATTTATTTTTTGACTGCATCTCTCACACGCTGGAGGAGCGAGATTATAACCTGAAGCACTGATCTACACTGCGGGGAGTTACTTTGCACTTCCTAATAATTTTGGAGAAGCTGTGCTGACACAAGTAGGCTACAATATTGTCTTTCTGTCAAAGGGAATATTATCCAGACACTATCTATCAATGAATCCATCTAATATTGTTCTGGTATGATATACAAGATGGTCAATCATAGCCTACTTTTACATATTTTTCTTTTTATGACAGTTCTTTGATAATTGCAAGTAAGCTAAGCAAAGCAAAATAAGACTAATATTATTTTCAAAGAACATGCACTCATTCTAGTATCTAAAGAAAAGATACTGTATTTTTTATAATCATCTATTGGCGGCGCTAGATATAAACCACCTTTTTTTAAAAAATTATTAAGTGAAAACTCTGAATACGCGTATCTTGCAGACACGCCTCATTTTCATCAAATCTCCACCCAGTGTATATACTGGAGAGATGCTTAAAACAGCAGATAAGTCAAATGTCTGAATCACAAATAGTTTAAGCTACGCGGAATTTCGGGAGTCCCATTCGTGCGTGCTTATCTCAACTCTGAATCTGGGCCAAAAAGTTTAAGTCAACAATAAATAAAGAAAATGTGCTGAACAGGCCCAGGTCCTTTCTGGAGAGCAGGTTTCTGCAACATATTGTAATGCGGCGTGACGTGTGAGGTAGGAGGAGCCAAACGCAGCAAGGGGATTCTTTAAGCACTAGGCCACTAGGACGGGAAACCCCGTAGTTAAGGGAAGGAGACAAGACAGGAAAACACACACACCAAGGCTACTAACTGGCTCACTGTCACACGCCAATGAGTAGAAACACAAACGCCAAGTTTTTCAGTAAGAAAGCCAACCAAGGCGAATGGAAACAACGCACTAGGCTCCCATACTTCTACGAGCTAAGTGACTAAAGAACGAGCCAGAAATAACAAACGCCCTGTCTTGATAACGAGACGCATAAGAACAGGCGAGTAGCGTAATGGCACAAACAAAACACACAGCCAATAAACACGGCAAAATACGAAATAGTATACGAGAGGGTGAAAGGAACGGATATAACATTCCATGGCTACTTTCATAGGCTCGCAGTCACATGCAAACACTAGGAAGCAGGAACAGACAAGAGCCAGGGGAGAGGAATCCGGATAATTACATGCACATAGGCACATATGCCAGGAGGGGAAAGTCCGGATAACTATATCCACATAGGCCCGTACGCCAGAGAGGAGAAGAGTCCGGATAATTACATGCACATAGGCACGTACGCCAGGAGGGGAAAGTCCGGATAACTATATCCACATAGGCAAGTCCCGCATTACTCCAGAAAACGTAAAGGGGTAAACGCCCGATCTCCCAGGAGAGAGAAACAATTTACAGGCGAGCCGATGGAGCACCGTCGTCCCATAACTTTACTAGCAAAAATGACCACACAAGTTTAGTAGAAAATACACGCCCTAGCCTCTCAATAAATGGAAATGTAACGAGGCGAAATGGAACAGAAAACTAACGTTCCAAGGCTACTTTCAGAGACTCGCAGTCACACACAAACATGTCCACAAAATCGTCCAGTGGGAAGACATGTACCGAAGGGCGAACAGAACTACAGTTCCGAACAAAATCGCCAAAAAGCTCCATGTACGGAGACCGGTAAAGGAGGACGCACAGGACAGCTGGACCGGAATTACCGGCTAACGCAAGCTCAATCGAAAATACATGCCCTGCCTCTAAGAATAAATAAAGCCCTAAAGTCAGTATGATAAAACGCCCTGTCTCTTAATAAGAAACTACCATACAAATACACACAAACAAAGACTCCTCTAGCTTTCACGGAAGACAGCAGACAGAGAGAGGAGAAAGAGACAGAAAAGGGCAAACGATCTAGGCAACAGACAAACAAAGGCAAGACCAGAAAGCGGAGACTGAAACGAGCACACAAAAAAGGAATTCAACCTGAAAGCTCAAAGCACAAAGGCAAGTCCCGCAAAACTCCAAAAAAAACACAACGGAGCAAAACGGTCTCCTTAACAACCTAGACCTAATCATACGACTAAAACCTTAAAAGGGCAAAAATACAGCACAAATAATGCCAAAAAATACACCACAGTACAAACAACTAACAATCAAACAATCAACAATCAATATCGAAACCCAGAACGAAGGGAACATGGGCTTATATAGCTCACCGGTAAAACACGCACACCTGCAAACGCTGACGAGATTTCTCCGCGAAAAGACTAGACGGAGCCAAAACTCCACCAACGGAGCAGCGCCCACGTGTGGCAACCGAGGAACACGACTGCAAGGGAAAAAAGGTCACAAACCATGACACATATGGTACCATTGCTGCCATTTCACAGCACCTCAATCTAGATCAGGGGAAAGTTCTTATAAGTTTGGGTATATTTTCCTGCAAGGAAGGGCTGTGGAGTGCTGATGCCATCTGGGAGGAGGCAGCATACATCAAGGCATCAACCTGGTGGAAGGGACTGTAAGTGTGAAGCCATGTCCCCTGTTGCTTCAATTATTATCCAGATCCCTCCAACATAAGCTGCATCAGAGTGGAACTGGTGCCTGTTCGGTGGAACATACAGCAGAGTGTGCAACAGGCTGATAAACTAAAGAGTTGAGAAGCTGGTGGCTATTCAGACAATCTTGAAACTCTTTGAGCCCATCAAAGATGACGCCACACAAATTGAACCTGAGGAGGATTGTTCAGATATGTTTCCTCATTTAATTTGCTTTTTGTTAAACAAACTGCATGCAAAAACATACAAATAGGCCTATATACATTGTGGTAAACCAACATCATGCTTGTTTGACATTTCTTAAAACCCATGGTTTTCTCCCTAACAATAGGCTTCATTCATGAACAAATTTGTGCGTAAATTATTCGTATCAGCAATGTTGCCCGTATTTTGTCATTCATCAAAGTTTTCCTATCTGAGATTTTTCATACATACAAACAAAATTTACACCTGCCCAGGACCATGAGTACCGCATATGTATATTCAAAATGCCACTAAATGTAGCTTCTAAATATCAATTTGAACATTAATTCATTTTTATTTTCTGTTAAATTCACAAGACAAAATGTAGCTTCTGAAATGCACAATGCAAACGTAGCTAATAAATTTGATTGTAAAAAGCAAACAGATTATTAGATTATTCCAATTGTATATTAATCAACTGTAGGATATTAACTTGTTTAATTAGACCCCTAACATAATGAATGTTCCCAGTATTTTTTTTAAATTGATAAAATTTAAATGCTAGCGTAATAAGCTAGCCTTAAATGCTAGCTGCAAATTAAAACACACATTTAACCAATGAACGGAATTTGCTTTAAATTGGCTTCCAGGTCTGTAGCCAGCATTGCCATAGCTGATCTTGCCTGTCCAATGTTATCGTTAATGTTACTACACATGTACGCATCAAGGCTCCATATGATGATGCGTTTGCATATATAGAACAGACTATCACTCCAACAGCTCATTTATAACAATGTGTGTTGCTCAACTTTTCTACAAACCTGAGAAGGTGTGCCAAATGATATTGGCCTGCTGTGTCCTGCAAAAAATGGCCATGAAAAACTCCACTCGAACTCAACAATGTGACCGCAACTAGAACACGCCTGCAATTCCGAGAGATTCTAAAAAAAGGTATGTGATTACCTGATTTCAAACCACATCTCACATGTACAGAACACCAACAAAATAATGTGTCACACCCGCCTGGCTGAAGCAGCCATATTGCATCAGAACACCCACAAATATCTGAGGGTGAGAGGGAAGCGATTAAGTAGACAAACTTATGATTTATAAAAAATAAATGTATAGTGTGCATAGTAGCAAGTTCTGTCGGGAAACTCTTGCCAGTTGGTTAGCAACCATGCGTCTCATACTCAACCAATCACATGCACACAACTCTTCCACCTGTTGTTTAGATCTGCTTTGGTATGGGGGGTTTCTGGTCAACTCCTGTTTGCGGCGAGATGCCCATGCTTCAGAGTAGTACCTAAAGCAGATCCATTCAGCACCAAACCAAGATAATTATGAAGCACATTAATTAATTAAAACATATTATTTGAATATGTGACTTGTCCTGATAGAAATATTGTTAACAGCATACATTTCCAAAATTACCTAAAAATTTCCAAAATAACCTCTAAATTTCTCACAAAAGGGAATTTTCCTAGAACTTTGCAACCCTAATCAGGACCATGCATTTTATCTTCTTCAATTTCAGTGGCACAGTAGCTGCAACAGGTCAACTGGTAGATTTGTGAAAGCAGCTTTGGATGTAAGTGTTAATTGTGGTTAATTGTAGTTTCTTGCTGTAGTAAAGATGAGGTAAAATTATACTTCAATTTGCTGAATTGCTTTTAGATTTATTTGTAAATTTTGTATGTAATAATTTTGTATGTAATAATAATAATAATAATAAACTTTATTTGTATAGCACCTTTCATACATAGTTGCAGCTCAAAGTGCTTTACATAAAAGTACAGATTAAAACAAGAATACATATTTGAACAACAGATACACAGCATAAAGAGAAAGCCCATAAAATAAAACTCTAAAATCACAGCAAAATAAGAACATGAAGTATATAAAACAATATAAGATAAAAAGACGTACATGTTAAAAGTATAATTAAAAAAAACAATAAACGAATAAATAATCAGTTAAAAGCTAGTTTTAAGTAATTGTTTAAAAGTTTCTATGGAGTTGGCCTCTCTAATAGCTCTTGGCAGGGTGTTCCATAGCTTGGGGGCATAATTTAAAAAGGCTGCTTCCCCAATCTTTCTTTTAGCACCATGGCCAACAAGCCAGCAGCAGATGACCTGAGGGCTCGTGCAGGGGCATAAGGGACTAGGGAATCTGTAAAATAAGCAGGGCCCAGGCCATTTAGGGCTTTGTAGACCAGTAGGGGAAACTTAAAATCTATCCTAGACAGCACTGGGAGCCAATGTAGAGAAACCAGCACCGGAGTGATATGCTCTCTCTTCTTTGTTCTGGTTAGGAGCCGTGCAGCGGCGTTCTGAATGAGCTGTAGCTTATTTGTAGACTTTTTGGGGATCCCAGTAAAAAGGGCATTACAGTAGTCTAGTCTGCTTGACCCAAAAGCATGGATTAATTTTTCAGCATCATGTCTGGTCACAAAGGGTCGCACCTTAGCAATGTTTCTGAGATGAAAGAAAGCTGTCTTTGTCACCCTATTTATGTGGGAAGTAAAACTCAAATCAGTATGTGTCTATTTGTTTTGTTTTTAATCAGTTATGTTTTCCTCTTTTTTTGGACACTGGACAGGTAGAGGAGTTAGTGGAAACTTTGTGCTACAGCTTCATCCGGGATCAGCAGGTATAGTAGGTTCAGGAGGTATAGTAGGTTCAGGAAGAGGAGGAACAATACAGCCGCCGAAACCATTCGCGGAAACCATTCGCACATTCTTTCCTGAGACATGGATTTGGGAGCTGGTACCAGTAGGGTGTGTAATATTATCTTTTTAAAACATGAACATTGAACTAAAATTGATCATTTTATATGTGGCACCTGATTATTATGGGGGGGGGGGGGGGGGGGGGGGCATGAAGAGATGCAGGTGGGGCACAAGAGGGGGGGGCGGGCAAAGTAGCGGGGGGTCTGGGAGACACACAAAAGGTGACACAGAAAGTGTCTAAATCTTTCTATTACAATAGTTACAATAGACCCCAAACATAAAAGGAATCATGTCAACATAATATGAGGTTTAAGAAAGTTATGAATGTAAAGATTGTGTATTGGGAACATGTGCCCCAACTTTCTTGTAATGCTCTTGGAAACAAAAATTGTTAGCTGGGATGGCACTGAAACACACAATTATAATGAGACTATAATGAGTCTAAATGACTATCAAAGACTCTTTTTGATAGTCTTTTGATCAAGATTCACCAATTTTTAAATCATCTGGAGATCTCATGCTATTTACTTCAATATGTCAGCTGACCCTTATATTGTAATCTACAACCCTTATATTGTAATCTCTAATAAAGAATCATTTACATCATAGGGTTAAAGTATATCTGGCTGTATTCTGCTTTTCCGGATGTGCTGTGCCTCCTTCTTTTCTATCTTCATGCAGAGATTCAGGCAGAATAACAGTGGAGCAGACCGTCCCAGACACAATTACCAAATGGGCAGCAAGTGGGTTCTGCACCTCTCCAGCAGGATTTGGCCTGGCCGCCAACACGAGCCTCACGGCCTTCCAGCCCTTCTTTGTGAGCCTGACGTTACCATACTCTGTTATCCGTGAAGAGGTGTTCCCACTGAAGGCCATGGTCTTCAACTACCTCTCCAGGTGCATCATGGTGAGCCACTGTTCGGTTATACCATGATCCTCTGAGGTCCTGTCCAAAAAGAAGTTAAACAAAAACAATGAATCTAAACACCGAGTGGTCAAGTTTTGAAAGTGCATACAGTGCCCTCCATAATGTTTAGGACAAAGACATTTTTTGATATGGCTCTGTACTCCAGATTTGTAATCAAACAATTCAACAATGTGCTTAAAGTGCAGCTTTTATAAAAGGGTATTTTTTTTTATTTTCGATTCACCAATTCAGAAATTACAGCACTTTTTATACATAGCCCCAATTTCAGGGCACCATAATGTTTGGGAAATATTAATGTGATGTAAATGAAAGTAGTCATGTTCAATCCTTTGCATGCGATGGTTGCTTGAAGTCTGTGACCCATGCACATCACGAGGTGTTGAGTATCTTCTCTGGTGATATTCTGCCAGGCCTGTACCTCAGTCATCTTCAGCTCCTGCTTGTTTCAGGGGCTAGTTGCCTTAAAGGGTAATTCCATCAAAAAATGATGTTTGATTTGTAGAAAATTGTCTCTCCTCCTGATTAAAATGAGCTCTCAGCCAACTTTCTACCTGTAGTGAGAGCAGAGATATAGCCTACTGCAAACTACTGCGCATGTACCAGGTTCTTGGTTTACTCTGAACTACAATAGTCAAGACTCTTGGCAAGAGCGCTTATAGTTTATGGGCGGTGTCAGACAACGCCAGTCACACTGAATAACGTTGCAATTTTCGAAATGCCAAAAAGCTGATGTATGTCTAGCTACTGAATGGCAAACAGATTCAAAAACGCGGATTTGCACCTTTGTTTAATGCCGTTAACTTTGCTTCTGTAATCGTATGTTCAAAGTGAAACCGTGCAATTATGGTCAGCTCGCTTGTTTGTCTACTTTTCATGTTCATTGATCATAATGTAGTTGGCATGGTTCCTTACCAGGTGATTCAATAAGGTAGAAGATGTGAGGGAATGAGACATGAGTTGTAGGCTATCATTTGTCCACTCTGTAACCGACAGCACTCGAGTCCTGTTTGGTTTACTTTTCCAAAAGAAAAAACTTTATATTCAAATATCTCAGTACAGACTTAATTAGTTGCGCCTTGATCTGTTAAATAAGGTTAATGTTGTTTTTGGGTGGAATTACCCTTTAAGTTTTCTCTTCAGCATATGAAACACATGTTCAGTTGGATTCAGATTGGGTGACTGACTTTGCTCTGTTTACATAAGAATTTGGTACTAGTGAGAACAGATAATTAAAACGCTTACATCTTAACAGTCCTCACATGGAGTCACCACTGAATGTGCAGAATATATAAATAAATTTACATAGCTTCACACTGGGTTACCAGTTATGTCGGTAATGCGCGTATACCCTTGCATGAGCGCCATCTAGTGTTGAGAATATACATGCATATAGAACCTCATATGGTGGGCAAATGGTGCAATAGTATAATTAATCATAAAATTATTAAATCATGATTATGAATTTCAACATTAAATATTAAAATAATAACTAATAACTTAATCTGAAGGTGTAAGTTCTTTAAGGTGGTAGGCTGAAATATTTATCCAAACAATAATAAGACCGATGACCTGGGGGGTATACTACGAAGGAAGGTATACTCCGAAATGTTGCGAGGGTGGTTTGGTTACGTTTTGTGGGATTATGGGATTCCCTTCTTGCTGGAAGCTTGTATTTTATACACTTGTGGAAGTGAGGATTAATGAGGGAGCGAGGGAAGATAATTACTCCCTCCCCTTTCTTAAATTGGATCCGAATCACACTTGGTGTGGCTGCCATATTGGATCTGAATCACACTTGGTGTGGCTGCCATATTTCATCCTGGCATTTTGGGGGTTCCCCCTCGTGTATTGAGGCTACGGAAATTGGCTACGTCTAGCTAAAGTCCAGGCCGCTTTCCATTTAAAGGCAGTGGATCTTATCTAATCGGCGATCACATGCACAGATCTTGATTTAAAAGGGAGGTGGAATTAAACTAAATTACTGTAAGTTGTAAGTTAGAGTATGTAACTTTAGCTATGTGAGGCTAATTGGCTGTCGATAGTCTGCAAGCTAAACTCTAAATGTATAACTTTGCAAATAAATACATACAGAGAATAGCCTACAATCAAACGTGTAATTATGCTAACAATTAACATTAAACAGACATTTTTCTAAACTAGTGCCTGGATGTTTGTATCAGTCTTACTGTTGGAGTGCACAAGCAGATGTCCAAGGGGAACACTCTGGCTTTTGGTAGCGTCCCTGGGTCGGCTGTATTTTCCTTGCAGGTCCAGCTTCTTGCTGGTCCAGTTCCTTTGATGAGTCGTTGCTGAAACTTTTGCAGATTTGCTGCTGGTGGTCCTTCTGTCCTTTCAACAAGTTTTGGAACCTTTTCCGGCTTCGCTTTTGGTATGTGGTAAAGTAGGCTACCCTCATTTTGGTAAGGCTAAGGTTTGGCCTATATCTCTCATTGTTTTTTTATTATTTTTTCCCAGCCACATAATGGCTTCCTTGACTCACATTTGCAAAACTCTGGTCCTCATGTTGACAGATGGCAATAAAAGAGTCCAAAGGCAATCAAAGGTCCGGAATCAAGACTAGATCCAGAAAGCACTAAGGAAGCAATTGAACACACCTGACTAATAAGAAACACCGGTGGGGGGTGTATGTATACAAATGCTATCATTTCTACATAGTGAAGAGAAAATAGATTTAAAAATATCCTTTAATAAAAGCTGAGAATCAGCACTTTTCACTGCTCTTGGTTAAATCTCAGGTCATTACTGACAATAGTGGTATTAAACTATAAAATCAATTCAATATTTCTCACAAAAATTAAAGACTATTGTACAAAATAGGTTACTTAGCAAAGTCATAGGTTTATTATTAGGGGTCCAAGCACGTAGTGCTGGAACCCTATTGTTATTGCTGGTTTTATTATTATTATTCCCACATTTGGTACAATTGCAGCAAAACCACATGATAACCTTTGCTGAAACTTTGCACACATGTAGACACTGCTAACTTTTGAACTGTTTAGCCTATCTTCAAAATAATTTTTGCCTCAAATTCCTTGGTTCGTGGCGAATAACTTTGCCATTATGACTAATGAAGTCCGCCATATTGGATCTTTTGCAAATTTGCATTTTGTGAAAAACCTATAAAATCAAACTCCTCCGAGGCCATTTAACATATCAACGCAATTCACACCCTTTTGTTCAGGGGACGATTCTCTAAAGAATCACGCAGTGATTTTCCTGATTTTCTAAATATCCTGATCGCAGTAAGCCAATAAAAACTGTTGTGGGCGTGGCTAGTCACAAAAACACTAATAACTCTTCAATTCTTCAATGGATATTAATAAAATTTGGTTTCTATACTTGCACTGACCTTCTGAGCCAAACTCTAAAGTATTGGCTCAATGGAATCAAATGCTGGCACTATAGAGCATAATATATTTTTTAAAATTCATAAATTCATTTTTTTTAGACATTTAAAACTTGCTGTAGTGATCAATTTCCTCTTCTGGAACATATGTATGTCCTATATATGTCGCTGCCATCTTGGATTGGCCACCATTTTGGAAATGCTATTACCATTTCCCTTCATGAAAAATCACTGTTGTGTTTTAAACATTGAAAATTATGTGTCGTGATCAATCACTGGGAGCCATAGGTTGTCTGTCATGGCTTAGTGGTAAGAGCAATGGCTCGGTATGTGGGAGTACCCGGTACTTTTCTTTTCGATGAAAACAATGCACAGTTTGTTATGCTTTTCACACTTAATAATGTTCCTTTCACATTATTGCAAAGGCGAAGAGATTTTATGATATTAACTATTCACTGTTTCACTAGTACTTAAATGAGTGAAACAAATAAAGGTTTAATAAAGTTATTCTTTTTCCTCCCAAATTCTTCATCAAAAATGCTCCATACCCTCCAATAATTCTCCCCATGCCATACAATATCTGTGATGGCTTTGTGGTTAGAGCGATTGCCTTTGATGTGGGAGACCCAGGTTCAAATCCCACCGGGTACCAATGGTTGCATTTATTTCTGACAACACAACATGCGCTTTCTTATGCTTTTCACATCTACAAATCTTATTTTCACATTAATGGGGTAGGAAACACTAAAAGACATTTTTTGAGTTAATATCTAGGCATTGCCTCAGATTGAAAGTCTCTTTCATGAATGTCTTCTCAAATTATTCAGTTTACCCAGAATTAACTGAAGGTGGTGGTCTGAAAACAGTTTGACATTTTATCATGTTTAGACACTCACGTCATGCAGCTACATGTGTCTCACGTATACCTTCCGAGACTCGATTGTAAAAGGAAACCAATGTAACATGATTGCAACAAAATTACAACCTTTTGCTTGGACCCCGTATAGTCGCTGCTTGCAGCTATATCTTTTATTATTTCCACTAATATTCACTTGAGTTTGACACGTATAAAGGAATAAAGATGTATAAAAACTTTCAAGCATAATACCTGATACACAAAGTGGATTAAAAAAATATCAAATGTTCCACGAGGAAGAGACACTTAGTAGCTTGGAGAGCTAGTCAGATAAATCACTAGCTAGATGGTTATATATTCTGATATATCTTCCCATGCATTAATAAATTATTTAATTAATTTGATTCAGATTCTATATCACTTCCCCCTTTTTAATTTGTGGTCTAACTAGCAGGGTATAATGAAAGAGTTAGAGAACTCTATTACTACATAATAGCTATGTGGACATCAAATGGGTATATTCCTTCATGAGTGGATATGTTTCCGTATTTATCCCACCACGTAAAAGTACATTATATATAAAAAAGGCAAAATGCTGTGTAAGTTGCTCTGGATAGGAGTATCTGCTAAATGCCTGTAATGTGTTAGAATGGGAACTGTAAATGAAAAAGTTGGACGAGATACAGTCATTTCCACAACTGGCAACAAGCTATGCATTTATTCACAAAAGAGGAATAAATGCTTGCTAACTAGCCAATCATGGCTAATTTGCTGACTAGTTAGATGGCTCTCTTTTCACAGAGACACTGTGTGGCTTTAATTACCCCTCTTTTTAATGGGGAAATAGATCAACATACCAGAATATGGAAAATCAGAACATTCCCTGGATTATTGTACATATTACTGGTTTTGCGTGCAGCTTTTAAAAAAAAAAATGTACCCACAAGAAACAGTTCTATTTTGAAATCAGCCTGTTTTTTACACAATCCTGAGAACTGGGGATAAGTAACCACAACATGATCACTTTTGAATTGGGAAAATTAAAACCACAGCCACTAACTCTGTTAGATAAAGGGTAAACAAAGGATAAATTAAAATCTCAGAGGTTCGGATGAGTTCCTTTCAATAAGATGCAAGAAAATATTGGCTTTCCTTGTGATAGGGGTGCTTGCTGAACAATTCCAAATACCATGTCATTCTCACTTAGTTTGGAAACAACTCCCAAGAATGAACTACAACATTACATCTTCAAATGTGCTCAATAAAACTATCAGCGTATATTAAGATGTAATGTTGCAGATCATTCTTGGGAGTTAAGTGGGAATAACAATATAGGTCTTTGATAAATAATTTAGTATATTGTAAAATGTGCGCCAGTGTTTAAAAAAACAAAAAAAAACAAGGGCGACCAAAATAAATGTACTTAAGATATAAAAAGCACTTATAGTTACAGGCTTTTTTCATCAATGTAGTAGAAAAGGAAAAGGGAAGCCATTAAGCGTATTAATGCTTTATAATATTAATGATACTGAAGATATACTCAATAGTTACTTTGTTCAGAGCTTCACTGGGGAATGGGTTACAAACACTATATCCCTACATCTACACCCAATATGAAATATGTTTCAGTGGATATTGAAATGAGATTATGATGTACTAAAAAAATCATGAAAACTTTCAGGCTGCTTGCTCCAAAGTGTATTTCCAGTCCTGAAAGAATATTCAAAAACCACAAGGAATTTTTTATGCAGTCTATTTGAACTACAGCAATACCTGATGTCTGTAAATTAGGCAGTTTAAAACCACCAAATGGTGTTCCTATTGATTAAGGAAACTACAGGTCTGCTCATTTAACTCATGTTAAATTTTATAATATATCATTAGGGTCAAGTTATAATTATTTCTGGAAACATGGCAGATAAGGAACATCTAGCAAAGAAAATAAACATGTGGGATGTACTCTTCTTTGCAATAACAAATTACATTTTAAAAAGGGAATGATAACCTGGATTGCAGAAGCAGTTTCAGATGAAGATCTGTCAGCAGGCCATGAAGCACCACTGGTGAAAAAGATAAGACAGCAGGGGAAGCACCACTGGTGAAGTAGATGAGACAGCAGGGGAAACACCACTGGTGAAGAAGATAAGACATTGGGGAAGCACCACTGGTGAAGAAGATGAGACAGCAGGGGAAACACCACTGGTGAAGAAGATGAGACAGCAGGGGAAACACCACTGGTGAAGAAGATAAGACATTGGGGAAGCACCACCGGTGAAGAAGATGAGCCAGCAGGGGAAACACCACTGGTGAAGAAGATGAGACAGTAGGGGAAGCACCACTGGTGAAGAAGATGAGACAGTAGGGGAAACACCACTGGTGAAGAAGATGAAACAGTAGGGGAAGCAGCACTGGTGAAGAAGATGAGACAGCAGGGGAAACACCACTGGTGAAGAAGATGAGACAGTAGGGGAAGCACCACTGGTGAAGAAGATGAGACAGTGGGGGAAGCACCACTGGTGAAGAAGATGAGACAGTAGGGGAAGCACCACTGGTGAAGAAGATGAGACAGTACGGGGAAGCATCACTGGTGAAGAAGATGAAACAGTAGGGGAAGCACCACTGGTGAAGAAGATGAGACAGCAGGGGAAACACCACTGGTGAAGAAGATGAGACAGTAGGGGAAGCACCACTGGTGAAGAAGATGAGACAGTAGGGGAAACACCACTGGTGAAGAAGATGAGACAGTAGGGGAAGCACCACTGGTGAAGAAGATGAGACAGCAGGGGAAACACCACTGGTGAAGAAGATGAGACAGTAGGGGAAGCACCACTGGTGAAGAAGATGAGACAGTAGGGGAAGCACCACTGGTGAAGACGATGAGACAGCAGGGGAAACACCACTGGTGAAGAAGATGAGACAGTAGGGGAAGCACCACTGGTGAAGAAGATAAGACATTGGGGAAGCACCACTGGTGAAGAAGATGAGACAGTAGGGGAAGCACCACTGGTGAAGAAGATGAGACAGTAGGGGAAGCACCACTGGTGAAGAAGATGAGACAGTAGGGGAAGCACCACTGGTGAAGAAGATGAGACAGCAGGGGAAACACCACTGGTGAAGAAGATGAGACAGTAGGGGAAGCACCACTGGTGAAGAAGATGAGACAGTAGGGGAAGCACCACTGGTGAAGAAGATGAGACAGTAGGGGAAGCACCACTGGTGAAGAAGATGAGACAGCAGGGGAAGCACCACTGGTGAAGAAGATGAGACAGTAGGGGAAACACCACTGGTGAAGAAGATGAGACAGCAGGGGAAACACCACTGGTGAAGAAGATGAGCCAGCAGGGGAAACACCACTGGTGAAGAAGATGAGACAGTAGGGGAAGCACCACTGGTGAAGAAGATGAGACAGTAGGGGAAGCATCACTGGTGAAGAAGATAAGACAGTAGGATAAATGTGGCCTAGATTAGCTAATGGACAGTTGTATGTGTTTTTCCTGTTTCTCAGGTACATGTCAGCCTGAGAGAGTCGGCACAGTTCACAGGCCAGCCCTGTGAAGGCTGCCAGTACAGGCGATGTCTCTGTGGCGAGGAGAGTGAGACCTTCACCTGGGTCCTCACTGCAACCACTTTGGGTGAGTCACAGTGCTCCCCCAGCTTGGTATATTTTGGGTTCTACGCGGGGCTTAACCTTTACTGATGAAAATAATAAAATAATCATTGTTGGTTAGAAAATGTCATCCATCAAATAAGTAAAATGTCAGTGTGTGTTGGACAGGTTGTGACTTCATCACAGAAAGGTAAACTTCTAATTTGAGACCAGGCACGCTCTCGGGGGTGGGGCTGGGTGGTATTACAGACCTGTTGCCCCCCCCCCCCCACCCCCCAGAAGGATAGCGCCCTAGGCGACTGCCTAATTTGCCTATGCCTAGAACTGGCCCTATTTGAGAGTTTTCACACTTTAAGACTGTTCTGCTTTCCCCTTGTGGCTTTACATGAGGCTGTCTTTGCTCTCTAAGGTCGGGTGAACATTACAGTAAGTGCAGAGGCCCTGAGCACTGAGGAGCTGTGTGGCAATGAGGTGGTCACCGTGCCTGAGAGGGGACAAATCGACACCGTTGTCCGTACACTGCTTGTGGAGGTGAGACCACACAGCCATATATCTATTATAAAGAACTGACAAAACATGTTGAGCATACATTCCCAAAAGAATAACACTAACTCCGCTTTTTAGTAAGTCAAAACATTCTGTATTGCAACCAAACAAGTGAAAAAATTGCATTTATTTGAATTCATGAGCTACCGAGTTTGATGAGTCAAATTATATTGGTGACCTAAATGGGGAGCCATGAATAGTTATCTTGTATTGGAGGTATACAATATATAGAAAATTAGGTAATCATTAATCTAACAATGTATTACTAGCTGATCATGATAGTTACCTGACAGCTACCTACAAGTTATGTGTAGCTATGACAAAGTTAGCCAGCTATAAAACACTTAGCTAAAGAATAAAAATAAATGAGATTTGATTAAATAAATAAAAATTCTATATTTAGCTAGATGGTAAACTGAATCCACCAGTATGCTAGATCGTAATAAACTAAACTAAGACATTTTAATGTATTAGTACACAATCATTGTCTGGGAAGGAGGAAACTATGGTCTTGGTTTACATCATACACAAACACATAGTTTGTAATATTTTTGATTGGATAAAATATTTAACTGGCTGTGCCCATTAACAAGATGCCACTCATTTATTTCTTCTACAGAAGTAGTGATAACTTGGGGTTCAGAAATTCCATAAAGTGTTTATTTTACTATATTAGGACAGAGCAGAAAATGTACTCTTGCATGAAATGCAATTTAATAATTTGTTTTGTATTTCATACGTAATGGAAATAGTCATGTATTAAAAAGACAGACTTGTAAACAGAAGATTGTGGGTTAAAATCCCACTGTTGTATCCTTGCATGGTATTTGATGAAAATTAATTTCTTTGACAAACACCTTCCGCTATCTATGGCTAATATACAAAATGCAAACTTTGCTAGTTGCATTTTCAAGGTCATCTTCTCAGTATAAAACCAATATAATTCTCCAGGATGACATTCAATGTCATGCTGTCATGTTTGTGGAAGTTGTTGAGAACTGAATCTGATTGTAATATTGAAAGTACTGGGAATAGATGGCAATAAATGTTGCTGCCTGTATTGCAGAGTGTATATATTTTTTTAACGATAAAGAGAACTTCAGAGTGTATTAACTGCATACATGCCACTTTTAAATATATACTGTAGAATATTTTACTGTATATTATAAGATTATCTTATAATATACATTTTATATGTGAGAAATATTGTATATATTCTGAGCGATATGAAAGGTGTAGCCTGCATATTTACTATTTAACCATGTATGGACAAATACAGCTATGTGATAAAATACAGTATTATGTTGAGGTTTTAGACAGGGTGTGTTTAGGATGTGGGCTGATTGTCCTGATCTCTGTCTCTATTTCAGCCTGAGGGTACAGAACAGACCATCAGTCACAACGCACTGCTGTGTCCTCAAGGTCTCACCTTTTCCCTGTCTCCTATAAATATATATTTCCAAAATAAAACTAGAAGTTTAAAAGCCTTGAATCATTTTTTACATTTTGGTACAGGCATTTTACTCCTTTATGGAATAATTCCCTTAATCAAGCCTATTACCTGATTGCTGTGTGGGATTGTTCCTCAGGAGACTGCTTTACAGTAATGGCTGCAAAGCTGGGTGTAGTTCTCAATTCTACCTCCCTGTCTGTGGTCTCTCTGTCCACTAGAGGGAGCTGTGGAAAAGGCTGTTTCTCTGGAGCTGCCAGAGGTTTTTGTGGAGGGTTCGGCCAAGGCCTCTCTTTCAGTCCTGGGTGAGCAAACTCTCCCCTCCTTCTGGATATTTAATATTTTAAATTAAGTCCTACTTCAAGATGTCCATCCATATTCAGCTATGTCTGACCTGCAACAAAATAAACAAATCAGGTACTACTGATCCATGTACTACTTGACCATGTATTACTTGAGCCCTGATATAAATTTTAGTTATTTAAAATGATCATATTTGCAAAATAGGAATCCTGTGCTGTACAGTGGAATATTTTCTTACTATTTGAATTTAAAGCTGATTATTTTTGCAGGACTGAAACCTTCCCGTGAGAAATAATAGTATTCTTCATCATAATTGAAGTATAATTACATAAACTTTAATTATACTCCAAGTATATTAAAGTATAAAATAATACAGAATACTTTTTGTCTAACATGGGATTGGTAATCCTATGACGTCATGGCATTAAAATGTTCTTTATGCAGCTTTCTGATAATCAGCACATACAGTTGAAGTCGGAAGTTTACATACACTTAGGTTGAAGTCATTAAAACTCATTTTTAACCACTCCACAGATTTCATGTTAGCAAACTATAGTGTTGGCAAGTCAGTTGGGACATCTACTTTGTGCATTACACAAGTAATTTTTCCAACAATTGTATACAGACAGATTAAAAGACTCTTGATATCTTATTTTCTGGTACTCTTACAAGCGATACTATAGTGTCTCTGCATTTGAATGGATCTCTATGGGAATTGGGGGGTGTGACTAGATTAAGCTGTAAATTACACTGGAACAGTATGGAAACACATGGTTGGCTAAATAGCTCTAAGTCATCAAGGGTCTGACGTATCAAACAAGCCTTAAATCATCACTCTGCTGCCAGAAATACAGTAGACATGGATGGATAACTTGAAGGGTTTCTTCTCCTGACTTATTTTTCCATAGAGTTCAATAGGAAAATTTGTCAGGAGAAACAACCCTTAAAGTGATCCATCTATATCTACTGCATATCTAGCAGCAGAGTGATTGTTTGAGGCTTGTTTGATACCTCAGACCCTTGATGACTTACAGCCATTTTACCAATCATGTATTCCATACTGTTCCAGCATAATTTACAGCTAAATCTAGTCCCACCCCCCAATTCCCATAGAGATCCATTCAAATGCAGAGATGCTATAGTATCGCTTGTAAGAGTACCAGAAAATAAGATATCAAGAGTCTTTTGATGTTGTTGGGTCACAGACATCAAGAAGTCATGGCATGCAAATGATATGCGACCAAATATTAAAAATTTAAAGGCACAGTCATCTTAGTGTATAAATGGATACTAAAAGGTGTTGGTGGGGAACATTTGTAGCAAACAGTTTTGTCTGTAATCATGGCAGTTAAGATGAAAATGTGCCTTGGCTTACTGGAATTTTATTTTAATTTAAAATAAATCTTGTAATATTCATATTTTGTCACTGGGAATAACCTTTTAGTTGACTTTGAATGGCCAATTTGAGTTTAAAAATCATTGTTAGCTTATTGGCTATTCAGTTGTGTAACGAATAATTAAACCAAAGTTAAAGCAGCAGTAACTAATTTAGATGTCTTACAAGACCATGCTTTATCCATAGTATGACCATGGCTAGTCTTCATGTTAGCTGTGTGTGTGTGTGTGTGTGTGTTGGGGTTGTTGTGGGATTATGGATGTGGGTGTGGGAATGCGTGATGAGGTTCATGCGGGGTTGTTTGTTGGGGTTGCTTTGGGTTTATGTGCTGACCAGTTGTCTGCCCCCTCTGACAGGTGACCTGATGGGGCGTGCCATGAAAAATCTGGACAGCCTGTTGGCCATGCCTTTTGGTTGCGGAGAGCAGAACATGCTGCGTTTTGCCCCCAACATCTATATCCTCAGGTACCTGGAGATCACAGAACAACTGGCACCGGAGATCAAGAGCAAGGCCATTACCTACCTGAAGAGTGGTGAGAGGGGCAGGGTTGGGCTGTAGAGCAGATATCTTATTGGCTAGTATATGAGGAAGGGATCATCAGAAAAAACCTGACTTAGAACTTAGCTCAGATTGCTTTAACAGCATCCAAACACATTCACACAAAAATGAGGCTTGCTGTTTATTTTCTGTGTAGCGGTTGTATACAAAAGGGGGGTCCCAGGTTCTCTATAATCACTGTTTCCTGCAGGTTTTCAGCGGGAGCTGAACTACAAGCACAGTGATGGCTCCTATAGTGCCTTTGGAAAGAGTGACTCTTCAGGGAACACCTGGTCAGTCTGAGTGTCCACTCTGTCTCCCTCCTCAGTCCCATCACTGCTCTTCACCTGTGCACAGACACGGTGAACACCATTACAGTATGTGCATGTGCATTTCTGTGAGTGACTATGCACATTATGTACACATGCAGGTGAGCACATGGGTGTGTATTTGTGCATGTGCATACATATATGCTTTTTCATGTATGTGTGTATGTACATGTTGTGTGCTTGTGTGTGAGTGAATTAATGTGTGTCATTCGCAAGCTATCAGATTGCTTGCCTTCGTCAGGTACCGAGCAAAGTTAGAAAGTTAGGCAGCTTGCTATTTGATACAGTAGGTTATTATATTGAATGATGTCTGTGATCCATCAATGAAGAAATAATATTAAGACCCACACACACACACACAGACAATGTTAAAGTAACTGCAAACCAGATGACCAGACGGAAGATAGGTTTATATCCAGCTATATACATAACATAGTTAAGAAGCGCCAACTGGCAAGAAACCACACACAAAATGTCATACATATCTCCCACCGTTGTAGAGGGATATAGAGTGGACATGTGCAGTACCTGTGTCTGTGTGTCCAGGCTCACTGCGTTTGTGATGAAATCTTTTGGAGGCGCAACACGATACATCTTTATTGACCCGCAATACATCACCAGTGCCAAGCTATGGCTCAGCCTTCAACGGCAAACAAATGGCTGCATAAAGTCTGTGGGGAAACTCTTTCACAATGGAATGAAGGTGAGTTGACAGTGAATGTATAGAAGTGTACACATACACACACACACACACACACACACACACACACATGACACACGCCGCACACACACAATCACATATAAGCATGTACACACATATAGTACCTCACACATACACAATGGCACTGCACACACAGCGTTACACACATGTGCACACACTCATTGGCACACCCACAAACAAATACACACACAGATGAGAGAAAGCTCACTTCGATATTTCATCTCTCCCCACCTGTGGATGTGAACACAAGTGCCCTTGCTGTCTTCAAGGATCTTTGAATATTTCTGCTTCCGTCATTCTTGCCTTCTATGGTAAGTCTTTGCAATACGTATGTTCTGTGTCCACTTACAGGGTGGAGTCAGTGATGAGGTCATGTTGACAGCCTATGTTACAGCTGCTCTCCTTGAGCTGGGCACTAACAGCACTGTGAGTACATTGCTGCAAACCTCCACCAGAGTCCATATTATCACCAATCTGCACCATCTGCTTTGCAATAGCTTCAGTTACCTGCCTGTTCTCACTCAACTTTCCACACTGTTCCCACCTGCAACAGTCGTGGCTCTGTTTCCGAAGTGCATTGCATTTTCACTGGCTGAGCCAATCAGGATTGTCATCATCAATGTAATGTCTGTCCATTCTTCTTCTTCTCCTCTGATACTGCTTATTTCTGAAGTGCCCCATTTGTGTTGCAATTCTGGACCAATAAACAAGACAAATCATGACAACAGTAGTACACACACACACACACACACACACACACAAAATGATTATACTTTTTATTAGACTTCTAAATTATTACACTGTTTTGCTATATGTAGTATTGCTATATGCAACCACTTACATTTTGCTCTCCAGCTGGAGACATCCGAAGAGAAATTCCATTTCCTATGTTTTTGTGTTCATACCTCATCAGAACATCCAAGCTGGAGAATCTGATACGTCTCCTTATGTTTGGGGCATTTCCAAACTTCGTGACCACTTTGTTGACCACTTCAAATGTAAATTTACTTACAAAACACATGGATGAATTATTTGTGAACATACAGATTCAGGGCAGTTGCACAACATCATATCCGACATGATGTAGTCTTGTATTTTTACATTGTGTTTCTGCTTACTGTCATTCCAAATCTTGGGGAACCATTACAACGGGCTACTAAAGCTAGTGCTAAAACCTCAAACTGGGAAGTTGTAACATGTAACTTTAACCAGCAGTTTCCTATTGAACACTACAGGAAAATTAATCAGGAGAAGAAAGCCTGGTTTAAATCTAGACTGCGTATCTAGCAGCAGAGTGACAATTTGAGGCTCGTTTGATACCTCTGACCCTTGATGACTTGCAGTCATTTAGCCAGCCATGTATTCCATACTGTAACAGCATAATGTACAGCTAAATCTAGTCCCACCCCCCAATTCCCATAGAGATCCATTCAAATGCAGAGAGGCTATAGTATCGCTTCTAAGAGCCGACCTGAAAATAAGATATCAAGAGACACAGACATCATAAAGTCATGGCATGTAAAGGATATGCAACCAAATATTAAATATGATGACTTTATTTAAGTTTGTCCAATTTTACAACATTATCAAACTTGATATTTTTCCATGGATTTATACATTTTAATATAGAGCTCCTCTCTTTCATGTGTCAGGATCCCATGGTGCAGACGAGCCTGTCTTGTCTAACACTGGCCTTAGATCAGATCAATAGCACCTACGCCACTGCCCTGCTCTCCTACACCTTCACCCTAGCCAGGGATAATAATACGAGGGCAAGTCTCATTGGCCATCTGGACAAAGTGGCCATAATCACAGGTATCTGCTCCTCCCCCTCATGATTGACAGTTTCCAACACCATAGGTTTATTAGGGCTGGCAGCTCTTCACTATTTTTGTTTGCTTTCTTTTAAAAAAAAAACTGTTTTACGTCCGAGACACATACTCATTGAAAAGTGCAGCAAATTTCTAAACTGTTCAGCATTGTCAGTTCTTATAATTGTATGTCTAGAGCAGTGGATGTCCAGGAATATCCATGCATCTTCTTTAGATAATTTTTAAGTTGCCTTATAGGAAACGAAGGATTGTAAAAGCTTTCTGCACACAAATAAAAAATGTGAGCAATCTGAATATATAATGTTATCTAAGAGATCCATTTTAAAATGTGGAGTACCTCCAGAATTCTGATTTGCACAGGAGGGTCTTACCCTGATTAAAGGGTAGTTCCAACAAAAAATGATGTTTGATTTGTAGAAAAGTATCTCTCCTCCTGATTAAAATGAGCTCGCAGCCAACTTTCTGCCTGTAGTGAGAGCAGAGATATAGCCCCAAACTACTGCGCATGGACCAGGTACCTGCTTTACTGTGAACTACAATGGCCACGAGCGCTTACAGTTTATGGGCGATGTCAGACAATGGCAGTCACAGGTTACCACGCCCACTGAATAACGTTACCAGAGTGGAGGCCGAGGGGCTGGGCTGGGCATTTTACTTCTAGTGCTAGTCCTGCAGCGTCTTTTCGAGACTAGAGAGGCCACGTTACTCGCTGGCAAGTTAGTCACTAATGTAACAGTTCTACTGAAAAAATACCACCACCATTAGCTCCAGAAAAACGGGGGAAATATGGCCATTAATTTACTCTACTTTTGATATTGTGAAAACATATTAGCTAGCCTCACCAGAAGTCTGCAGCACTTAACATTACCTACGTATGTTAACTACTGCAATGGCAACTGAAATGGAAATGTTTGCTGAGTGGTACCGGTGCACAGTTTCATGCCGAAACAGTCCCGGATTGTCAGTGTGTTCAGCTAGATTGTATTCATGTATTTTGGCTCAAAACAGAAAGCCTTCCACCTACGACAAAATCTAGTAATATATTAATTCTATTAAAAACATTGCAATTTTCGAAAAGCCAAAAAGCTGATGTGTGGCTTAGCTACTGCATGGCAAACAGATTTAAAAACCCGCATTTGCATCTTTCTTTAATGCCAAGAAGCTGTGGCTAACAACAGCTAACGCACTAGCCCAGAAAAAATGCATTGCTTCTGTAATGGAATGCTCAAAGTGAAACCGTTTGATTATGGTCAGCGAGCTAATGTTAGTCCACTTTTCATGGTCATGGATCATAATGTAATGTTAGTTGACATGGATCCTTACCGGGGGATTTAAGGCAGATGAGATGTCAGGGAATGATACCGGCGGTTGGATCATTTGTCCACTCTGTAACCGTATAAGGAGAGCACTCGAGTCCTGTTTGGTTTCTTTTGCCAAAATATCTTTAGGAAACAATGTGTCAATGCAATTTTCTGACATTATATTAAAATGGCAATGATGACTAGCTTGATCTACAATGTGTCCCTACTCCAGTAACAGACGCGGAATTGCTGTCCCTCTCGCTGGCTCCGCCTACATGTTTATGTCACTTACACGCCCACTGGCAGCACTGTAGTTTTTCAAAAATGCGGAAGAGGTAGAGGTATACATTCATGTGAAAAAGTAAGTACACCCTCAAATGGAAGTCAGTTTTGGACACAAGTTTATTTTATTTTAATTTCAACCATATTGATTGATTAAGGTAAACTAATTCAACAATTGATGCTAAAAAAAGTAGACTTGGGAATCACTTAAGCAATTGAAATGAACATAAATTCTAATTCCTCATGAGGAAACAGTAAGAAGGCTACACCCCTACCTTTACTATCAAATATATTGATTAAAATTGATGTCTGGTGCACAAAACAGGTGTAAATGATTGTCCAATCATTAGATAATAATTTGGAAGCTCTATGCTTACATAAAAACAGACAATTGGTCTGGTTTGGACCTAATCATCGAAGTGTGTGCTAACATATCATGCCTAGGTCAAAAGAGCTAGCCGGAGCCCTGAGAAAAAAGATTATTGATTCTCATGAAACTGGGAGGTGTTACAAAGCCATTTCAAAGTACATTCAAAGCAGTTTGAAGTACATTATTCAACTGTTTCGACACATCATATCCAAATGGAGAAAATTCCACATCATTGGAAATCTACGCAGGACAGGCCGTCCCACCAAATTCACCCCAAGAGCTGACCGAAAGATGCTCCTAGAAGTCTCCAAGAACCCAAAGGTAACATCTAAGGACCGACAGACTTCACTTGCCACAGTTAACAAGAAAGTGCAATAGATTGCACAAACTTGGCCTACATGGGAGGATAGGAAGGAAGAAGCCCCTACTCTCCAAAAATAATATAAAAGCACAACTGGACTTAACAACATTTGGATAAAATTCAAATCTACTGGGAAAATGTACCTCTGGACAGATGACTCAAAATTGGAGTTGTTTGGGCGCAATGCAAAACGTCATGTTTGGCGAAGATGTAACACTGCCTTTGAGCAGAAGTACCCCATTCCAACGGTGAAACATGGTGGAGGGGGCCTTATGGTTTGGGGCTGCTTTGCTGCCTCAGGGCCTGGTAAACTTACCATAATATATTCAACCATAAATTCAACTTTATACCAGACCATTCTTGAGGAGAATGTGAGGCCATCAGTTCAGATACTGAAGCTGAAAAGGTCCTGGATCCCCCAACAGGATAATGATCCTAAACATACAAGCAAATCTACTACAGAATGACTCAGAAAGAAAAAATCAAGGATTAAGGAAGGGCCAAATCGAAATCCAGACCTCAATCCTATCAAACTGCTTTGGGGGGACTTGAAGCGGGCTGTGCATTCAAGGAAGCCTCTAAGATCACACAATTAAAGCAGTACTGCAAAGAGGAATGGCTGAAAATTCCTCCCAGTCAATGTAAGAGACTTAGGGCTCTATTTTAATAAACCAAACGCAATGGTGAACGCAAGAGTAATCGCTTGGCGGTATCGCTCTGAGGGCATGTCGGCGAGAAATTTGGTAATTTCATGACGGCAATCTTGGCGCACCTTATGGCGGTATTGCTAAAAGGCTGGGTTTAAATGTCCAAGGTGTGTCTCTATGGTAGCCAATCAAATTGTTGTTCTCATGCTTTAAAAAAAAGCCAGTTGGAACGCAATCGCTCCATGCAATTTCATAATGAGCAACCCAAACGCACTGGACCGTCAACGAGAGCGATTTTCCGCACAGGAATCAGACATACTTGCAACAGAAGTACAGGCTAGGACTGTAGTAATTTATGGATCACAATCCACACCACCTCGTCTCCCAGAAGTTCGGAAGGCACGGGAGGAGGTGGCGAATGCATTAATTAGCCTACATTAGGTGATGTAGGCATACTTATGATTCAAATGGTAGGCTTATGATTCAACTGTGTCAGTGTGTAATTTATATATTATAGGCTATTGGCCTACATGATCGCAAGTTTCTTGTAAGCTGTCCTGTTTTATTCTAGTAGTTTAAATTAAAATTAATTAATTAATAATAATTATAGGCTATTTGTTCATTAAATGGAAGTGTAATGTTGGCATCACCTATAGACACTACATAGAACTACATGACGAATAAGTTGCCAAATTGTCAGAGTCTATTGCGTTGCCGCTAAGAGGTGGTTCCAGTTGATCATAACGCAATGGGTTTTCGTTGGTTCAAATTGTCACTGAGCCAAAAGTATTTTAGAACACGCCCCAGACAGCGCCACCCATCCCACTGCAGCGCAAGCGAAAGGATGTTATGTTGAGAATTTGTTGATCCTAGCGGTATTGCTGAGAAACGCCATAGCGCCAGTTTTAAGACGTTGATGCTGTCAACAAGCTTGCGTTTGACTATACCATCCCCTTGCGCTGGTTTGAAAATAGAGCCCTTATAGTCAATTACAAGAAACACCAAGAAGAGGTTATTGTTGTCAAAGGGGGCAACACCAGTTATTGAAGCCAGGGCTGTACTTACTTTTCCCTCACAGGATAATTGCACTTCTGTTGATTTCTGTTAAATAAATAATTTAAAGGCATCATTTATTTGTGTCCTTTGTTAAATTAGACAACATTTAACAGTAAAAAGCATTGGAATGAGGATATCCAAATATCCATGTGTCCAAATATGTCTAAAAAGAGACAACTTATCTGGGGGTGTACTTACTTTTTAACATGACTGTACGTCATTTTGACATATCAACTACCAAAATTTCATCTTTATCTGTTAGGGGTGTGAATCTTTGGCTTCACAGCGATTCGATTCGATTAACAATTCAGTAGTTGGCGATTCGATTCAAGGACACTTTTTTTTTTTTGGAACGATTCGATTCGATTCTGTAAACCACGATTCGATTCAGTAACTTTTAACCAAAATTCTATATCCATGAAATAAACATGCAATAATGCGAGTGAGACTATCTGTATTCTTCTGAAAGGTGAAAAAATAAACAGACAACAGAATTACTTATTAAACATATTTATTCTATAAAAAAAGTAGTCCTGCATAATATTTTATGCTGAATACAAAAATGTAATTAAACATGGCTGAGTTATTTTGAACATTTTTCAATAGGCTACATGCTGGCAGGGGAGAGAGTGGGTGGGTGAGTGAGTGAGTTAAGAGTCAGTGAGTGAGTGAGAGGGTGGGTGAGAGTGAGTGAGAGGGTGGGTGAGTGAGTGAGAGGGTGGGTGAGAGTGAGTGGGTGGGTGGGTGAGAGTGAGTGGGTGGGTGGGTGGGTGAGAGTGAGTGGGTGGGTGGGTGGGTGAGAGTGAGTGAGAGGGTGGGTGAGTGAGTGAGAGGGTGGGTGAGAGTGAGTGAGTGGGTGGGTGGGTGAGTGAGAGGGTGGGTGAGAGTGAGTGAGTGGGTGGGTGAGTGAGTGGGTGAAATGCACCAGTAGAGGGTGAGGGGGAAAAAAACTCTTGGTGGTACTTCCTTGCAGGCTGACTAGCTCAGTGTTTCCCTTACCATTATCTTGGCCGGGCGGGACAAGAGGGAACATAAATAATTTTAATGAAAAAAATAAATAATTTATATTATTCTTTTTTTTAAATATATATAATCTTTTTTTATTTTTTTTTATGTAGCTGCAATATTTCCCTTACCGCAGAATGCGGAAATGATCAAAATAGCATCTGGAAAAACCCTTGCCAAAACAGCTTCGGTTTCCCGTTAGGCCTAATTCAAATTTTCAATGGGAGCGCTGATATTATGAGGGTGTAATTATAGTTTCCGCCTCTGCGCAAAATGGCGCACTTTCACCGCCCGGCCTGAAAAAAAATCTAGGGGAAACACTGTAGCTGATGACAGAGTTACGGATTACCGAGCTGCATTTCACAAAAAAATGTGTAAACTAAGTCTTAAAACAATAATCATAATTAAGAATCGCGATTCATTAGATTTAAAGCATTTATATCGATTATTGGTGAAGCCAAAGCGATTCATTCTATTTATTTATTTTAGCAGATCGATTTAGTTGCATCGGTAGGACTGACCATCGATTAATCGATGAATCGCATGAATCGTTACACTCCTATTATCTGTGGATATTTCTGTACAGAAATATAATAAGGTTAATGTTGTTTTTCAAATGGAACTACCCTTTAAGTTTCTGTTCCTTTATAATCTAAGAATACATTTATTAACTCTAATAATATTGAAAATTACTTTACATGAGGAGTACACATGGGCAATGTCAGAAAATTTTGGTTGGGGGGTGCTAAGGTGGTGCTTTATAGTTGTGTTTTTCGCGCGACCACACATAACCGCGCACAGACCATGGGCGGCTATTTACAAACCCCAATTCCAAAAAAGTTGGGACAGTATGTAAAATGCACATAAAAGCAGAAAACAGTGATTTGTAAATTCTCTTTTGCACAATTTAATTGAAAACAGTACAAAGAAAAGATATTTAATGTTTTTCCTAATCAACTTTATTGATTTTTGTAAATATATGCTAATTCCGAATTTGATGCCTGCAACATGTTCCAAAAAAGAAAAAAAAACAATTATAAAAAAAACTGGGGAATTAAAAATTTTTTTTAAATAAAAAATACCCTGTTTGGAACATTCCACAGGTAAACAGGTGATGCTATCATGACTGGATATAAAAGGATATCAAAAGAGTCTTGATATCTTAAATGGCTATAAGTCATCAAGGTCTGAGGTATCAAATGAGCCTCAAACCATCACTCTGCTGCCAGATATGCAGTACATATGGATGGATCACTTGAATGGTTGTTTCTCCTGACTCCTGAGTTCAATAGGAAAATGAGTCAGGAGAAACAACCCTTAAAGTGATCCATCCATATCTACTGCATATCTGGCAGCAGAGTGATGGTTTGAGGCTTGTTTGATACCTTAGACCCTTGATGACTTACAGCCATTTAGCCAACCATGGGTTCCATACTATTCCTGTGTAATTTACAGATTAATCTAGTCCCACCCCCCAATTCCCATAGAGATCCATTCAAATGCAGAGAGGTTATAGTATTGCTTGTAAGAATACCTGAAAATAAGATGCCCTTTTGATATAATTTTATACCCAGTCATGATAGCATCACCTGTTTACCTGTGGAATGTTCCAAACAGGTGTTTTTTTTAACTTCCCAGTCTTTTTTTGCCCCTGTCCCTGTTCCTTTTTTGGAACAGTGTTCCAGGCATCAAATTCGGAATTAGCGTATATTTACAAAAATCAATAAAGTTGATAAAGTAAAACATTAAATATATTTTATTTGTACTGTTTTCAATTAAATATATGTAAAAGAGAATTTACAAATCACTGCTTTCTGCTTTTATGTGCATTTTACATACCGTCCCAACTTTTTTGGAATTGGGGTTTGTACATTGTCGAAAGCTATTGCAGCACTAACAACAGGTGTGCACTGAGTTAGCTTATGTAATGTACTGCCATCTCATACACTCAAAATAATTATAATGACACAGACATTTGAAGAATATTGCCTGACAGATAAAACATTGCTTAGACGTCACTGCGAAATCAATCCAAATCACTATAATATTAACACAATGACCAAGATGTTAAATACAATACCAGTAGCCTGGAAAATATTGGCAACATGACAGGAAAATACTCTAGAGGTTACACCATCTCACGCACTGAAAAATCAATTCCACATAGGCCGACATTTTCATTGTAATAGCAACAGGGGGATTCAGACTTTTTTGTTTTTCTGCTATACGTGCTCGTTCACAGTTTGGGATTAGAAAGTGATCCATGATTTAGGCTTTGTAAGGAAATGCTTGGGGGAGCTGCTATGCAGATTTGTGACAGGGCTATAGTTTGGCCCCCACTTCACGCCGTCTGTGGGAGTACAACATGTTCCAGTGTGTTTCTGTGTACCAGTATGAATTCAAATGTGTGATATGTGTGGGTAAATGGACATTAAGACAGAAGTTCTAACGTGTGCCTGGCCTGCTGTTTTAGCACAAGGCCGTCACTGGGAGCATAATTGGGCTCCTGGGAAAGGCTCTCTTGCAGTGGAGATGACCTCCTACGTGCTCCTGGCCCTCCTCTCTGGGCCTCCCCTTTCTGACTTTGACTTGAGCTACTCCACATCCATTGTCCACTGGCTGGCACACCAACAGAACCCCTACGGCGGGTTCTCCTCCACACAGGTCCTGCACCTTTTTTCTAATTTCCTTTCTATTGTAAATATCAGTTTTGCACATCTACTTCATCTCTTTCTGTTCTCTGCCTCTCTTTTTCTCCTTCTCCCTCATCAGGACACAGTGGTGGCCCTGCAGGCTCTGACGCTGTACGCTGCTGCCACCTTCAGTAAGGGAGGTGCCAGCACAGTGATGGTAACCTCTGCAGGCGGGTATGAAAGTCAGTTCCATGTGGATGAGCACAACAGACTGCTGTACCAGGAGGAGCAGCTGCAGGAAGTGCCTGGGGTCTACAGCATTAAGGCTGAGGGCAAGGCTTGTGCATTTGTACAGGTCAGCACTGGACTCTATGGTAGCACTAACTCTATATTACTACTGATAATATTTGTGTCTTTTTTGCTTGTACTTATTAGTACCCGAATAGAACATTATTGTACTTTCAGGGCACATTTGGGAAATTTCTTATTTAAACAATAAAAATGTACCTCCACTGTACCTTTATTTCTGAGAGAGTGAGCTAGATGACTTGGTCTCCAGTCCAGATCACTGCTGCTATAGATCATACTCATGATCGAAAGAGTCAGAAAACAGCTGTGATATGTGTTCCGTCTTATTGCTCTGACTGCTGTGACACCAAGGATGTTCCAGTCATTTCTGTCTTCCTCAAATGTCTTTCTCTCTCTTTTAGATCACTCTGCAGTACAACATCCCCCCTCCTACAGACTTCTCCTCTTTCACCATCAATGCCAATGCGACAGGAGTCTGCAAAAGTACAAAGAAGACTTTCCTGACAGTTTCTGTGCAAGTCAGGTGGGGCTTGATTCTGTGTTTACAGTGACCAACCAGGCAGTCTGTGTTACATGTACTATAGTACTTATGGCTTGAATAAGACCAGCCATCTCCAGGATGAACGGTCAGGGGCGTCATAGTGGGGGGATAGTGGAGCTGACTACCCAGGGCCCCAAGGCGGGGAGGGGCCTTCCGAAGGCCTGGACTAAAGAGTTTGCATTGGGAAGGGGGCCCACAGAGACTGCATTGGGAAGGGGGGCCCACAGAGACTGCATTGGGAAGGGGGCCCACAGAGACTGCATTGGGAAGGGGGGCCCACAGAGACTGCATTGGGAAGGGGGCCCACAGAGACTGCATTGGGAAGTGGGCCCAAAAAGACTGCATTTGCATGGGGCCCACAAATTTGCGCTACACCCCTGTGAACGGTTCATGCTTTAGGGTCTTTGGTGGTATGGCACACCACACATATAGGGCTCTATTTTCCGGCAAGAGCATGGCGTACCTGGAGCCGTCATAGTCAATGGCGTAGCGTATGACGCACTAGGCGTGGCTACTGAATTTTGCTATTTTCGGAGGCGAGGAGCGCACAGCTCACAGCGCGCTGCGCAGGTTGAAAATGGGCTGGGTTATGCTGAATATTTATCAGTGGGTGTGCCTCAGCTGGATTCAACCATAACTAATCAAATTAGGCTACCTCTTTTCAGTCCGTTTAAGAGCCGTGTGCATTGCGACCCGACGTATTGGGTGGACTCGTTTTGACCATGTCGGGCTATCCCGCATCACATGGTTTAGTAAAAAACGATAGCAGAACCCGCCCATTTGGTCGTGGTCGGGAAGCCTCCCGCTTTCAGAACGAGTCCACCCATGGTCTGACTACTATGTAATCCTAAAGGCCACTAAAGTCACTAATAGGTTATCTTTGTGAAAAATAAAAAGCTTTTAATCATTTCTTAGCCTCCAATCAGTTAATAAAATTATTTTTAAAATAATTTATTTTTACGGTCCCATTTTCATTTACTGTCTCTTTATTTTTCAACTCCTCACTTTTCCTATTTTCTCAGTCCTAGCATGCCTTTAATCATTTATCTATTTCCAATTTTCCCCACGCACCATATCCCATTTTCGTCGTCACATTTTTTAGTGACTTTTGTCGCCTTTAGGATTCTGCAGTGGTAGACGATAGGCTATCTATTTTGCATTGATTCAATTGAATGTAATTGAGTTAAGAGAAGTTTTTATCGCTATACGTGCAATAATAGTGAATGTATGCACCAAGTTTGTCATTCTTCTCATTACAGATGGGTGTAAGAAAGAATACAGTAGGCCTACCCATGGGACCACACTGCAGTATAATAACAGCTATAAACAATTAAAAACATAAATAAATACAGGAATTAGCCTAACATGAAAAAGAAAAAAGACAACGTACAATAAATGCAAAGTATATTTTTCCTGCTTGGGGGATTTATTTAAAAGTCAGATTGGACCGCATATGATCCACAAAACCGTTGTTTTGCTTTTTAATAGGTTCCTGCATGCATTGCTCGGGAAAGTCCTGAAATGAGCAACTCGCCATACGCTGTGGTGCGATTCGCATCGTAAACATGGTCTCACCTGATGGGCAGTGCAAGCGCGAATTGCAGTCTATTCTTACCCCAAAATTGCATCCCGCTGCACTAAAACTGAACTGGGCTGCTCCGTCTTGACGGACATACCCCCCAACAGCGGCATCCCTCCCACTTCAGCGCACGGCAAGTCACCAAATTACCAAATGGGCTCAGATGCGTGCAAATCCGTGACAAAATGACAACTTCGCCAGTGATGGCTCGCCACCGGCCATAAAATGGAGCTCCAAATTTGCACGTCCGCTTCTCGATCTGGACTGACACATTTTCACCAACGATTCTCCTCCCACTTCAGCGCATGGCGAGTCAAACGGGGAAAATACATACCGAAAATGTCACTTCGCCAATGCGCTGGCAACTCCTCACTTTTCCCATTTTCTCAGTCCTAGCATGCCATGCCATGCGCTAGCCATGCGCTAGCTGGAAAATAAAGCCCATAATCTTTAGTAAGTAAATATAAACACTTTCATTACTCCAAAAGAATACCTGGTATGCTAATGATGAGAATGTCAGAATTTTCTTATCATAAAAAACTGTCATTATAAAGATTTACAGTTGTAACATTTAGCCTTACATTTATTATTGTCATGATTGTATTAATATTATTATTATTAGTAGTAGTAGTAGTATGATTAATAATACTAATACTACAACTAATAATAATAAAAAGTCATTCATAATAATAAATTATTATAAATACATTTCAGAGCCACTGCCTCTGAGCAGTTTTCCAAAATGCAAGAGAAAAGAAACAGAGCTGAATTTGTTGAACAGGTACAATGGTGGGCGGGAGAAAACCAACATGGTGATCATCAGCATCCGTCTCCTGTCAGGATTCCTCCTGCAGAAAAGCTCACTCAAACAGGTGGGCAAATCCTCCATACATGGCAGAATATCTCTTTCAAAATATAAGGAACATATATTTTAAGGAACTATTGTCTTTCCATTGCTTTGAAATATTGCTTGTTTACTTTGTGGGAGACATAGGGGTGAGAATGGCAATATGCGTATGAATTTCTTTGGTGTGATTGTGTCATTATTTGTTATCTGAAGCTTCCACCGCTTTGTGTGGTTTTAATACAATGTTTCAGTATGAAGCTCACAAAGCTTGTGCACACGTGGTTTATATCAGTCCTGAGGATATCCAGAGTCAGTGTCCATGTTAAAGTAATTTTGAGGGGTATGTTTTCTCAGTTGTGCATGGATGCAATTTGGTGAAATTTCCCATACTCCCACCTGTGTACCAGGAAATTTGTGAGAAGAGAAAGAAACAGAGGGAAGAAATACAAAATAGGTTTATGTTTTTATTATGTGGCCACAAAGAAGTAGCCAAACCCTGGGTGTTGCATTTGAAAGTTTTTGTGTGTGATGAAGATATTTGAGATATTTACATAAGTCTCTGACAACCTGCTGGATTTACATTAGCTGCTATCGGGCATTTGGGAGTTTATGGTCTAAAGAAAGAAAATACACTTCAATTAAACCAATATCAGCTTGTACAGTGACATTATAATATATATTGTATGACATATAATATTCTGAATTATAATCGGCTAATATACACATTTCTGCAGCTACATGATGATTCCACTGTGAAGCGTGTTGAAGAGGAAGAAGGTCATTTGATCATCTATCTAGATGAGGTAACCAACCCCAAAGAATTTGTGAAGGGCAGTGTGGTCTACTCTGATACTGACATTTCAGTTAACATTCCCATGTAAGGCTGCTCGGTGGCTTATCTTTTTAAGGCACTGTTCTAGTGCAAGCATGGGCCCCACCGTCTCGTTTTGAACGTGGGCCATGTCAGTGGCAACTGTGGCTGGCAGCCCAGCAAGGTAATCAATTGGTGCTAGTGTTGTTGAAGGGAAGGGTTTCAGTTGACCGGGTCTATAGCATTTCATTGCACTCTAGTGACCCCTGCTGCTTGAATGGAAGCCCACAGTCTGCCTGCTGAGCTGCAAATGAAGTTCCTCTGACTCATGTCTGTGCAAGCCTGACTTGCAAAATGCGGTGTGATAAGAAGCTGTGCTCTCCCATATCAGTAGCTGAGGTTCTATCAGTGAGTGCTTCCGGTATATATAAACAGTATCCTTTTTACAAATCTATTCCTTGTAGCTGAAGAAGATGGCGACCATGTCATACTTTCTGGTCATAGTGGAGGACGTACGTGTGAGGAACCTTAAGCCTGCAGTGGTGAAAGTTTATGACTACTATGATAAAAGTAAGATACCAGTACCTGCTCACTCTAAACCTCTCCAAATTTAGTATAACATCTCTCCATTCAAGATTAAAGGACCACTCAACTCAAAATGCATTAGTGTGCCCTCTATGATGCGCTATGGTATACATCAGAACATTGACCATATAATGCAAAAACTGAACCCCATTAAAGGTGTGCATGCACTCAAGTATGAAATATTGCAGAAAGAAAATGTCTGCAACATTTGATGTCTTTTTAGATGTCCAGGACATTTGAGTCTTGCCATAAATTTGCAGCAAGTATGATTTTTTAATGAATTTCTATATACAAAGAATGTTGAATTTCAACTGGCTTTTTATTGCTCACGTTTGAAGCAGCTCTCAATGTTAGTGTTTTGTCATGTTGAAAAGTCCCTATACTAATGCAGCGGTTTCCTTGTTGTCAGGTGACGAAGCGGTGAGTGAGTACAGCTCCCCCTGTGCACAGAGTAAGTACTGCACTATCAGCAACTATATTTCTTGGAAGATGTACACATGCCCAAATGTTATCATTTTTACTCGATCACTATTTCATTTGTTTGTATATTTGCAATATTATTTACGGTAAGTGCCATTATCTAAGTGGAATAAACCACTCCAAGCCATGTGGTATATATATATATATATATACACTACTCACAAAAAGTTAGGGATATTTGGCTTTCGGGTGAAATTTATGGAAAATGTAAGTTCACGCTACAGTGATATTATACGTATCATGAAAGTAGGGCATTTAAGTAGAAGCATGCAATGGTGATTTCCTCATCTCAAACAATTTATTGAAACAAAAGCCAACAACAGTGGTGGGTATACCACAACAAAAATGTCAATGTCTCAATAACTTGTCATGTGCCCTTGAGCATCAATTACAGCTTGACAACGACGTCTCATGCTGTTCACAAGTCGACTTATTGTCTGCTGAGGCATGGCATCCCACTCTTCTTGAAGGGCGGCCCTCAGGTCATTGAGGTTCTGGGGTACAGAGTTACGAGCCTCTACACGGTGAGTCAGCTGATCCCATAGGTTTTCTATGGGATTCAGGTCTGGAGAAAGTGCAGGTCACTCCATTTGAGGTACCCCAGTCTCCAGCAGCCTTTCCCTAATGATGCGACCTCGATGAGCTGGAGCATTGTCGTCCATGAAGATGAAATTAGGCCTGTGTTGTTCATGCAGGGGCAGAATGACTGGATTAATGATGTTATTCAGGTAGTATGGGCTTGTCACTGTACCATTCACAAAGTGTAGGGCAGTTCTGTATTGACTAGACACACCTGCCCACACTGTAACACCGCCACCACCAAAGGGTCGTCTGGTGACAACAGTGGCTGATGCATAGCGCTCTCCTTGACGTCTCCAACATCGTTGGCGGCCATCATTTCTGCTCAACGTGAATCGACTTTCATCAGAGAACAGCACTGAGGCCCACTGGTCCCTCGTCCAGCGTAAATGCTCCCTGGCCCATGCAAGACGATGACGCCTGTGCCTGGTGGTGTGGTCAGGTACCCTTGCAGGTCATCTAGCACGCAGACCACGCTGATGTAAACGGTTTCGAATGGTCTGACGTGACACTTGGGTGCCTCTCACCTCCCTTAAATGTGCCTGGAGTTGAGTGGCATTCATCATCCGGTTCCGCAGGGCACTGTTCACAATGAAGCGGTCATCAGTGTGGGATGTGGCCAAAGGACGTCCACTTCTATGCCTTTCTGTGACTCTTCCAGTCTCTCTGTATCTCTGTTGCAACCTGCTGATGACACTCTGTGACACTCTAAGCTCAGTGGCCACTTCCCTCTGAGAACATCCTGTTTGAAGCCTCGCAATGGCGAGGTACTGTTGATCAATTGTTAGGTGTCATCTTGGTCTCATGATGTCAAAATGTGAACAGCATGATGAAGAGGACTGTTTAAATACCAATTCTAATTGAACCAGGAAATTTATTGGTCGATTCATGGATCAAACACCTGTTGTGAATTTTGCCGTTCAGCTCCTTGTTAGAGAACAGCAAGTTGTGCAAAAAGTACTGAAACATTGAATAGTTGGACATGTGCATTCAAAAGTTTAGAGAAGGTCAAATTAATTTCACCTGTAAAGGTTATAGTGCATTTTAGGTTCATCCTGAAATTTCACCCGAAAGCCGAATATCCCTAACTTTTTGTGAGTAGTGTATATATATATATATGTGATATACATTCTCATTTATATATGCACACTGATGTGTTCACATTGCAGGTGATGACTTAAACCAGCTGTGAAAGGGGGAAATTGAACCAGCCACATCGCTCTTTTTTTGTCAGTACAATGGACCATCTCTATAGATTCCTCCTATAATATTCCATTTTAATTAGGTGATATCTAATGTTTAATTTTGAATTAAACTATGAGGAATGAATGTGTTGTCAACACCTTATCACCATTTGTTTGGCTTCCAAACATTTGGGACATTATACGTTAATAAAAATAGAAATTACATTTTAACGGTTGAATGCTTTATTTAGCCAAGCAAACACTCGGAGGATACGGTTGTTTTTTCCTTTTGCAAAGTTATAAGTAATGTTTTATTTGCACGGTCAGCGGCTGCTGTGGCAGAGACACAAACTCGTGTTTTCCAAAGGAGCATTTGAACAGGTTAGCTCGATCAGTGTTAAGGGCCTGGCCGTGTGAGGATTTTCTGCGTTGGTTTTATGTGTTGGCATATCATAGTCAGCGATGTTCATAGTCACTGCTGCTCACAGAACTCTGTTTTTCTCAACCATAACACAAAGACTCAAAGATAATATGTGTTTCAGTCTTTCAGTCAACTTTACAGAGACATGACTAGATTTGGCTAAATTAGATGACAGCTATCCACATTCCTCCAGTATTGCACTGCTATTTAGCAGTAGTCAGAATTCAGAATACATATTTCAGTGAAGAAGAAGACCCTGTACAAACCTCAGCCAAGAGTCACTGAGACAGTTTTTTTTTTTTTTTTTAAGTACTACTAAGCACAGATAATATGCATAACTCCAGCTAGCATTTCCACAAAGTTCCACAGTCAAAAAATCCCTGGGGTAAACAAATACATAAAAGGCACATTAACAAAACTAATATTTTCAGAGGAACATTTGCCTTTCGGAGTTCAGTCGAACAGAACAATGTCCACATACTTTACTGTTCCCCATAAAATGTGTCCTCTGTAGGACCAGTCCTGGTGAGGGTGGGCAGTGATTGAGGTGAGGGGTAATGAGGAGTCCTGGTGAGGGTGGGCAGTGATTGAGGTGAGGGGTAATGAGGAGTCCTGGTGAGGATGGGCAGTGATTGAGGTGAGGGGTAATGAGGAGTCCTGGTGAGGGTGGGCAGTGATTGAGGTGAGGGGTAATGAGGAGTCCTGGTGAGGGTGGGCAGTGATTGAGGTGAGGGGTAATGAGGAGTCCTGGTGAGGGTGGGCAGTGATTGAGGTGAGGGGTAATGAGGAGTCCTGGTGAGGGTGGGCAGTGATTGAGGTGAGGGGTAATGAGGAGTCCTGGTGAGGATGGGCAGTGATTGAGGTGAGGGGTAATGAGGAGTCCTGGTGAGGGTGGGCAGTGATTGAGGTGAGGGGTAATGAGGAGTCCTGGTGAGGGTGGGCAGTGATTGAGGTGAGGGGTAATGAGGAGTCCTGGTGAGGATGGGCAGTGATTGAGGTGAGGGGTAATGAGGAGTCCTGGTGAGGGTGGGCAGTGATTGAGGTGAGGGGTAATGAGGAGTCCTGGTGAGGGTGGGCAGTGATTGAGGTGAGGGGTAATGAGGATTTCTCTGATTCTTTTTGGGTGGAGTTGGTGATTCTTTAGTGTGTACCTGTGCACATTTTTGTGTGTTCACCTGACGCACAATGACACAGTGAACTCAGTTATTCATGCTTCTCCCATTGGTGCCAGTTTTAAAAACTAAAACGGGAAATTGACTCCTTCCTGAGCAGTTTTCTGACTTTGAAGGATTTTATTGTCCTTGTTTCTAATACGGCGTAATGTTTGTGTTTTTCAGTAAAAAAAAGAAAGAAAGAAAAATCAATACGAAAGATTAAAAATCATTGCTGTAAATATCCTGTACTGTTTACAAATGGCACCAAAAATCGGTTTAAAAAAATGTGTCTGCAAATGCACTACTAGTTTATATTTATGCTAGATCTTAATTTTATGTGTCAAAAAACATGTTTAAATAATTAATGAACAACAAACTCAAACAAAAAAGAAAATACTGTTACTCAGAAATCGGTCCTAGTTAGTAAAGGACTGTTACCCAGATAAAATCTCTCCATTGGTAATTAAAACAAGGCCTTGCATGAAGGCCATAAAACCATCAGTAAAAACATTTTCAATTACTGTTTTTCTTCTGTCTTCCAGAACTCCCTTTTTGATCCAGGCAGAAACGGGTTAAAAAAACCACATGTAAATGATTAAAAAAAGATATAAAACCGACTACATATAAAGGCTGTATTTCCCAAAAACCCAGAGTTTCCTGTACTATAGGCCATAAATTATGGGGCCTGAGTCATTTGACAGTCTTGTCTCTTATTGTGGCACGGTCCACTCAGAAGTGTTTGCTTTCAGTTCATAAATTGCGTGTAGCCCTCAGCTCCTGTTACTATGACGTCCATCCAGACCCTCATGGCCTCTGGGGAGGGCGCCACCATGTAGTAGAGTCGGTCGTGTGTCTTCACACAGAAGGTCAGAGAGGGGTTGGGACTCTGAAAGCAAAAGGAGAGGCGTGGCTATTATCAGGGACTGTATCCCACAGACAAAAGTTAGGAGCATTCAACTATGCAAAATGCACCAATTTATTTAAGCTTAGTTTGAACCCTTTCCTATGAACTGTGTTGTTCGCTAGCTGTGAAGAAATCCTCAACAAACCCTGAAAACAAATGTGTGTGATGAGGAAAAACTGGTGAGATTGACTGAATTTGCTGTATGCAGACAAAATATAGGCACAATGTCAGTGTTCTGTTCAAATATTTTGTTTCGTTGATATAAACCCCCCCCCACAAACAAATCCCTCACAGTTAGTCATGGCAGTAGCTATCTGGACATCATATGGATATCACAATGACAACAGTTCACTTGCTACAGTTGTCACATGTAAAATTGGTTTGTATCATTAATCCACCTTGGTTTGTGTTTGGTTGGGAAAATTTAAAACCACTAGGCAGTTCCCATCCCCTACTTAACTGTATTTGTTGTTATAAGCCATTTACCAATCCCTTGGTTGTTCTGTTCCTTATAAAGTTGAGGAAATGCTCCATTAATTCATTCAAATTCCACTGTTTGAAGAACCAGTTTGCCATGATCATTTGCATAGTTGAATGCACCTAAACAGGCTTCTTTCATCATCATAAAGCCCTCCAAAAAGCCAAAACCATTTCCATTCACCAAATGCAGAAGTTACCGATGTTGTGTGGTCAGACCGCACCAAATTCTGACTGCATTCCATAAGGCTGTTCAAGACCACCAAAGATAGGGTGCAAAAACAACATGCACGCTCATTTATTTGAGCCTCTCAAGCAGGTATTAATCATCTATCAATCATCAGTCACAGTCGCAAAACACCTGGTCAATTCAACCAGAGACAGGAAACTATATTCTAAATTTAAACAAGCTACAAATCTAAACAAGCATACCAAATATACAATACTACAGGCAAAACTGCAAAACCGAACCCTTAATGTACAGAGCTGAATTACAAAGAAATTAAAATGCTTTTGAGGCCTTCTAATTAAGTGCCTCTACTTATACAAGGGATTCACAGTCAGGTTAAAGTCTTTTAAATTTAAAAGCAACCATATAAAATAAACAACCTGAGATAGCTTTTAATTAAGTTGTAACACCAATTAGGACTTCTGAAAGAGCTGGTGAGTCTTGCAAACACAAAAGTCACACGAGTTGATGAGCATTTGGGACAGACCTCTCTCTGAAACTGAGGAGGCAGGAGCTCAGTGAGTTTCTGGAGGAAATGGATAAGAGAGTCAAACAATACCACACACACTTACACTGAATCACACTCACACACTGACACTAACAAACACTCACACACACACTCACACTAACAAACACACACACACACACACACACACACACACACTAACAAACACACTAACAAACACACTTACACTAAATCACACTCACACACTGACACTAACAAACACACACACACACACACACACTGACACTAACAAACACACACACACACACACACACACACACACACACTGACACTAACAAACACACTTACACTAAATCACACTCACACACTGACACTAACAAACACACACTCACACACTGACACTAACAAACACACACACACACACACACACACACACACACACACACACACACACACACACACTGACACTAACAAACACACACACACTCACACACTGACACTAACAAACACACACACACACTCACACACTGACACTAACAAACACACACACACGGACACTAACAAACACACACACTCACACACTGACACTAACAAACACACACACACACTCACACACTGACACTAACAAGCACTCACACACACACTCACACACTGACACTAACAAACACACACACACACACAAACACACTAAATCAAACTCACACACTGACACTAACAAACACTCACACACACTTACACTAAATCACACTCACAAACTGACACTAACAAACACACACACACACACACACACTAAATCACACTCACACAAACACTCACAAACTGACACAAACTGACACGCACGCACGCACGCACGCACGCACACACACACGCACATTAACTCCCATGCATCCAGGTAGAATATGTTCCCTACTTAAGTGCATTTGTTGCTCTGAATAATTTACCCATTTCTTGGTTTATAACTTATTTAACCACATGAGGTTGAGAAACAAGTATGGTCAGCCATTACGAGTATTCCGAAATGTGAAACTTACATTTTTTAACACATAGAAATATCAAATCTAAAAAACGTCTGCATTTGTCTGCTTCCTGCCAACTCCATATACACAAATCTCCCGTCAAAGATTTCCTTCCATTGTGGTTTGGACACTGAATTTGTCCAATAATCACAGGAATATATAGACTGAGTAAATATGTATTGCCAAACTATAACAAGGTGTATATGACCACTACATCCAAGCAACATCCTCATAATATTACTGTAAAGCTGTGAAACCATTATGCTAGGATAGCACTGTTAGAGCAGTAAGAAAACTTAGGAATGTGGTCTTTGACAATAATATCATGAGAAACACTGTTCTATAGTCAAGCTGTTCTTACTACACAAAAGACATGCTGGCAGAATCATCTGCTCTATGGTAGGTTCATGTGCACAGATCTATGTAATGGTTTGGAATGTAGGCAGAGGTGACTGGTGTTGCACACTTCCAGTTAGTGGTACATACATTGACCAATTTCAGGTTGAAAAATCCTTTCTTTGAAGGCAGCCAGTCACAATATAGAAAAGACAAAGGGGTCAAAGACATAGACAGAAAGATGGAAGGAAAAATGTGAAAGATGAAACAGAAAGATAAAAGAAAAGCCAAAAATAAGAAAATACATGGAAAAGTTTTCACTTTAGATGAATGTGGTTAAATAAGAAAATGTTGAAATATATTCCTTATAGTTTAGATTTTATATTTAAATAACTCACATTATATGACAACATAAATCTGTCTGTTCAATGTTATTAAAAATGGCTTAATGTATTCAAAATATACTTTTACATACACATACTGTGTTTGGAACATATGGAATGAAAGTATTTTATATAAATAATGTTCACATACAACACTCCAAAATTACTCACACCCTTGACAAAGATCAGATATATTGTAAAAAATGGGTATTAAAAATGGGTAAAATGATATATTTTTCCCTAATACAGACTCCACTTCCATTCCAATAGGCATTCTGGAAGGGTTTCCAGAAAAAAACCCCTCTATTGAGGGAATTCAACAAAAATAAGAGTCTTGGCTACACAGCTTTGGACCTTTAAATTGAACTGGGTGTTATGGTCAGATGAGATGAAAAATGAGCTTTTTGGCCATGCACACCAGCGGTGGGTTTACAGTTGGAAGAAAGATGCTCATGTGGAAAAGAATGTCATACCTACGGTGAAATACGGTGGTGGATCTACTGGTTCTGGGCCTCTTGTTACGGCCCATGGAATCATGAACTCCAACAAGACATTTTGGCCAAACGCCTGGTTCCCTCTGCCAGGAAGCTCAGTCTTGGCTACAAATGGATCTTTCAGCAAGACAATAATCCCAACCATACCTCAAATTTATCCAAGAATTGGTCAACAAATTATTGTTTTTGCAATGGCAACCTCAGTCTCCAGACTTGAAACCAACCAAAATGTGTGGCTTTAATTTGAAAAGGGAAGTCCACGAGCGCAGAATAAAGGATCTTGACTGGAGGATCTGAAGGGTGTGAATCATTTTGGAGGGCACTGTACATTTGTTCACTGTATGTGTATAAAAGATGAGAGAATGTGAAAGGAAATGGGAGTGGTTGTTATCGAAGGCTAAAGAGAGCCCATTAAGGCATGAGGCATACCTTTGTTGCACTGCGCAGATGGTCATAGTAAACTTCCTCGATAGCCTGGAAATAGATGACCCCTTTCAGCTTGGTCTCATGCTTATCTGGAAAGAGAGGGAGAGAAAATCACATGCAAACCTTAACCAACTGAAAGACCCATGAAAATATAAAGTCCAAAGGGCCAGGACAGACTTGCATGTATGAAAGCAGAAAGAAGTAAACTAAATATGAAGCAACAAAGAGGGCAACCAGACTTATCCCAGGTCTGAAATATATGATGTATGGAGACAGATTTAAGCCATTTCTTATTTTTAATGTCAGTAAAAATACTTTATAGTAAAGTTATAAGTTTCATGTGCTTATTAACCACTAATAATTCGGCCAACTGATAAAATCTATAGTTCCCTTTAAAACTGTTGTTAATAAAATAGATTTGTTATTGTTTAAGAGAGAGGTCAGAGCCAAATGGGCAGACTCATAGACAATGCCTCATAGCCATTGTTTGATTCGATTAGCACAGAGGGAAAACAACCAATTTGCCACAACTGTCCCGATACTTTTGCATTTAACTGGATATTTCAAAATGGTGAGTTAGAATGGGCTGAATGTTACAGATTAATCTGAAAAAGGTTTTAATAAACATGCAGTTAATAAACAAAACAGGTGACCGATTCCCTCTGTTTATTATGGGTCAAGATCAGTCAAACGGCCTGTTTTCAGTGATAATTTCATACGAGTAAATTTTCCATAGAACAACGAAAATTGTATTTCCATGGAGGTATACTGCCCTGAGACAGATCATTCATAAAAAAGCACAAACCAAAAAGCTGTTGTATGAAAATGCATATAGGTTAGGTTGACACCTCATGCTGATTTTTTATATTTCTCTACGTACTGCCTAGACTTATATTATTCTCCCTTCTGAGCTCAATAAAAAATACTTATTAGTAAATATTCTTTTAAAACACTGTTTCACTGCAAACTGGGTACTTAAGCTAGGAGCTCTACATATCACTATTACTAGTACTGTTACCACCATTCCTACTATAACCACTACAGCTCTGCACTTATCTACATAGCTCCAGACTACTGCTAAAATTAATGTCCTTTGTAGCTAAATGCAAAGCTCAGTACAAATGACTGCATTAATAAACTGAGCGCATAAAGCTTCATAAAGAGGAAGTAATCCTATTGTCAGGAGGATTCCCAAGCCTACCTTTACCACAAATGTTCAATACTTTGAAAGTGGCATCCCCCCCATTCAAGGAGCAATAGTCTATATCAAAAGTGTTGGAAAGGTATGGAACACCTAGAGTGCCACAATGATAAATATATAAATGAAAGAATAAAGGCTCACAGCAATATACAACCTATCTGAAGTTTCTCTCAATATTTGAGAAATTGACTTCTCCATTAATGTACCTGCTCACATTGAGAAACACTGTCTGAATACATGGAAGTTTGGAACTTGGAACTCCGCAAATTTAGTGGGTAGACCAAAGCAAGTTGATTGACAGATTGTGCTCGTAGGGAAATAGGGAAATAAATATGAAAATAGGGACATATATACAGAAATAAAATAAATAAATAAATAAATAGGGAAATAAATTAATATATTCTAAAAAATATATGAATTTTATTTTATGTAATAAGTTAATTGCACATACATTTACATTTCTATATTCATTCCCAGATTTATTTATTTCCACATTTATTTGTTTTATTTATTTATTATTGTGGCAGTCTGTGTTCCATAGAAAGGGTCAATAAAGCAATATAAAAATAGCATCAAAATCTGAAAAAAGAAAAATTGCTTGAAACCAAAAAAACAGCTATTTTACTAGAATGTGGATTCTATGGATACATTAGCAATAGCATATCTATATAAAACAAGGACATTAACCCTTTCTAGACAAAATCTGGAAAATGTATTTCTCTGAAATATCACATCTTTATTTTTTCTAAATCTGCAGACTTTCCAGGATCTTCAAGTGTCAGAGCACTATATTCTGTAATGTTATAGTAGAAGGGAATATAGGTAGCACTTCATATTATAGTATGATTAAATATTTTGCTAAATGTAATGCAGTTATATACGAGAGTTTAATTGGCACAAACCCTTAGGTCAATAAAATCATGCAAAAATGGCCCTACCTACGTAATAGGAGAACGTCCTCTTGAGGCGATCAAAGACGAACCAGCGCTTCTTCCATGATTTGATCTTCCCGCCCATCTTTACTAGGTAACCCTTGCACATCTTCTCTGTCAGGATCACATGGTAACAATTGTCCACATTGTGTCCAGATGACTCAATGTGAGCGCGCAGGTCAAATTCCTCCTTCCGGATGGGCAGGTAGCGGGTCATGGGGCGGGCCTGAGGGGGATCCTTTTGTTATGACCTTCCCAAATATCCACATTTCTCCATCCCTATCATGAGCAAGAAACTGTACAAGAAACTGTACAAATCTGATAAATGAACCTGATAAGGCTGGGTGTGAGTTTAAACCCTACAGGTCAGCAAACACAGAGTGGAAGCTGAATACCGCACCAGTAAACGGTCATATATATTAGTAAGTGCAAATTGTCAGAATGGCTCACATACAGCACAGATATGCCAGTAGAAGCAAAACTGGTGAATGTAGTGGATATAGTAAATCTGAATATGTGTTTCACTAGGTACTCCCTTTACCAGTCTGTAATAGCATGCCTGTGCTGTGTATGCCATTCTAATGTGTGAGTACAATGGGTACAAACTGAAGAAGGATACAGACTCAGCACACTGTGTAACGCCCCACACTGGCAGTGGATCTGACACTAACCTGAGAGAAGTGCTTCTCCCTCATTTTCACCTCCTTCTCAACCAGACGCTCCCTGTGCACAGTCTCTTCCTGCAGGCGCTTCTCTGCCTCCTCCCGCCTCCTGCGCTCCTCCTCCAGCATCTGCTTGCGGGCATGCGCCTCCTTCTCCTGGTGGGGGGGTTGTAGGGAGGGAGAGTGTGGAAGGGTGACAGGGTGACAGAGTGCCAGATGGAGAGAGAATGAGTGTGGAAAAGGAGGGAGAGAGAACGTGGAAGGAAGTGGGGAAAGCAATGAGAGTGACAGAGGGAAGAGAGTGGGAAAGGAAAGGGCAGGGAAGGAGCAATACAGAGTTGCATCCCTTACAGTACACCTTATCCCATTCAACTCCCTCTCCACATACACACACTTATCAATATCACTTTCAGACACACAAATTATTAGACACACATGCCAATTATTACACATTATATATACATACTGGATTAAAATCAGTGTATTTCATGAAATATACTCAGCAGCACATGCATAAATACAGATAAGATGCAAAATGCATTCATATTTTGAAATATACAGTTAAATGCAGTATTGTATTGGGAAAGTTGTGGCTAATTGGTTGTTTTTCCTCTTTGCTAGTCTAATCAAATCAAACAATGGCTATGAGGCAAAATTCAGAATATCTACATTTATTTTATGACTACACGTATCTAATAACAGGTAGGACCCCCTCTTGCCTCCAAAAAGCCTGATTTCATTGCGGTATGGATTCAACAAGGTGCTGAAAATCCTTAGGGATTTTGGTTCATGCTTGCCGACTTAACAGAATGATGCAGTTCCTGCAGATTTCCACCACACATTCACGCTATGAATCTGTTCCCCCTCATTCCAGAGATTGAGATCTGGGGACTGTGCAGGCCATTGGAGTAAACTGAAGTCACTGTCATGTTCGTGGAACCAGCTTGAGATGATGCTTGCTTTGTGACATGGTGCATTATCCTGCTGCAAGTATCCATTTGAAAAAGGGTAGACTGTGGCCATAAAGAGATGCACATGGTCAGCAACAATGCTTAGGTATGCTGTGGCATTCAAATGATGCTAAGTTGGTTTTAAGGGGCCTAATGTGCGACAAGAAAACATTCCCCACGCCATTACACCACCACCACCTGCACCATTGACACAAGGCAGGATGTATCCATGGATTCATGCGGTTTTTGCCCAATTTTGACCCTACCGTGTTCATGTCACAGCAGAAATTATGATTTGTAGAACCAGGCAATGTTTTTCCAAACTTCAGTCATCCAGATTTGGTGATCAACTTTATCCTCATTTTCCTGTTCTTAGCTGAGAGGAGTGGAACCGGGCGTGGTCTTATGCTGTCCTAGCCCATCCGCTTCAAGGTTTGATGCGTTGTGCGTTCAGAGATGCCTTTCTGCACACCACACCACTGTTGCAAACAGCTGTTATTTTTGAGCATTTGCGGCCTTTCTGTTAGCTTGAACGAGTCTGCATATTCGCCTCTGACCTCTCTCATTAAGGTGTTTTTCACCCACAGAACTGCAGCTCACTGGATGTTTTTGTCCTGTATCGCATCATTCTCTGTAAACTCTAGAGACTGTAGTGTGTGAAAATCCCAGGAGGGCAGCTGTTTCTGAGATACTGGAACCACCTTGTCTGGCACCAACAATCATACCATGGTCAAAGCCACATGATTTCCGCCACATGATTCACTGTTTGGAGGACCAGGCAATTTGCATTAATGAGCAGGTGTACCTAATGAAGTGGCCAGTGAGTGTACTGTATATCCAACTATATTACAACAATTCCATTCAATTAGTCAAGTCCACCTATTTCAAATATTGGCAAAAAGCAAAGTTCTGACAAATTTAATGACTTGCAAGGTCAATATTTTGTTGCATAACCCTTACATTTGATGACTGCATAGAGTGTGCCACTCATGGACATGACAAGGTTCATGATGTGAGCCTTTGAGATGCTCGGCTAAGCTTTTACTGCTGCCTTTTTCAGTTGCTGTGTGTTTGCTGGGGTTCTGGACTGGTTCAGTTTCCTTTTGAGCAAGTGAAAAGCATGTTCAATGGGGTTTAAATCTAGTGACTGACTGGGCCACATCAAACACTCCCACCTTTTCTTCCTGATAAGCTCCTTGGTTACATTTGCTGTATGTTTTTGGTTGTTGTCCTTCTGACTAAAGTTTGCAATCTTCGTTAGATAATGAAACTCCTAAATATCCGAATCATAGAGCAGTGTTTAAGCAACGCTATTTTAGCCTGTTTTAGCTTGTTTAACATAACGTTAAAGCGTCTGGTACTCTATCCTCTCTTCTCGCATCCTCTTTCATTATTTTCCGGTCTCTTATTTTCTTTGATATCTGATATTTTAAAGCACTCGTTATTGATGAAGCCAAATGACATTTATAATGCCATTTACAATTTATATAATACAATTCTGACCACTGTTGTAGGGATGCTCTGCCCCTTGTGTCGGCTACAAAAGCAGGTAGTGAAGACAGGCAGGACAGAAAGGAGTTTAATTGAGGCGCATACTCTGTATACTCTGTACACACACAAAATGGAAGGATTAAACATAGGGAACTGGGAGTAACATTACACAGGTTGTGTCAGGGATGGGGGCACGCCAAACTAAGGAAATAAAATAAAATAAAATGCAAACGGACACCACCCCCAGCAGCACCCATCCACCCCACCCCACCATTCCCATCCCCCACAACCTCCCTCATTGTCATTGTTTGATTTGAAATACAAGTTTGATTAGTACAGAGGAAAAACAACCAATTTGACTGTCCCAATACTTTTGCATTTAACTATGTTATAAATATGCAAGCTATATGACGACAAACAATCCATATAAATATATTTGGAATTTCTTATTTTGCCATTAAAATATCAACCTTTCATATTTGACATGCAGGTACTTTGCACATGCAGACACGGTTAAAGGGGAAGTCCGGTCAAAAATAAAAATTTAAATTTTTTTTATTAATTATGATAAACGTATGAACTGTTAACATGACACCCATTATGGGCTGAAATGGTGCCTACGATTGGGGTTTCTGTCCCAGTTTTCTTTCAATTCTTATGGTCAGGAAAAAGGGCTTTTGTCAGAGGTCTATGCTCCTATGTTGACTCCAGTGAAAATCTCTACCCTGCTGTGAAGCCACTAACTGTAGGCGGAGGGCTGAGGCTTTCTCAGTTTTGACTGGACTTGCCCTTTAAGAGCTGGCACAATTAAGTTTGAGTTATCCAGAGCAACCTACTGTCAGGTTCAGACTCACTCGACACTCGATCAGCCGGGCCTTCTCCAGCTGAGCTTCCTTCAGCATCCTCTCCATTTCCTCCAGCTTAAGGGCGCCCATCCCACTGGCACTGCAACCAGACAGAGGGTTAGCACCTAGACTTCCAGGTAGGGCAGGACTTGGGCTTCCAGGTAGGGCTGGGTCTGACCCGGAGGAGCCGATCTGAGCCCGGCTGAACTGTGCTGTAATAATCCAAGCAGTGTCCAGTCCAGCCGGTCCCCAAGCAGCTGATCCGAGCTGAGCCAAGGAAACTAACATCCAAGGCCCACCGCAGGAGTGTGGTACTGAGAACCTGGCCAATGAAATGAATCTGAATCACTTCAGTACATTGCATATTTGTATGAATGGAAAATGTATGGCAGTGCAACTCTGGAATAAAGCAACTGCTAACGGCAGTAATGTGTTTTTATGCTAGTGGGGCATTAAGGAACAGCCCTGGACTTGAAAGCCTAAAATAACTATGGTAACAGCATACTTACACTCACAGAAATGCACTTACCCTTAAGAAAAACTGTATAGAGCCTGAGGTCACTATAACAGGAGGATCCCTATGGATTTTAGCTTGTGAGAGTGGGGGAAACGGAGGGGCTACTGGAGGGGCATGACTACAGTATGTTGTCTGAAAACATTACTGTCTGACAGGTACGGCTGGGCATGCATGAGCTGACATGGGTCTGCTTTCCCAAGGGCCTCTGTTTAACTGATCGTTTGCATGAGATATTTTTTCTGGACCAGGACTATGGAAAGACATTAATGACACAATTCTGTATCTCTGCAAAAAAAAGTTTTGTGCTCATAAAAAGGATTTGCGTACCTGTGATTTGATCTCGTGAACTGAACCTGTACATTAGTGTGCATCAGATTTCTGTTTGTAAAAAAAACTGTAAACTTATCATTTGAGCTTCACAACCCTTTTAGTTAAGCAATTTTCAACTATTTTTAAGCCAATTACAACTATGAATCATAAATGCAAGTGTACAAACTGAATCTGCTTGTGTTCAGAGTTCGGGGATTGGTCTGTCAATCAAATTACAAAAAACTAGACTAGTTTTCTGCTCTGTCAAACTCCATCAGCTGTGTAATGTTGCAATTACATTGTTAAACGTTATTGAAACTAATTTTTGTGATACTCATGTTAGCTAATGTAAAACAGCCATCAGCTACTGTATTGAGAGACAGACTCCCCTACTGTCCGTCTACTACGTAAGTTAGACTACCATTGTTATAGCCGCTTGCTAACTAGCCAAGACAGTAGCAAGTGAGCTAGCAAGCGGCTATAATGACGTTAGTCTAACTTATGTAGTAGACAGATGGATTGCAAGTCCTCTTTATTTAGCAGGGAGAAGAACGGGTAATGGAGAAAGGGGCAATGAAAGACGGTACAGCTGTGGCTCTTATGAGATAAAACTGAGGAAACCCAGACTGTGGAGTGAGGCACTACAGTGATTCAGCGCATAGCTACATATCTGCCTGTGAAATGAAGAGGGTGAGTGTCATTGCTCTCACCTGGACATGTTGTCAGGGGAACAGGTGGAAACGCTGGTGTCCATGCTGTCTGAGCTCTCCAGACTGAGAGTGTCGTAGGGTCTCTCCCCTGAAGGGGGGGGCTGGTGGTGCAGGATGGAGTGGTGCATCATGGAAGGACCGGTGGATGGGAAAGGGACATGAAGCTGGGTCTGGGAGCCGTGCAGCGCCTCCCACTGGCTCTGTGCCTCCAGTGCGGCCTTCTGCTTCAGCTCTGCCAGCCGACGTCTCTGCTCCTCAATGACCTGCTGACCTGTGGGGTCAATGGAGAGAGCGATGAGACCTCCACATACAGACACTAGTACTCAGGAAAAACTTCAACATCAGGAGTGCAGGAAAACAGTCACTAACAGTACACACACACACCAGAGATCTGGGAAACCTTCACACACACACACACACACACACACACACACACACACACACACACACACACACACACACACACACACCACACACACAACACACAACACACAACACACAACACACAACACACAACACACACACACACACACACACACACACGTCCAGGCACACATACTGGTATCAGGTATGCATGGATGCACTGATGAATACACAAGCCTACACAGTCACACAAATGTACTACACATACCCATTCAGAAACGCACACAGGCACACACATAGACACGTACACACACATGCACATACACATACACACATGCACATGAATTTCCTTTCTCTATTATGGTTAATAATTAATTTCACCTGCTCAGCATTGAGCATACCATATGGACAGACACATTAAGTGAGATGATGATGGACAGAAAAGAAGAGAAAGAGCAGTGTCCGGGATGTCAGGAATGCCTTGCTGCCTTTCTACAGAGAACCCAGGCTCTCTATTAATCTCATTACGCACTGGAAACGAAAGCACACAAAAACCAGGTGTGAGCGTCTACCTGTGGGGCTGCTGTTGCTGCGGCAACGCTCAAACACTGGGGATGAGGACTCTGAGTCAGAGCAGGGTGACAGGGACAGACAGAGATGAGGACAGAAGTTAAAATGACAGGAGAGAAGACAGATGAGAGAGGTCTCCCATTGAAGAGCGAATCAGTCAGATGGCTTCTTTCTGCAACCTGCATTAGAGGTCCACAAAACGCCATCGTATATATTCATTGACAAGTGCTGTATTTCACATGAATCAAACTGTATGACACTTTGTAGTGTTCTTACTGTGCCATTTACAGGACTGCTACACTTTGTTTTTCTTGATTAACTGCAACAACAGCTGTAATTTTTCTCTATCAGTTTCAGCACATGCATTCTATTAAAGGGGTTTGGCAGGAAAGCCATGTTACACTATTGCAGGCTTACTGGAAGAGCCAAAATGTGTGTGACTACATTTTGAAATACCCCCACGGTAAAATATTCAGTGTTAAAGTGGACTCATATGCACTCAGTTAAAGAGTTGAATGAACAGTGGATGTTTTACTGTGTATACATGCAGTGCTTTATCTTCAGTCTCAGCCTTATTGTTATATGGTTGTTCTGTTTCCACGTCCTCCAAAAACTCATTAATAAGTTGAGGAGAGCAAAGGTAAGCCTCTGTGCCCAGAGCCCATGCTGGATTCTCACGGACAGGGCAGACAGAGCAGGGAGCGTTGCATGATGGGACAGGAGGAGAGGTAAGGCCTACCTTTCTGCTGCAGTGCCAGCTGCCTTTTGGTCTCAATGTCCTGAAGGGTGGCTGCCAGGTTTCGGGGCAGACTGCCTGTGTTGCTGTGGTTCATCAAGGGACTCTGGGAGACCACAGAAAGGCACAGAATGTTAGCGTGACTCCCCATTAACACATTTAGGCAAACGCCTTGAAACTGCCAAGTATAGCATCTCGTTATAATCAATAAAATAAAAACATATCCCCTCTCTTCCTGTGGATTTATAGGATGCAGACATTTTGTCCCTTTGTTTGCTGTATATGATAGGTATGGGCACACAAATTAGAAAAGGGGAAAAATAAATAAATAAAAATAGAAATTAAATTATAATATATATTTTTTTCAATCTGCATTTTAGCATCCCATAGTTATTGCACTGTGGTTTGTATTGGTCGTCTTGTGTCATTGGTACGAGGCTGAAATACCAATTGCACATTTGGGACAAATAAAGTCTTGAAATTAAATGTGGTAAGAAGTGGTTGAGATATCAGTGCCCTTAGACCAAACCCAAATGCTTAAAATCTCCTGAGAGGCCCACAGTCTGGTGGTGGCAGGAGGGAATAAATGCACGGGTGGTCTGCCATACCTTGGATGGTGTGTTGCGCCCCAGCGTTGCTGTGCTGTACTGAGGAGAAGACCCAGCGCTGGCCTTGGAACGGAGACCTGTCTGCCCGCCATCGCTGCCCAGCCTGGTCCGGAACACCTGCACATGCAGTTACAGGGGTCAGAGGTCACAGCTCAAAGGCTAGAAGAAGCCTTGTTCATTCAACTCGTGTTTATAATTCAACATGAACTCAACAGGTTCTTCACTGTACCATTATACCACCACTGTGACCGGGGAAAATCCCCCCCACCCTCACTCAACTAAACTTGATCTTTCAGTTCAGTATTATGAACTTTTTATCAGATTCTAATTAAAGGTTGTATCAGCGATTTTGGGTGGAAACATAAATGATCACATTCATCTGATTTTTCCTCACGATCCGCTAGCTGCCCGCCCCATAAGCAGGCCGTCAAAAAACCGCGTCTCTGTAGGCAGCCTATGCTCCGAGATCGTACACAAAAACAAATGGTACTACCAACCACTCAAAACCAAAATAAACAGTATTCCAACCAATCACAATGATCTGCACAAACGCTAATACTCTTATCTCGCTGAAATCTTGACGGATTTACAAACGGTTTGGTTTCTTACAAACGTTATTAACGTGGTTATAATTCTGGATGCTTGAACACTATTTTTTAAAACATAACATAATTATTCATAAGTATGTTTGTTTGGGATTTCGCTTCAGAAGTGACGTCACCCAAAATCGCTGATACAACCTTTAATGACAAAGACGCCATTTAAAAATGCTTTTAACGTTTTTCAGCTGATTACCCCCTTAAATTCATAAATTTAAAAACAGAAGAAGTGAACACACGCTCCTTATTCAGCAACCATAACACAAAGCAGTAACATTTTCACAAAATCACAGTTTAAAAGTCAGGGGAGATGTAAACGCACTATTCGTATGTGAGGCCATAAGTGAAATACTGCTTTTACTATATGAACAAAAACACTAGGCCTGATGATGTGATCCAGTAACAGTAATCTATGGTATGATTTGCATTTACTCCTTGTGAGTAAAACACCTGCACCAGTCTGCTGATTCAGCAAAATCAGCAGATTTGATGTCTGCACCACATTCCAAAAAAGGAGCAAAAAAAAAAAAGGGAAGTTCAAAACACACCTGTTTGGAACATTCCACAGGTAAACAGGTGATGCCATCATGACTGGGTATAAAAGGATATCAAAACACTCTTGACATTTTATTTTCAGGCACTCTTAGAAGCGATACTATACTACAGGGTGGTTTGTGCACGGAACGCAGCTGTGGTCGCAGACAGGTTGGACATTCCAGATTGTGTTGGGAATGGGATATAATGAGCCCCGGGTTGGGTAAAGTGAGGGTCAGTCAGGAAAAGAGCTGAGCTGAAGGAAAACAATGAGGAAGAAAAGGAGAGCAGACTCTCTCGTTACCTGCGCCGGCCGGCGGCCCGAGAGAGATTTAGCTGGGAGAGGGGGAGGGCAGGGCTGGCCAGCCTCCCCAGCAGCCATGACCTCCTGGTACCAGCGCTCTAAATCCACAGCGGGGATCTGAGGCCTAGTCCAGTCAGGCTGAAATACGAGAGGAGCGGGGCATCCCAGAAGAGGAGGACAGAGAGCACAACCCAACGGGAGGGAGGAAGCAAACAGCAAGGGAGTGGAGACAGGAGAAGTGGAGGAGAAGGACAGAAAGACAAAAGTTTTGTCAATAAGAATAACAGAAATGCGCTTGCTTCAGTGAGGAATGGCAGAGAATTCCCAAGATTAATTTAAAGTGCATCAAAATAAAATGGGTATATCAAACATACTATAGTTTTTTATGCTTACGCAGGGTGTGGTTGTCTATCATGCATGTTTTCCTTCAGTAAAGGAAAGCAGAGTAAAACTAAACTCAGAGACAAGTGCAATACTACTGTTACTATATTCACAGAAACGCTAGGCCTGATGATGGGATCCAGTAACACTAAATAAATCTATGGTTTGATTTGCATTATAATACCCTGAGTAGTTACATATAATTAATCATGTATTACCTTTAACTACAAATCATTAAAAATGTAAGCATTCGCGAGTTAATTGTTTGCATTTTACATTTTCAAAACAAGTGGATTAAAAAAGGCTTGGACACAGGCTTGGATTCAGCCAACATTGATAACACTTTCCTTAAATGGCCCTTCATAAAAGCTAGGTAACTCCTTCATAAGCAGTACATAGGACCTTCATAAACACTATATTAACATTCGAAATGGTTATGTGTTCATAAATAATAAAAGACAGTTACACATTTGCTCCACTGGTTCTGGCACGCTTACTGTACCTTCCACCAACTCCGCTCTATGGCTGACAGGGCTTTCTGCACTGCTGAGCCCAGGCTCTGGAATGACCTACCTGGATTAGGACTGCATGAGGTCCTCTAACTCCATTCACTCTTAAAACACAGTTAAAAACCTACCGGTTTAGCCTATAACATTGTTTTACATGGTTTGCTCTTCTGTGTGTAGCAGTTATGTTTCTCTCTCCTCGCTCATATTGTATTTATTGCTTTGCTTCTGTTATTTTATTTATGTTGTTTTGCTCTTGCTGTGTTCTGCATTCTTCATTATAATTGTACTGTACAGCGTTTTGAGCGTGGGAACAGTGCTTCACAAAATCTTTACATAAATTTTACAGTGAAATATGATGCATCACACCAGAGTTAGCTACAGCAAATTTCCATCTGCAGTCCCTTATAAAATGTATTATTATTATTATTATACCTGTAGCTAAATATAGCTACAGACTTGTAGTGTTAGAGGATAATGTGGTTAACAAATTATAACAATCAGATTGCTGGCTGGTGTGCAGCAGTAATGCTGTGAAGCAATGCACTATGGGATAGAAAAAATCAATCAGGGGCACTGGACAAACAACCCTTTGAGAGTCACAGAATAAGAGCTCTCGGTACACACAGAATTCAACACACTCACAACACAGTCTACACAACAGCTCTAAAACCACAATGCACTTCATCCTTCATGGAACAATGAAATGAACAAAATTCTCAACAAAAATTTTAATCTTATGTAAAAAGAGTTTGCTATTCAAAATGAAGGACACGGAAGTGCATTGAAATATACCAGCCCTACTGAGAATGGCTCTTTGCTGAAAGATATACGCAGATTCAGCAATGGTGCACTGAATTCTGTTCCTATATACGTTTGAGTTGCGGGTGATGCAAATTCAGCAGGTGGACGAAACACAGGAGGCTCTCACAGGAAAGAGCAAGGGGATGATGGGAATGGGGGAAACACACCTCAACTGAGAGAGAAAGGGAGGAGCCATGTGGTGTGGTGTGGCAGGAGAAGGCGGAGTCTGCAACTACAGACTGGAATGATTGAACGGGAGAGGTGGGGGAGGGGTCGACCTTCGGCATCCCGAAGATCTGGTTTAATTGGCTGACAGTGACGTACTCCTTCCACAGAGAGAAAGAGAGAGAGAGAGAGAGAGAGAGAGAGAGAGATAGAGAGACAAAGAGAGAGAAAGAGACAGACACAGAGAAAGGGAGGAAGGATAGCGTAGGAACAGAAAGCAGAAGACAGCAGGGTAGACAGCAAGAGAAAGAGGGACATCACTGTTAACAGAAGATGATTAGCGGCTGCAAATGAAGCTTGTTAAATCATGTTAATACCATGTTTGATGGGAAACACAGTTAAAAATAATGAAGATAATAACAATTCACTATTGTTTAGTACAGCTACAGATATTCTGCTTTTATATTTACACTTTAGTACAGCTACACATATTCTGCTTTTATATTTACACTTTAGTACAGCTACAGATATCCTGCTTTTATATTTACACTTTAGTACAGCTACACATATTATGCTTTTATATTTACACTTTAGTACAGCTACACATATTATGCTTTTATATTTACACTTTAGTACAGCTACACATATTCTGCTTTTATATTTACACGTATACTTGATGTAATAATCTGGACAAATGAACCAGTTTAACTTAGATTTCATTTGATTTACACCAGTTCTAGACCTCCCGCCCCACATTGGGTTAACAAGTCTGATAGTTATCACCCGACATCCAGAATGACAAATCACTACGTTCTATTTTTATATAATTGGGACTTTTTTCCTGCAACAACATGCTATTGTCAATATTCTTGTCTTGCTATAGAAAACTACATGAATACAAACAAACATTTATAAATACTGCCATACTGTATACAGTATTTATAGTGCATCAGTCCACTCATGCAGTACATTACCTAATACAGTAAAACCTCAGAGATGGGAACGCATCAGGAATGGAGATCATTCAGAACTCTGAAATGCTTCAAGTGATGCTAAAATAAAATTTTAAGTATTTAAATCATTTATGTATTTGAATAGCAGTCAAATTATTTATGCCTTTTTAAATTTGACTACCGTTATTAGGCTACTGCTATATTGTAGCTAAAGTTTCAGTTAACCTCTTAATGCCAAACGCCCCCTAGCGGTCACGCCGGCGTGACGGAAATTATTACATTATACATTTCATTAATTTAATAATATATAATAAACTGCTCACCTCAATATTTTGATTAAATATCCTTAAGATATATCCATTCCTTCTGGGAAAGTGGTTTTTAAGCCCAAAACGTCGGGATAAAACTTCGTAAATAACGTTGGAAACTCGGACCTAATTCTCAAACATATATTGCAGCTTGATGTCACACCATAAACAATGTGCTGGTAAACTGTTCTGCTTAATTGTATTTCACAAAACTTTGCTTTGAAAAATCATTATACCTTTAGGCTTCAAGAAAAAATACTTTAAAACTTTCATACGGCTGTACATTATTTTTTTCCAGTTTTAAACCGACTTGTGCTTTTTTGCACTTGATTACGACTCGTTCGGCTGTGTTCACTTTGGCATTGTGAAACTCAGTTTCTGGAGTACCAATCCCATGGCTTAGTATATGTTAGCCAGAGTAGTTTTGAACATGCTTGCAGAGATTTATGCAAAACCGTCGTCAATTGGGTGTATTTCTTTGACTGATAGCACAATAGGCCTATCTGAAGTGGGAAAAACCGTCTTCCACCCGCCTCCACTCTGAGTATTATTTGCTTTCCATTGGGTTTTAAAACTGTCTGTCAAATATTCCAGCGAAAAGCCAAGACTCTTATCTTTCACAGGAGCCCTCAATCAACACAAAGCAGTCGTAAAAAAAGGAAATCGAGCCGTGCGTATGAGGAAGTGGCGACCCACGCGTAATTATCGAACCAAAATGGCGCAGTGTTTTTACCTTGTAGCGTAGCTCGCTACATTCCGTTTAGCAAAGCACAATTAATTAGGTAAGGCCCGCAGTTACATTTTTTACTTTAGAGTATTTTTGATACAGTTTTTGTGTAGTTATGTCGAGATTTTTGAGGCGTTTATCCGTGCACCAAGTGCTAGACGAACTGGATAAGCCAGAAGATGTTTTTGCCGAGGGAGACTCATCCTGTCTCAGTGACGCTGAATCCACTGATGACCGAGATGATGTTGCTGACATGTAAGTTGTTTTATCATACTAACAGTGTTATGCTATAAACGCATTGAATTTCGCCATGGCAGGTAACGTCGTTAGGGCTGGTGGTATTACCGATTTTTCGATATACCAGTGTGAATTCACGCAATGCCATGCGGGTTCGTAATTACATTGTCAACTGTATTTTATTGTTTTTCATACAATTAATATTACAAATTGCACATTCCAACGGTATGATAAATAATTTATGAAGTAAACTTAGGGTGTATTGTCTGTGTTGACAAACTCGCACGTGTTACGTGGCGTTGCCAACAACACAGATGTTTGGTGTAAGCATCGAAGGAAATTTAGCTGCAATGCGTGAATCCCTGTGTTTCTTCTGTGAAGCTAACTAACCTTATATACTTATGCATAAAATCGGTCCCTCTCAGCTAAATTAATATAGATAGTATTGCCTTTACAGTGGCAAGCTAGCAAGCATCCCTGTGTTTTCCTGTCTGTTTATTATAGTTTATACGAGTATTAGGAATGGAAGTGTGGTGTTGCTGATTTGCCCACAGCTTACTGTGAACTACAGTCGACGTTCATTGCTAGGGATAGCTGCTACATTATGCGAAGGATGTGCTTTGCCTTGTCTGTTCTGTAGTGATCTTGATGTCTCTGTGCGCACTTACTGTACGTCGCTTTGGATAAAAGCGTCTGCTAAATAAATGTAATGTAATGTAATGCAAGCAAAATTACAGGTAACAAGCAGCTAGCTATCTATTTGTGTCTGAGATGAGCTACTAAAACGATTTTTTTGAGTGTGAAATGGCTTCTGGAAGTGTTTAGTAAAGTCATTGTTCCACCTGAGTAAATTGTTCTGTATGCAGTACAGAAGGCTGTGCAGGTAAACAAAATGGTAATTTATGCATGGTATGAGGGAGAGAACATGATAACATGAGGGAGTACTTGTTGATTATTATTATTGTTGATTGTTGTTGTATAAGGGGGACTAATGGGTATATCAACATGGTGGACAATTCCATGGACAGGGTTAGTGGGATTTGTAATGATGCAGATTGCTCTCCTGAGGGAATGTGTAGTCTAAATGGCTTCTGTATGAATGGTTAAATAATCTCTCCTCAACCTCCACCCCCATGTTTTGATCCTTTACCTTTTTTTGTTTTTAGTTCATTTTTTTTAGCTTTTTGGACCCTGCCATTTTGTACTTTCTTTGTGTAAATACGGTAACTTCAGCAATTAGAGGCAAGGATCTTTTTATTTGTTACAGCAGGGGTGTTTTTATTTTTTATCTAGGAAACTGGTGGACTTTTGATTTTTTATCCACTGCACTTTTAGTAGTACACCTTAGTGCACTTGTATATAGTTGATATATGTTTGTCATGTATAAAGTTTTGCCTCCTAAAACCCAACCCCAACGTCCCTGTCATAGGAGGTGGCAACAGAATAAAGGACAGGACTGGCAAGCATTAATGTGTAGGGAAGTTTCATACTATTCCCATTATTCATTTGAAAACCTGTTTGCACATTCCTGGACTCATTTCTGGCTAATGGGGCTCTGGTGAAATACACAAGATTCACTGTGCTGCTACATGGGTTTTGACAGCTTTTTGTAACCTTGGGTAGTTAGTTGTGTAATATGCAGAACACCAAGAACACGTCTAAAAATGAACTTTTATTGCCAATATTGACAAATTATCTCATTTTATTGTAAAAACCTAAAAAATAAATCATATTGAGACCTTTCTGGAACATTGCCATTTTTGGCACATTTGGCACCATTTGGCACCATTTGGATAACGAAAAAAGGTTCACCTGAAAAAAACCCTGTAAAATTTGAATGGTTTGAGATATTGACACCAGATTGTTACCAGAGGTAGGCAGCATATTGATGAATCAGATAGAGGAGTCATTTCCTTGATTGCATTTGTAGCTCCCCAGGTAAAAATTCTTAAACTTGAATGTAGGTACCCGTTTTTTAGTTTTTTTATATTTTCTGTACATAAATTGTTGTAGTTAAGTATGAAAAACTGGATTTCTATGAGTTCTCATTGCTTAGTCGTAATACTGCAGGTGTCTGCTTTAATAAAAGCCATGAACCATATTTGTACCATTTATAGTTTTTGAGATAACCACCTTTGTTTGTCACTAGTGAAAACAGGCAAAATTTGGCCTATTTTGCCCTCGGTAGGAAGAGGTTAAAGGTTAATTATTTAGGCAATAATCAAAATAGTGGTAATGTGTACAAAAATTTTTGTCTATATTGTCCTTTCCAGTGACACCTTTTGGCATCGCTGTTTAATTTTTAACTGAACGTGACACTTTATAACAAACACTGTTGAAACAACTTTCCAAAATCATATTCTTTACCAAGACAGACCCCTTTTGTCTAACTGTTGCAGTATTTTCAGTGGTTTATTGATGGAAATAGCAACTGCTCAATTTTTTTTAGTAGATCAGCAGTGAAAAGAAGCTTGATAAGGAGCAATGTATGCTACTTACTCATTCCATTGACCAGTTAGTCTGTAGCACTTGAGGTTCACATTCCTGAGGTTTTACAGCACATCAAATCACTGTTTTACTCTCTTTCAGAAGCAATGTGGACAGCTGAGCAGCAGCAAGGCAATAGGCCCATAACCCAAGGCAATGGCTCAGTAAGCACAGTCTAAGGACAGTCTAAGCTTTTAGAGAGAAATGAGTTGCCAGACACTAGAAAAGGAAGGAGAGAGCAGAGGCAGAGTGAAAGAGAGATGAACAGCTAGAAAAGAAGAGAGCACAAGTGAGAAAGAAAGAACCCCTTGAAAAAGAACAAGAAATAAATAGAGAAAAAAGGGAAAAAGAGAGAGAAAGAGAGGCAGGGTACCTCGCTGGGTGCAACTGGAGCTATGGCAAGCGAGAGGCAATGAGGAGCAGAGGCGGCCATTGGGTTGTCGGGGCAACCATTCCCGCACATCTTATAGACATCAGAAAGCTTCAAGTACTCCTGAGAGCCAAGGCCCAGCACAGCACAAACGGGATAAGAGGCCGTCAGTTCATTCCCAAGCACAAACCCACCATAGCCACAAACATTCTTACCACTCCAAGCAGACACACACAAACAAACACACACACAGCCCTCCCTCACACAAATGCCACAAACCCAGCCTGCAGTTAAGCGCACACACACACACACACACCACTCCAACACACACACCGTTGCTACACACATGCACCAAATCCAGCACCAATGTAAGCACACAGACCTTTGACCATAGGTGTCATTTACGCTGGGGACATGTCCCCACCACTTTTTGAAATGGCCAATTTTGTTGATTGATATTGTCCTGAAGGTTGTGATAATAGTCTGTAGCCTGTCAGTGTAAATCCTGTATGAATATATCTACAGGTGTTGATATTGTCCTGAAGGTTGTGATTAGGCTGTAGCCTGTCAGTGTAAATCCTGTATCTACAGGTGTTGCTAACAGATAGTACGGTACTAACGTATTGCGCGCGGGGGGGTCCACCGAATGTTGTTGTTTTTTTTATCTGAAAAAAGTGTCCCCACCACTTTTCAAAACAAAGTGACGCCCTTGCCTTTGACAAACATAAAAAAGGCTTAGTTCATGAAAGATAATTGATATCAAATTGAACTAAAAATGTAAATCATCTGGTAAAAAGGACTGGGTAATACCAGTGTCTAAGAGTTGCTGGTACAGTAGTAAACAGTATTTACTTAACAGTAATGGATATTGAGGACAGATCCTTTGTTATCCTTTCTGTACAATTGACTAAATATTATTTTAAATAACTAGCCAATTAGATAGTTTTCTCAGACACTGTCTCTTGCAATGAATGATAGGACATTAAACAAATGTGGCATGCCGCTTAGAGTACTAGGCTAAAATCTGACAGTTGGAAACATTATACTATATATGGCAAAAAAAAAACTGGGAAGAAGAAAAAAAACAATCTGGTTCTTTCCAAACATGGATAACAAAAAATACAGAAGGGAGGCAGAGTCCATGTGTGACCAAAGGTTCAGTATCACACAAACAAGCTTCAATCAACCACCATTCACTCAAAGTAAAACACAGTTGAAGCCCTCACTGTAACCAGTGTGTGTGGGTGAATCCCCATGGTTTTATCACAAACACGTGCTATACAGGTGTCCCTCAGAATCATTATTAACCTTTACTTAACCAGCTATGCCTAGAGATTGATTCTTGTGCGCAATGGCAATTCGCGCAGGACTTCTGCAACCGAACAACTGTAGCTGGAATGATTTGGGGGTAGATGCACAAGGTTAGGGAATTTTAACAGGATACGTACGGGGGTTAACAGCCCCATTTGAAAAGTTCCACAACAGATTTAAGAACCACAGAGAGTCAGGACCTCAGTTTCATATCTCATCCAATGGACATAACCTCCTACAGCACAGCGTCCCCATCACCATACTGGGGCACTGGATGTTACCTGGGGCAGTGGGAACATCATCTCCAGCCCCAGTTCGTCAGCAAGCTGGCCTTCACCAGAGGCCTCTTGTTAACCAAATCCAACCCCACTTGGCTTCAGCTGTGTGATGTGATAAGGCTATACGGTGGCTTTCATAAGGCCATGCCCAACTGAATGGTGGCTCTTTGATTTTTTAGCAGTAGTAATGCAGTTTGTGAGCAGAGCAGGGCCATTCCGGAGTGTAAGTGCTCACACTGCATGCATTGACAGTTAGTCTGATTACCTCTTCAGGGTTGATGGGATATATCTGAGGGGAGGAAGCATGTAAATAGGAAGCAGTGGGTCGGCAGAGGGGACTCTGGGTAAAGGAGTCATCTAGCAGGTCAGGCTCGATGATGTGAAGAACTTCCTGTTTTAAAGTTTACAAAGTCAGGTGCTGTCTGAAGATAACTTGTTCCTCTACTATGGAATGGCTAATATTGATTTCATTCATATGGATGCTCATGGTAACAGGGGTTTCTGAGTTTATGTCTCACTCAAACCAAACTAATCCATGCAGTTCTCAGACAGGTCAATGAATGTTAGAAGAAGGTGACTGAAGGTAAGGTCTGTTTGATTTCTCTAATGGATTTCAGGATAGTCCTTTAAATATAATCCTCGTTGTGTATTTTTGTCTGTCCTTGCTTGTTAAATTTGTGAATGAGTGCAATCCCAGATGTGGACCACAGGGGGCAACAGTGGAAGAATTCCTCACCTCCTTCATAGTGGTGGTGCTCTTGGGGAAGCCCCTCCCCCCAGTTAGGCTAAGGTATCTCTTCTCTAGGGCAATGAGCCTCTCCTTCTCCTATAACACAGGGGACACCAAGGTCAGTGAGGGTCCGGCAGAAATGAGGGGGCAGTGAGAAGGAAGTGAGACATCAATGGAAGGTGATGGCGTGTGTTTTTGTGGCTTGACAAACTCAAGATAATCATGTGAAAATAATGATGAATGTAATGATGCAATGATTAGTAGTCCTGTTTGGTTGTCATTGATCAATAATACAGTGATTCATCCATCCCTCAAGGGGCAATTAAATTTTCGACCAGGACAGAGAGAGAGCGAGTACAGGAAATCACAATTTACATCATAAATTGAAAAAGAATACTAACACTAATAGTGTGTGTGTGTGTGTGGGGGGGGGGGGGGGTGTAGTGAGAGTCCAGGAGGGGAGCACCTTGTGGAGCAGCTGCAGGGTTAGGTTCCTGTCCTGGGCCAGTCTCTCACGCTCCTGGGCTGCTTGCAATCCCAGATGATTGGCCTGGCTCTCCAGGGCTGCCACTTTCTCCTGAGCATCATAGGGGAACAGTGATTTCAGGATCATTTCACAATAAATGCTTCATTCCTTAACAGCATTACTGTGTGCTGTAGTGTACAATATACCGTAATCCTCAATGTCCTGTAGTGTACAATATACCGTGATCCTGTAGCAGTACTCAAATGTTTTACCCCACAGAGTGTTAGAATATATGCAGGAAATAATTACATATATAAATTTTTTTTTTAAACAGTAACTAACTGCTAATATGATTGCTATTTTGGTTGTCTTGATATCACTTGGGTCAGGCAGAGAATTAATTGCTGAAAATTATTCATAACAAAATGGTGTGAAGATATTCATGTTAGCGCGTCACATTAAGTAAAACTGAAAATAAATATGCATAGAACTGAATAAAAAAAACACCAATTCTAATTCATGAAACATCTAATTCATGAAAAGCCAATGAAGTAGCCAATTTGTTAGCAGCATCAGTACAGTGAAATTTCTACAATTGACGCTTGCCAATTTCCCAACATATGCCTATAGTATTTTCCATGACTTCTCCAGGATGAAAATGCACTTGAGGGATTTTTAAGGGCGGGCCGTTGGAAAGCCTGAAAGAGAGCCCAGCGCCGTGACAAGCACACCTTCCTCTTGGACACGCTGCTGTGGTACTCGGCCCTCTCCTGCAGCAGCTGCTGGCTCATGGTCTCTCTCTCCTCCTCCAGACTGCTCTCTTTCTCCAGCTGCTGGAACTCCAGGTCCTCAAAGCGCTTAGTGGCAGACTCCAGTGTCTCCACCTCCTGCAAACAGCCCAGGACCGGGGGAGGCGGGTCACCACACAACCCCGCCTACAACAATCACCCCCCACTCCCACAAACACTCTAGGAATGAGGACAGCCTCCTACATGCCCACTCCACCTAAAAAAAAAAGACTTGTGTCACCACAGACCACCATGTGGAGGAACAATGGGCATCCCCACAAATTGGCTCTGTGGGTGAAGAGGTGACATTTCTTACATCCACAAAACTTCACTTGTGAACACTCATTCAAAGAAGAGCTGCAGGTGTTGTACTGTGCCACCCTATGAGATATGACAAGCCAGGATGGGTTGGACGGCCTGCTCTCATCATCATATATTCTTACGAGGGGTACGGCTTCTCAACATTTAATCTCTAATCGTTAACAAAAATGCTAAACATTTAGGAACATTTATTTGTAAGTGCCAACATGACTAAAATAATTATTATTCATTACTAATTATGAATATAACCCATTATAACCATAAACATTTGCTTTTACAGTGTCCTATTCGGACTGTGATTAAAAGTAGGCCTATTAGTGCTGATCTGCTGAGTGAGGTCGTGATATGGACATGGGAGATATATTCCTTGATCAGCTCTCAAGTGAGAACGTCTGCTTGCGCGCGTGGAGAAAATCGAACTGACAGTCCTTGAAATTCTTTGCAAAGAACGGAAGAGAAAAAGTGCCATTTGGTCTCACTTTGAGCAGATTTCAGAAAATAAAGTGCCACACTGAGCAACGGTAATATACTCCAACAACACTGGAACGATGCAAAAGCATGTAAGATATAAACACCTAAAACCTTATATAAAAACCTTATTACTGTTGTACCCTCTCAATGCATCTGAAGTTGTCTGCTCTGTGCTACCAATCATAAAGCATTTCTCATGATTTCCGCTCTTACATAGGCCACAGTAGTCACTTTTTAAGTCCGCTCTGTGGCTGCTTTTGCAACTTTGTATTTAAAATCAGATCTAGGCTAAAGTTTGAGTATTGCGTCATTTTAAATTAAAATGCGGCAAATTTAGAAACTCCCGCCCATTGTTGTTTAAATGTGTGAATGCACTGTTTTGCACTGTGTAACTGTTTAGCGAATCTCAAGAGTTTCTCACATTATTGTGCTCTACCTGTGTAGATCATGTGACTTTTGGGCAGGTCCACGGGTTGGCCTCAAGGCCACTGATGGATTCCTACCCCCATAGGGGAGAAATCATTATGCAGCATGACAGAAATCAAACCAAGCTGGACAACTACACACAAGTAAGAAGGCTGATAGGGAACTATGGAGTAAAGAGAGTATATCACTGACTATGACCGAAGGGATGCAAACATATTTTCATTAAGCCCTGCAGCAACCTACAGCTATTTATCACAAACTAGAGGTCAGACTCAGCACAGCTCCAACTTGAGAATGCAGGATAAACATCTTAGAGAAATCACAACACGGCCAGAAACGTGCCAGTAAAAACCTACAAGTTTCTTTTAGCACTGAATATGCACAAATATACTGCACACTCTTTCAGTTGAGTGGCAATCAATCTAAAGGACTAAATAAAGGGCTTTCTATCCAAAATGTAAAAATATCAAAGGAATAGCAAAAGTACAATGATTCAGTTAGTGACCGAGTTAATAGATTAGTAAATAGTTAGAAGCGGTAATGACACAGCCAACGAAAGCAAGAGCAAACTAACTGTGCGTGACATTCATGCAAAGCGCTCAGAAACCTGCACTGTTATCTTAGTGCTTCTCCCACAATGAACCAGTGCACCCTGCACTTTGACCCCCCATCTTATTCTTTACCCTTTGAGGCAGAGGAGAGAGAGAAAAGGGCGTGAGGAAATCCAGCAGCCTGATGCACTACAGTTTGGTGATTTAATTTTGAAATGAATGTGATCACATCTATCCCAAACATAACTGGTTAAAAACATCTGTCACTTAAATAGAACCACGGGTTCCATGGCTGTGCCAACACAATACGCTGAGAGCGAGCACTTCAGCTCGTACACTAGTGCTCCATCTGTAGCCATTTAACTTCAAAACTGAAATTATTATCTGTTATATTTCTTCCAGTTTTGACATTTGGGTTCTCCAGGCAAAAAGGAATTACTGTACAGAGCATGACTTTAATATCATTGGGCATATGTAAAAACCTTGATTCAGGGGAGAAAACGATGATTATACTGCGCTAGAAGCTAAATGTTTAATTGTTCTTGGAACTTCTCAGGTCCTGTGCATTTTTAATTAATTGTCATGACTGATGTGCAGTCACGGTTCATATACATTTTGTGTAAAATGAACTGCACTATGGGTCTTTTATTGTGTGCATGAAACTGCAGCTGTATTAGGATCATGTCTCAGTGGTACAAAGTTGGTCCAAAAGGGGGATTGTGCATCAGGCTCCACCCAGACACTCACATCACAGGCGGCTGAGAAAAGCCCAGTATGTGTTGCGCAGGGCGGGACAGGCAGAGGTGCTATTTTCTGGGTGGAGACTGACCCTTTTGAGCTGGTCCTGTAACTGCTCCCTCAGGGATTCAGGGCAGTTGTGCAGTTGGCTCCTCAACTCATTGGACCCATCCAGGAGCCGTGCCAGGGCCTCCCGCTCGCCCACCACCTTTGCTCTCTCCTATAAACGCACGCGCACACACACCCACACACACGCATGCATGCATACCAATACACACACAAACACCACACACAACACACACACACACACACACACACACACACGCATGCATACCAATACACACACAACACACACACAACACACACACACACACACACACACACCACACACACACACACACACACACACACACACACACACACACACACACACACACACACACACACACACACACACACCAGGGAGGAGGGGAAGAGGAGAAAAAAATACAGCTCAAATTCACACCATGCAGTAGGTTTGTTGTTAGAGGAGGGACCAAACATGGAGAGGGAGGAGTGAGGGTTGAGGAGTTTCTGATTGTCCACGGCTCCTATAGGGAGATTTTAGAAGAACAATTAAATCCAAGGAAATTATTTGGTTGCGAGTATCATAAATTAACTTTGTATGGGGGTTATGCCAATGTGCAAAGCGTTGTAGGTCTCAGCTAAGCCTATTTTTATGGAATATATTTTCTAACATTATTAGATTTTCTATTTAAACTCATGACAAAACTCCATTAGACATACATGTTAAAAATATTTATGAGTTAAAATACTGACAATTAGCCTACTGGCATGCTTCATTAGTCCCTTTTAACATAGTAAAATCCCCACCCTGTATAGTACTGTAGGTCACTAATCAAAAAATCCACCACCAGGCCTGAGGAGATTTCTCATTCCCAGTAAATATTTAGGAAAGCTGTTTATTGCTGAAATGCATAATCATACAACAATTTATCCACATTAAGAAATCTGAAGTGATTTGTTACTTTACTGGATTATTTTTAATGTGTTCATTTAAAAAGCTGAACCAGAGCTGATGCAGTATATTGGACCTTCCAGCATCGTTTTCCCTCTTTAGTGAGTTAAAGCAAACCACTACATACTGTACTGTGCTGCTGCCATTTGCCATTGCCTAATCTTATTTAGCTCTTTCCAAAAATAGCTTTTTGAAGCCATTTTCTCACTCGGCAAGTACAAAAGCTTAGATTTACAGCAGCAATCATCTTTTCAAAATACCACAGACACCATTTAATTTCAATTAACTCAATTTCATAGATATTGTAAAAAAGACACAACAGGCTGCAATTTTGTTCAAAAACAACAAACCAGTTCAGCCACAGAGGCTTTTATGTATTTAATTATCTTAAAACCGACTACAAAACAAACATGCGATTTATGGGAGGCACGTGGCTCAGTGGCAGGTAGCTTTTTTTTCTTAAAATAAATTTGTTGCTCAATGTGGGGCTGAGCATATCCAATTTCCACCCAAATGGCCAATAGTCTGCAACCACATACATCCACGTATATTGGGCAAACCCCAGTGCCGATTCGGGAGACAGTAGACATCCACGGTTCTCCTCTGAAAAACACGGGGTCGCCAGCTGTTTCTTTTGATACCACAGACCACTAAAGTTCACATATAGCAGAGTGGGAGGAGTGACCTTTCATATGCAGCTTTGACTGCAATCTATGTGTGCCCGATCGACCAGCAGATAGCCGGCTGCCAGACAGCAATGCAAATGGAACCGTACCCAACTGAGGCCTCTCATTCCCTGGGTGATGCAATCGCCAATTGGAGCTACCGGTCCAGATTCGGAGGCTGTGAGGCTCATCCGTGCACCGCAGTGCGATGCCTTAACTGAATGAGCCATCCAGCAGCCCAAGGCACAGGTATTTTTAAAGAGATCTCAGTGGCACAGACGGGCGTGAGAAATATGCCATACACATGGCAGGAACCCATGGTGTCGCAGGGTGCCGTCCCATAAGGGAGCTGGCCTTAAGATCTAATGAGAGGGCCCGTATCAACAGCCTCTTTCTTACTGGATGTCAGCTGGCCATATCTGCATCCATACAGTATACCTAACACCATACAGAAGGTTTCTGCTTCAGTAAGTATTGAGCTGTATATACTGTATGGATAAAATACAGTATACAATAATGTAAGCTAGGCTGTCTGCTGAGCTAATGCCCACGTAGCATTGGGAGAATGCATTACATATGGAAACAGTTGTTCTCATGAGGGATCAATTGAACTCTCTGTCTAGTATTCAGATCCGCAGCAAATAAATGCATTCAAATGCCAAGCTGACACTGAACCGCAGGTTACCATGGGTAATCAAACTGATGCAGAGCCATGATTTAACCCTCTATCATAATAGCCCTGGCCTACAAAAGCACCACAGCTGTCAAACCCAGATCCACTGTGAAACCAAGCATCCTTTTCTCCTTAGGCTAAACTCAAGCTACCCTCTTAGTGGAAAAGGACGGACAGGCCAGCGGGCCAGAGAGATGACCCTCACAGTGGAGCTGTGAGAGGAGACGAAAGCTGAAGAGTTAAAAAGCTGTAAAAAAACTGGTTAGTAAAGCCAAGCAAAGAATCCCCAGTAAGGCAGAAAGGGACAAAAGGAGAGATGGAAAGGGAGAATAAAACCACTAAATACACAGCTCACAAAAAGCCACCTATGACAGCCACCTTCACCTAATACACCATCACTCACCTCATATATGTTCAAAAGGTAAATGTGGACAGATACAGAGCTTTGTTCAAGGCCCATGGCACACGGAGAGAACAGACAAGGATGTGAAAGAGCAGTGTGTTTTATAAGGGCACTCTGCTGTAGTTTCACCCAGAGATAAAAACTAAATCTAACCCAGTAAAATCAGCACAGTAAACTGGGCTCTACCACTAAGTGCAGAGACACCTTCATGGAATCTCAGACCATTGAGAAACAAATACAGTGCAGCTATTTAAAGAGAATTAAGACCAACCGCAACACATTCAGGATAACAGAACAAAACCCAGCGTTCCTGAAGATTTCTCACAAACAGGTTGACCATAGGAAACTGAACTGTACATTTACAGTCTTTTAATTACACAATTATTTGCATTAAATTATTAGAATTTTAATGTACGTAACTTACTTTTTTACTCTGTCTTTTGTTTCCCCACACGTGACGGGATGTGACTTCAGGTTTTTTGTGCACAGAGAATAGATGCACTTTCTTTTACAGACCCCGTTTAACTTAAGAGTAATGCATCTTTTTTGTCTTCTAAACTGTAGCCATAATGAGCCTTCAGATAAGAGATATAGCATTCCAAATCAACTCCAGTAACTGTTTGTTTTAGTACATTTAACCCTGGACTGAATGGAGCTTATCGAATGAACTGAAAAAATGCATCTAGATGATACACAACATATTTACAGACATTTAAAAATATGGTGTTTCCACAAAAGCAACACCAATGACCTTCCATTTAAAGGGATAGTTCATAATTTTTCATAATTTTCTCTCCAGCTTAGTAAACCTATATAAAGGTTTTGGGGTGTGTCGGTCACCTTGTCCTTCTTCCTCTGGATGGCGCTCTCCAGCTCTCTGAGCTTGTCCTGCAGCTGTGTGATAATCTCCACCTCTGCCTCCACCTGCTCCAGTTCTGCCTGCCTCTCTCCCTGCAGCAGTGCCCGTTCCATCTCAGCCTGCGGTGCAGACACACCATCAATGACTTGTCTACACTTACTTATACGGTACACAATGGCCATTTAGATTCTCATCAAAGCAATGTGCTTTGCTTAAGGGTACAATAGTTGGGTTCAACAAATGACTGAGGATTGAAACCCACACAACTAGTCAAAAGGTTGCAGGCACAAATCCCAGTGTAGGGAGAGTGAGGCTCGGTTAACCTAAAAACAGAAAGAACTATCGTTGTGCAATCAATGACTTTCTGATTTTAAATAATCATGGTGTTTTTGCATGATGAGCAACATTTTCTACCGGTTATGGAGTTTATGAATCCCTGTTTTTCAACACTAGGTGGAGTAGTTCTGAGCACTTCACATTGACAACCCTAGCTCCCTAACCACTAAGCCAGCCTTGCATTTCTCATAAGTCAAACACTACTTTGCTAGTTTCATAAGTCAAACAATACTTTGCTAGTCTCATAATTCAAACACTTAGTTTGCTCCTCCCATCCTGGACCCACCCCGTTCTCCCTGCTCTCTCCTGGAGAGGATCACTTTCCGTTTTCCTGGTCTGGACCATAAACTGTAGAAGAAATATGGCCAAAGTGACTGTGACTTCACCCATTGACTTGTTAAACCATTGTCCAAATGACACAAAAACCTGGGGCACAAGGGGAGACAGTAAATGATAAAAACGCACCTATTGCGACTACATGTTCTTGTGGGAAAAAATTATTGACTTATAATTTAATTATTGACATATTTTAACGGTATTGGTACCATTGACTTGCATTGAAAATGGGGGCTGAAAGACCTATACTGGAGCCAACCGCACTGGCGCCAGAGAGCAACGCTCTCAACAAGACCAGGAAGTGGGCTTCACCAACGAAGCCCGGTCTAGGCCCCTTGGTCTGGACTCACCTCCTGCCGGGACTCCTGCAGCTGCTGTTCCAGCTCTGTGATGCGGGTTTTCAGTTCATCGACACGGGCCAGGACTCTGACCCTCTCCTCCTCCAGGTAGCCCAGCTCCTGTTGCCCGGTGACAGGGCCAGATGAGTCCTCGTGCTGCCCACAGGGGAGTTATACTCAGGTCAGAACACTTCATCTTATAAAACTTGCATTTTCCACACGCATCATCCCTTATGATGAGGCAGGTCATGTTAAACAATTAAACACAAATAATAGGGAATATATTTTTAATAAATGTAATATATTTAATATTTAATATTATGCTCATATTGCCACTTTCATTCGAACATAAAAACAATATAACTATTCAAATACAGTAGGGCATTCACTATTCCTTCAGTGTTAGAGTGCTGTATGTAGCTGTGAATGAGGGAGTGATCAGGACAGTCTGTGACGGAGGTAGACTGTGATTATGGCAGTCATGAATTGGGGCAGACTGACTGATTGGAGATGTCTGTGATTGTGGTGCTCTGTAATCATGGATGCCTGTGATTGGATGGTCTGTGTCATGTAGATTCCCAGTTAGGGCACTGCCATTGTACCCTAGAACAAGGTACTTTATTAGAATTGTATTTCATTTGAAAATCTCCAGCTGTATAAATAGATATTACATAAAAATGCATGTGCAATTGTGTATGTCGCTCCTGGTAAGAGCGTCTGCTCAATGCCAGTAATGTATTGTCTGTGATGGGGGATGTCTGTAACCGGGATGGTCTGTGACCATTGCTGTCTGATCATTGCATTGCGGTCTGGAGATCATTGCACTGCGGTCTGTGATCATTGCATTGAGGTCTATGATCATTGCATTGAGGTCTGTGATCATTGCACTGCGGTCTGTGATCATTGCATTGCGGTCTGTGATCATTGCATTGTGGTCTGTGATCATTGCATTGAGGTCTGTGATCATTGCACTGCGGTCTGTGATCATTGCATTGAGGTCTGTGATCATTGCATTGAGGTCTGTGATCATTGCACTGCGGTCTGTGATCATTGCACTGCGGTCTGTGATCATTGCACTGCGGTCTGTGACCATTGCACTGCGGTCTGTGATCATTGCACTGCGGTCTGTGACCATTGCACTGCGGTCTGTGATCATTGCACTGCGGTCTGTGTTCACTGCATAAGCAACATAAGCTCACCTCCTGATGCGTGCTCTCTGTGCTGCTGCACTCCTCCTTCAGGTTCTCTTCATCGCTCTCCCTCTGTCTCTGCGCTCCACGGAGGGACACAGCAGCCCCCGCCATCTCCGCGGCCTGCCTCCGGCCGCCACCCAGACGCCCAGCCTCTCCCCCACCGGGCAGGTCTCCCTTGTTGTACTCCGCACACAGACTCAGGATGGTCTCCAGGCGCTGTCGCTCCTGAGACACACAGTGGGACGCAGTCAGATATCAGTGAGTAACAGGCAGGTATAAGGGAAAGCCAGCACTGAGAATCGGTCAGACTGCAATGAAAATCTAAATCTAATACCGGTGGGAGGCGATTTGATTTCAACGTGATTTCAAGTCATATTCCAGCGGGAAGTAATGGGACAGAAGTGAGTGGAGACATCAGGAACAGGGGGGGAGGGGGTGGGGCTATGCTCATATGATGTCTCTTAATGTCTCAGGGGCTACCGAGTGCTTCATGCACCAACAGATGAGACTAAGTAAACAGGACTCCCCAAACTGACGCCTCATGCAAACGCCCTTCCAGCCTGAGGGACTTGCCAGAGGAAGTCTGGGAATGGGACCTTCAGCACAGCACATTGGTCACAACTGAACAACTGAAATAACAACATGCACCCCCCCCCCCCCACACACACACACACTCACAGACAGGAGCTGCACCTGTTTGCCTGACCACCCTAAATCAAAGTAACCCCACCAGCACAGCAATCGCACTCCACACAAATATTTCATTGACCTCTGCTGACCTTTCAACCCTGCAGGCCAGCTACAGTCCCCCACTGACCAGCTGCAAATCATCCAAAGTTTCAAAGTCTCTGAATCCAAAATACTGTGACTAATATTATTCTTTAACATAAAAATCACGGTCCGTGTGAGGAAATATAGCCTATACTGCCAAAATACTGTATAAATGTAGTTTTATGCACGGATATTCAGAATATAGTATATAACTAACATAATATAAGAAAGTATTAAAATATTAATAACTGATACAAGTCAAAATGCACAGTGTCTAGTTTCACATATGTAAATTTATACAGTATTAATAACAAAAAACTAAGTCTGGCTTGGTCAAAACGCAGTAGCGTCCCCCTAATATTTCTTCTACACTGAATAGGAAAATATTTTCTTCAACAACTAGCATGTGAATGAGTGGATATTGTGAATGAGATGATAAAGATGAGTGAAAGGCTTTGTAAATTAATGCAAACTGTGCACTGTCTGTATGTGGAAAAAGTGCTGGCCACTGTGTGTGGCTAGTCTGTGCCCCTCCCATCAGCCACCCCTGTAATCACACTCACAAGATTCCTGAGTCACCTTATACATCATAGGAGATAACAAGGCCTCTGATACAGCTCCCAAGCGCACTTGCACACGCACACTTACTCACGGCTGTGTAAAATAACCCACGCATGTGATGAGCTACGTTCTACGCTTAATAAAAGAGGTGTCAAAATGATTGTCACTCCTGTGTTTAGTACTTTGTGTACCATCCCTTCGCAAGGATAAAACTACCGTCGTCTTCTATGGTGCTTTATGAGATTGAACATATTGGGGGATGTTTGGCCATTCCTCCACACAGAACCGTTCTGTCTTCCACGTTGTGACGAGCTCTAACCTCGCTCGCTCCCTGGGGCGATGCAAAATGACATGTCTGAAATCAGAGACGACCGCACGTGCCGCACTTTCAACCCCTCCACTCTCTCCCCAGACACATCCACGTACAGACAGCACATCACCTTCCAAATCTCTGACATGATTGCACTCTTCTTAGCTTCTAAAGCTTAATAACAGGGAGCAGCCAGTGATGCTCTGTAGTGGTGCCCCACCCCGCTGTCATTCCTATGCTGCTCCAGATGACACACTACACAAAACTACACCACACTACACAACTACACCACACTACACAAAACTACACCACACTACACAAAACTACACCACACTACACAACTACACCACACTACACAACTACACCACACTACACAAAACTACACCACATTACACAAAACTACACCACACTACACAACTACACCACACTACACAACTACACCACACTACACAAAACTACACCACACTACACAAAACTACACCACACTACACAACTACACCACACTACACAAAACTACACCACATTACACAAAACTACACCACACTACACAAAACTACACAACGCTACACAAAACTACACCACACTACACAACTACACCACACTACACAAAACTACACCACATTACACAAAACTACACCACACTACACAAAACTACACCACACTACACAAAACTACACCACATTACACAAAACTACACCACACTACACAAAACTACACCACACTACACAAAACTACACCACACTACACAAAACTACACCACATTACACAAAACTACACCACACTACACAAAACTACACAACGCTATACAAAACTGCACCACACTACACAACTACACCACACTACACAACTACACCACACTACACAAAACTACACCACGCTACACAAAACTACACCACGCTACACAAAACTACACCACATTACACAAAACTACACCACACTACACAAAACTACACCACACTACACAAAACTACCCACTACACAAAACTACACCACGCTACACAAAACTACACCACGCTACACAAAACTACACCACACTACACAAAACTACACCATGCTACACAAAACTACACCACACCGCAGAAAACCAAACTTAACACAATTCAGACTAGCATTCTATAGCAAACCAACACTGTCCTACTGAACACACAACAACGTACTCAAATACATACAACACATTGCAGGAAATGAATACTGACCTATTCAACACACCACAGCAGAATAATACTGAATAACTCAACCAGAACTGTTGTACTGAAAACATTACAGAACTCGAACACTGATCAACTTAAAAGAACCCCAAACACAAATCAACAACAGACCCGAATAAAGTTAAATAGAAAAAGGTTTCCAATGAAAGCCACACACTCACGTGCATTTTGGCTCTCCTCAAAGGGGAAAAAAAGAATGTCCAGACAGCAGAGAAATGTCACTCATTAAGAGTGCTGTACACTGAAGCAGCCACACACACTAAAGAAATGAACACCCACAGCCATTAGACAAGCCCCGCCCCCCACTTGGTCTTTGCCCCGCCCCCTGGTCTCTCCATACCCGACACAACTCGAGACTAAAAGTAAAGGTAAATAGTAAATGCGCCTTATCTCAGGCTCTTCATAATAAACTCCACACACCTTGCTGAACTACTTACAACTTCCTGCATTCCTTCCATATTCATCACTCTCTTATGGAGTAAAAAGCTCTGCTCTAAGATTTTAGTTGAAATTGCTTTTCCCACCAGAAAATAGTACATATGATATTAGCAAATGTGAAATCCACAAGCTAGAGGAACATATTTTATTTTTATTTTTTTAAACATGACATATTCATTATCCATTTAATACAAATACAACAAATATTTTCCAATATCAGAAATACACTTTTATATACGTTTAAAAAAACAGAGGGGTTCACCTAAAACAGGGGTGTCCAATCTTATCCGGAAAGGGCCGGTGTGGGTGCAGGTTTTTGTTTTAGCCCAGCACTACAACACCTGATTCAACTAATTAACTAATCGTGCTCTTCAATCAAGACCTTGATAAGTAGAATCAGGTGTCATAGTGCTGGGCTAGAACAAAAGCCTGCACCCACACCGGCCCTTTTCGGGTAAGATTGGACACCCCTGACCTAAAAGCACTGCACCAATATCATTGCCTCACTGGGCTGCCATCATTTCTACAAAGGAGTCAAACACTGATGTTCCCAGCAGCAGCAACACAGCCATATGTCAGAAGCAAGTGCAAATCCAAAGAGAATAAAAACATGCATAATTCTGTGTTTTCCCTGTCTCATCTCATCAAACAAGAGGGATTCCCCTGGCCAATCAGTGGCCTGCAGAACATATTGGGGACACGCTGTGCCTGCTGTAGACAGAGTGTGTTGCTCTGCATGGCTGTGGCACATGCTTCAGAGTGCAGTGTACGCATGTCTGTGCTCTCCCGACAGAGGATGAGACGCAATGATGAGATGGGCCTACACATGATCTGAGAAGAGAAAACAACCGGGGACAAAAACCCGCTAAAAAGGAGTGGAGAATAAGACCTGGTAATGCACAGAGCTGTGGAGGAGTGCTAATACAGTTTCCATAGTAACAAGACTGAACCGCTAGGTAACAGAATAGGAAAATGGTAATATTTTATCGATCTCATTAAGGCTTCATAATGCCTTCATCAGCTCTCAGTATTAGCCGTATGCCCTGACTTGAGAAACAAATAATGATTAAGGGCTTATAACAACTGACATAACTAGTTATGAAGCATGGAATGATAAACATTATGATACAAGTGACATGATATTATATATAGCATGTGCTATGAAAATCAGCTGTAATAAGCTATTTATGCTGTTTATATGTGTTTACAACATTATGATGCATTATGTAATGCATTATGAGCTTGTTACTAGGAAAAGGCCTAATAACCAGGTGAACAATGGTCAAACTAAGACAGAAGCGATAACGTGTGTTCAGACACATTGGTTATTCTTGTATGTTTGAGACGGCGCAGCAATAGGGCGGGGCCCTGTGACAGGACTAACTCCACTATACGAGCTCAAGAACACAGCACAAACACACCACAGCACCACCTTGATGCATGTTTTTCATTCCACCGTTGTTAATCTATTACAGCCATGGTCGAGAGGCTCCCCAGTACGCTATCCACAGGTTTAATGAGTAACTCGGCTGCCTGGTCAAGTGGAGGGGAGGGCGTATATTGGTATATTAGCTAAGAAACCCGAGGTGCGGTCACTTCCTCTCCAGTCCATTGCTGTAGTTCAGACACTACTGGAGGAAATTACACCCCCAGGAAATGACACACTTCTAGTCTGAACAGGGACTTAAGGTCCGTGTAATATATCTCCCTTTGTGCTTTCACTTTCTGTCCAAGGAATAATTAATTCAGCAGTAATGCTTTTACTCTCTGACCTCTTTCTCTCTCCCTTATTCTTTCCCCCTCTCTCCTAATGACTGCTGTGGTCATTAATAATCTGAGCCTGGCCGTAGCAGGACTTGAACACTTACTTAAATGCCTGAGTCATGTGCTGTTAAGAAACCAGTAAAGAACACCTAAAGGGAGGCCTGTAAACAGAATGCATAGCTACCACATGGCACTATGCTGACTGTGTACTCTGGCTTTATGGAGTGGGTATAAGCTCTGGGATACAGGGTTTGTTAAGTGTTTCTCCCTCTAACATCTGGCTCGGAAAGACCCAGAGTCTTCTGCTTCACTGTGCTTTGTAATTCAGAAAGACTTTGTAAACAAATGTTTCATTTATCTTCTAATCCCGGAGACCTTGTTCTCACATCTCATGAGGGCAGGTTTTGCGGAAAACAAAAACACTTCTGAGAAGTCAGAACACAAACATATCTAGCAAGATGCGAGAGAAGCCCTCCAGCATCCTAACCTTGTGAGCCTGTGTGAACGGGGGCGCTTTTTCGTCTACCCAGCTAACAATTTTTTTGTTCCCCTAGCATTCTCAGAAAGCTAAGATAAACATGCGTCAATTTGTCCCTTTAAGTAGATCATCATTGAATGTTAGGTTTAAGTTACAAGGAACATTGCGGTGCAAAACTTACATTTGTAACACACTTAAAATGTCATTGGCTTGAATCTTATACAGTGTTTTTTTCATAATAATGAAACCTCACAACTAAATGGGAATCTTAACAGAATGTATAGATATTTTATTACTGTATAACTGAGTCAGTGAGTGTGCCTAAAAAAATCTGTGTGATTGATAAAACAGAGCTGGCTGATATTGAAATGAAGACTGCAAAGTCAATTGTCTGTTGAAACAAGGTTCGGGCGGCACTTCAGAGAAACCCACAGACACAGGAGCCCAGACAGAATAGCTAAGGCAAAGAACAATTTCAATGCAACCCTTCTGTAGGTCTCGTGAAAAAAACATTTAGATTAAAGCAACAAGCAAAGCACTGGCAACAGATTATGCAACATATGCAACAAATTAACTGTCTACTGTCTTACGGACACTACTTACTGGTGCAGAACCAGGAGGTAAGGCCAAGCATTTGAATATTAAGCCACCTTTGAGAGCAAACCTTCCGTTTTTCCCTCCAGAGCAAGTCACAATGTGATGCGCACATACAGCACATAAATAAGGCACAAGAGTAACCCCATTCTCCCTTAGAAGTCTGGGCTTACATGTGAACATGGAAACAGAGAGGGGCCAGACGACCTCTGGCCTTTTGCACTAGCTTTCCGGAGCATGGCTTTTCAGTGGGCCATCTCGATGAAAGCATAAAAGTTTGCTGGGAACCGGGTGTATATACAAGGCAACAAGAATGAAGGGAATTTCACATACTGGGAAGCCCGTGGGACGATGTTGGGGTCCCCATGAATTCTTTGTGAGAAGGAACTCAATTTGGTTTTCCCATATGTAGGGAGGTCAGCTATTTTCCTGTTTCATAAGTCATTTTCATTCAAAATTTCCAGTTCTGTGCCAAGATATTTTATCCCTTAACCCTGACCACTGCTAGCACCAGACAACTGTAAAGCACTAGTACAACAGAGACATTACAATCGCTTAAGGACAAAATCAGCAAACATGATGTCATGTAATTTACCATATTTTTTGATAAATGTTTTTATTTCAGATTTAATTCAATATCACTTATTATTAAGTGTTAATTTCAAGTACTGACACTTTTCATTTAAGGAATTTCATACAAGTTGCAGTACATGCAATTCTAGAGTGGTCTAATCGCATGATGCATTTATCCCACATACAAAGCATCTCAGCAGAGGCACAGCCAGTGTGAGCTCCTCCAAACTCAGATACCGGCTCTCTGTCTCTATGCCTCGCACATCTGATAGCTGTGGTACCTGTACTTGCCTTTAGTAACCATCTCACTTCCCAAGGATAGTAACCTCACAAATACAATAACACAATAAAAATGGGTTTGAAAGCCAGCAGGAGTGATATTAGAGCAGGAGGAAAATTAGAATCTCCCCTGGTTACCTTCTGGAGGGCAGCCATGTTGTTCAGGGAAGCTGGTCTCTTCTGGACCAGGCTTTGGAGGTAAACCACAGCCTGGTCCCTAGATTGTCCCACCCTGCGCTGGACCGACCCCATCCTGTCAGACACTCTGTGACAGTCCTTAACAAGAAGCCGGTTCTGTTTGTCTCAGATTGACCTCCGTTCCCCACACTCCCTTTTTAGAGCACCTCCTTATCATTATTTTATTTAGTGTTTGAGCATGCCTTTCCCTGAGTCTGCGCTGTTTCCAGCTCACACACACATTCGCTTAGAGTGAGGAGGTCTTGTGCCTAGAGGGGAGGGGCTTTGACAACATGGGGTGGAGCGGTTACTGCTAACAGATTAGGGTGTAACATTTCGATTGGGGTTGAGTAGTTACTGTGGAGGAGTGACAACTTTTAAGTGGCTCTCAAGCAAGCAAATCTTCCTAATGAGTCAATCATAGCTGGTAAAATACTTGTACTCAAGTAATAACTAAAAATACAGTAGCAATTATTATTTTTTTTTTTTTACATGTGTTTCAATATATAAAATACATAGATAAAAAAACAAGACTAGGCAAGCCTAGCTCAGCCCGGACGCCTGTATGCAGACAGTGAGGAACATGTGTCAAGGCACGGCGGATAGTGTTCTGTAGTATGCTGGTTGGCCTGCATCCCGAGGCGACAGAGTGCATCTGATTCTCAAAGGTGTGTGTGGCAGTATGTGAGCGGGAGCGAGTGAGGAGGGGAAGTGGACATAATTTAATTAGAGTGATGAGCACTATTAGAACGTTACCACTCCGCAAGCTCCAGTTCACTCCGGTACCGCTCAGCCTAGAATTCAGCGCGCTATGCTATATGGCATCCAGAGATTTAAAAACAGACATGAGGGCATACATATATAGAAGGTCACCATAACATGACACTGGTGATATTGCAGCCTGCACATTCTTTTTTTCAACTATCCATAGACAGGCAAGACTTATTCCTAAAAAGGAAGCCAAGTTCAGGTTTAAGTTTTTTTGTCAAAGGTCTTATAAATTATCTGAAAGAAAGATCACAATCCAACCAAATACCTCGATACTTATATTATTTGAAGCGCTCAACCTCAATGTTATTCAATGTAAACATATGGCTTTCTGTTGTTTTCAAGTGTCTTTGTCATCATCTAGGTAGCTAAACCTACGTCATTTAAATCTCGACTGTCACCAAACCATGTTGTTGATTTCCTCAAATAAATTAGAAGTAGCGGTCTGCCGAGTTCATTAAAGGCGACAGAACATGAATTCAGACATACAGTGCATCCGGAAAGTATTCACAGCGCTTCACTTTTTCCACATTTTGTTCTGTTACAGCCTTATTCCAAAATTGATTAAATTCATTTTTTCCCTCAAAATTCTACACACAACACCCCATAATGACAATGTGAAAAAAGTTTTTTTGAGATCTTTGCAAATTTATTAAAAATAAAAAAATAAAATTTCTCATTTACATAAGTATTCATAGCCTTTGCTTTAACGTATTTTTAAAGTATCATATTTCATATTTGGTCGCATATCCTTTACATGCTGTTACTTCCTGAAGTCTGTGACCATCAACATCAAAAAAAACTGTCGATATCTTATTTTCAGGCACTGTTACAAGCGATACTATAACCTCTCTGCATTTGAATGGATCTCTATGGACATTTGGGGGTGAGACTAGATTCAGCTGTAAATTACACTGGTACAGTATGGAACACATGGCTGGCTAAATGGCTGTAAGTTATCAAGGGTCTGAGCTATCAAACAAGCCCCAAACCATCACTCTGTTGCCAGATATGGAGTAGATGTGGATGGATCACTGCAAGGGTTATTTCTCCGGACTCATTTTCCTATAGAACTCTATGGGGAAAAAAGTCAGGAGAAACAACCCTTAAAGTGATCCATCCACATCTACTCCATTTCTGGCAACAGAGTGATGGTTTGGGGCTCGTTTGATAGCTCAGACCCTTGATAACTTACAGCCATTTAGCCAGCCATGTGTTCCATACTGTACCAGTGTAATTTACAGCTGAATCTAGTCTCACCCCCAAATTTCCATAGAGATCCATTCAAATGCAGAGAGGTTATAGTATCGCTTTTAACAGTGCCTGAAAATAAGATATCGACAGTTTTTTTGATGTTGATGGTCACAGACTTCAGGAAGTAACAGCATGTAAAGGATATGCGACCAAATATGAAATATGATACTTTAAAAATACGTTAAAGCAAAGGCTATGAATACTTATGTAAATGAGAAATTTTATTTTTTTATTTTTAATAAATTTGCAAAGATCTCAAAAAAACTTTTTTCACATTGTCATTATGGGGTGTTGTGTGTAGAATTTTGAGGGAAAAAATGAATTTAATCAATTTTGGAATAAGGCTGTAACAGAACAAAATGTGGAAAAAGTGAAGCGCTGTGAATACTTTCCGGATGCACTGTATATCAGCATTAACAGCTAGCCCACACGTTATCTTGGACTTTGTGCAGAATTTAGGCGTTGTTTGTACCTTTGTGCAGAAAACTTGTTGACGTGCCATTCGACGAACAGGAGGCTAAAAGCTTTGAATTGCTGTTTATTTATTTATTTGTCACTCGACAGGTCACATAGGCTATTTGCCGGGACCACAGTCAAAAAATAATCTGCTTTGAACTCGGCTTACTTTTCGTTAGTTGTTGCTCCTCTGACATTGATTGAGTTTAAAACATGGGCGATGTCTTCCTCTGGAGAGTGTAGCTATCTGGCCTAACTTCCCTGATCTAAAAAGTTGAGTAAAATCTCAATACCAATGAAGTCCCCCTCCCGCTGGTGAAACAATATTGACTGGGCGATAATGACTATGAGACGATTATTCATTTCAGCCAATTGACCTGTATCTTTAAACATATAAACAGTTGTTCATTCATGATTTTTAGGTGCTACAACTTGTAATAGTAAAAGGGGACGGGGAGTTATACAGCAAACTTTTTCCCGTAATTACATGCGTTTCAGCACTCGAAATTTACGCATGCGCTTTTCAATATCGGAGGATCAGGCAGGCAGTCAACCAACCAGCCAGCCAGTCAGTCAGTTACTCACATTTAAACTTTTAGGCCCGCACACGCCAGGCAAAAAAAACATTCCTGCCACTTCTGGATGTAACTTTTTATTGAATTTTTTTTTTTTAAACTGCATTTTCTGCATACTGCCAATTACCACATGAAAATACTGAATAAAACAGCATATCCTAAATGCAAGCAAACATACTCCATGTATCTTCGATTTTTCACTATAACATATATAACAAAGAGAAAAAATGGTGGCCTCTTGCCAAAAGAGAAGACCCTTGGTTACACAGCCCCCTCTAGTGGACATGTAATGAATTTACAGTAAAGGGAAGTTCCACCCAGCTGTTGTCACAAAGGCTGATAGGGCTAACCTGACCTCACCAGCACCTCTGTCACCTCGCAGGGAACGACACAACACCACATACACACACACAGTCAAAAGCTGACACCATCAGTCAGTGATAAACTGGGTCAAACATGGGTAGGTGTGACCCTAAAGGACATCTTATATAATTTCCATCTCATACCAGTTGATACCATCATACCATCTCATACTAACACCTACTTACACCAGTTTTATAACAGCTACATTGGCCCCTGTTTTATAGCTGCCATTCTACAGCCTCCCAATCTCCTTCAAAACAGATTTCATGATTTTTCCCCTAAATGTATAAAGCAATACATGGCACCTCTGCTTTGCTTTTGATTTAATTCTGCCACATGCTCAATCTGGTATCCTCTGCAGAAACTACACTGGGCTCTTAGCCATGCTCACAACTGGCCTGAAAACCACTAGTAACACTTTCAGCGAGGGGATTCCATTCCTGTGGAACCCATCGCCACCGTTTTTTTAAATTATTTTTTTTAATACAGAGTTATGGATACCTACTCCTCAAGACCCACCTTTAGTCATTTTCCATTTGACTCTGGCTTGTAAAATGCCTGGAGCTGATATGTGGGCCAGAGGCGCTGTGCTGTATGAACCTATTTTTAATGCATTGTGTTAAACTGCCGATTTTTCATCCCACAGCTTCTGTACAGTACAGTGTACTGCACTGATGGAGACATGCTGTGTAAATCTGTACTCTCCGTCATGCAGAGACATGCCGTGATGACCCTGAGTCTTCTCTCTCTGTCCTGCCAAATACTCTGCCCGACAAAACAACACACGCAAACACGCAAGCACATACCATACACATACACATGTGCACACACAAAGACGCACACCATACACACACATGCGCGCGCCGCGCATGCACACCATACATACATACATACACGTGCACATGAAACGCACGCACGCACGCACACCATACATACACACACACTAACACACAAAAACAGTACTGATATTCACACACACACACACACACACACACACACACACACACACACACACACACACACACACACACACACACACACACACACACACACACACACACACACACACACACACACACATTCACAAAATTGCATATTTGCACACAACGCCTACACCCCAGAACATTCAGCAAATCCTCTCCTGCTTCCCGCTACCAAAGATCCAAAAATAAACCAAACAAATAAATCTTCTCTTCGTACACGTCCGTCTGTCAGCTGAACACAATACCGAGAGGCACACTTCACCCATAATGCATCAGCCCTCCATCCCCATTTCTGTTTTCCACAGAACAAAGCAGCGATCACGCCATGGCACGGTGCAGCGCAGCAAGGAAATCCTAAAGCTCCTTATTTCCTCACTGATATGCGGGGGAGATTTGGCCGACTGTTTCTCTCTCCTGAGATGTATCATCTGTGAGCGAGCGTTGTTCTCACAGCTGCGCACATCCATGCCGTGATGTAAGGAAACCCTAATGAAAATTCCCAACCTCGCTCCCTCAACCCGTCACCTAATCATCCCCCAGTTTAATTGGCTAAAAATTGTTCTCTCCCTCTCCACCTCAGCTGATGTGTGGTGAGCATTCTGGCGCAAAAATGGCTGCCGTGCATCACCCAGGTGGGTGCTACACATTGGTGGTGGTGGAGGAGAGTTTCCCCCTCATCAGTGTAAAGCGCTTTGAGTGTGAGAAAAGGGATTATTATTATCATATTATGATGTCACCGTTAAAGCTCTACGCAAGGTGAGCAGGGGCAAAGGACTGGCACAAGGCTCACACGTTTTCCATCTAGCGGTCTGATACAACTCCTCCAGACTTACCGCAGGGCACACACTGGGCAGCACCTGCCAAGCACATCGCCCCATCGCCCCAGCAACTGTGCAAAACTGCAAGCCTGGCGGCAGGTGGGAAATGGAAGTGGAATGTTGCATTATTTATCATTTCCGAGGCAAGCTCTGCCAGGGCATAAAATAGGGCTTATCTATTAACTCAATCTTTCAGCACATCAGGTACAGTTCATGAAAAAATATATATACGAATATGCATACATGTAATATACTGTATGTTCCCCCCCTTCATTGTGGAAAGAGAAAGAGAGAAACAGAGTAAAGGGAGAAAGGCTGAGGATGATGGAGAAAGCCCTGCACACCGAGCCATTCAGGCCTGCTTGTGTGTTCTGCTCTGGCCTGGCGGGAGGCGCACAAACAAACAGCCTCCGGCGTTCCGCCACTCCTGAAATAGCAGTGAGCAAATGGCACAGGGTGACAGACAGCTGCTGGGCGGAGCTCCAATCAGGAGGGAGCTCTCGCTCGGGCTGTTGTGTAAATATAGCGGCCCAGGCAGTCTCGCTTTCCACCCGGTAACCCTCCCGCCTCCCTCTGGAATCCACTGTGGCGTCTGGCTCAACAGGGGCTTTCACATCGGCAAAGCGATACGGGATTATTGCATGAGAGCTGATTCGTACTGACCCAGAGGCCCTCTACAGGGAGAGGGGTCAGGGTCAGGGGCCAGCATCAAGGAGAGGGGTCTGACAGTGTCTGAGGAAAGCGGCAACCAAGACATGCCCTTCAGCTTGAACCCTCCTAGGCTTGTCACGCTTTTCGTTTTAACCGGTGGCACGAGCCTACACCCGTGTATCTCCACACCGTCAATACCGTTATTTTGTAATTACATTTAAATTAAAATAGCATCAACGTTGACGTTATTAAATAAATATAAGCACATTACATATCCTACGTGTCCTTATCACTGATCAATGACAGCGTTAAACAAGCTGGTGTTGGGAACACTCCGCTGAGCGTTGGCGTTGTGGGCAGGTCTTCACTTCAGGTCACACCAGTAGATGGTCTGACGTGGGAGAATTTGATTCCCAAAAAAAGGAAACTTCCCGAGTATGGCAGTCAGTGGCGGCCTCAACCCGTTTTCAATCATTTTCCTTCATAAACAATCGTGATCATCAATACACATAATGCACTTTATCGACATTATTTAAAATTGTGGATACGTGTACTCTTTATTCTCCGCATTCACACTCTAAGAATATCCATGGCAAAGATCTGCAATGCCCAGATTTTCTCATTTAAACCATCTTTTTGTTCAGCCTTTGTTGCAGGTTGTGCTGAGCGCTAGCGTGGTAGTTAACAGTGGTGGATTTACTTTAGTTTAGTGACCACCACATAGTCTGATTTTAAGGAACCTGACCAGCTCGTCTGGCCAGCACATTCTTGTGAAAAAGCCATCTGGGGTTTTATGAGTATACAGGGACTTCATCTCTGTATACTGTTGAGTATGAATTTCACCTTGTTGTGCTGAAAAAAATATATATATTTTTTTTTTAAATGGCCCATAGTACCTAGCGGGCTGCTCCATTTAGTGGACAGACCGTATATACCATGACGTTGAACTCCACAACTGGGAACAAGTAATAACAAATACTATGTTACCATGCAAACCCAGTGCCTTGTGACACAGTGAAATGCCTGAGATATTCCTATTTCAGGAACCAATATTCTGATAGTTGCGCCTGACGGTGAAAATATTCCGTCTCTGCTCTGGCTGAATCTTGTTGAACATGATCTGCAAAATACAGAACATTCATAGTTGGCACGGCAACGCAGACGGCACTGGAACCCCTCACTGCCAGTGAGGACCTCCTCAATACAGAAGCCTGAATGGAACACAAAGCTGACAGCCTCCTGTATAACGGCCTCCGATTTTTATTTCACTGCATTTCCAGTATCTTAAAGAGCAAATAAATGGATAGTCTACTGTCTTCATGGACTCTGGTTTAAATTCTACTCATTCGACTAAGTTTTCAGTTATTTAAAAAGGGAATAAATAATGGAAGCTCAGTGTGACAGACTGCCTCTCTGCATGCATCGGAGCTCCACAAGGACAGCTACATGTACTTTGCCTTCATTTTGCCTCACGGGAAAGGCTACATTGAAAGATTTAGTTAGCAAAACATTTTAGAACATTTTTTTTCGCACAGTGCAAATCTCAAACAGACACACTCAAAGCAACAAATCACACCAGCTTAGAATGTGTAGGGGGCTGCTGTACTCCTATCCCATTCAATGTCCATTCCAATAGTAAAATAAATAACAATAAAACCATTCCGAAGGTCCTTATTCATACTGGATATGCTCAAATAACAAGGTAAAGGTAAGCATGCTTCCGGAGGCAAAATTCTAGCTGCAATTTGTCGGTATGTATGTACAAGGCCTAAAATGAACCCCCGCTACCCATGCTGTGAATTATGGGAAATAGGCAGTTGTGGCTACTTATCGGAGTGGGGCTGTTTTGGAAGGGCCTGCTGGACACCCTGATTAACAGTGGTGAGTTTCCCTTGATTGGGCCGATAAGGACACACACTCACCAGCCTCTCCATCTCCTGCTCCCTTAGCCGCTCCTCGCGTTGCCGCCGGTGATAATCCAGCAGCTCGTCCTCATTGTCGCTGATCTCTGTGATGCTGTTTTTGCGCTCCCGCATGCCGGGCTGGGCGTGTCTGGGCTCCCCGGAGCCTCCTGACAACTTCCTGTGGCCCCGAGGGCTGGCGAGGGGGGAGGGGCTGGACAGGGAACCCAGGCTGTAGGCGGGGGAGAGGGCGTTCCCATAACCGGCCTTTCGCCCGCCGTCCGCCAGCAGCCCCGAGGTGGGGGAGGGGCTGCGGGCTCGAACCCCCCTGGCTCCGAACGATTCGTCCAGCGGGGAGCCGGCCCTGCGCCGGAGCCGCGGGCTCTCGGGGACCAGCTTGCCCGGGGGCCTGTCCGCTGCCCGCGCGGCGGTGGGTGAGGTCCCGGGGAAGGCACTCGGGAGCACGGGCACGCCCCTGCGGGACGTAGAGGGGCTGAGAGGAGGCAGCTCCCGCATGCTGCTGGCCCCATCCTGGCTTCTACGGGCCAGACGGGGGCTCTCCGGGGGCTGCAGCGAGCGCGGCGGCTGCTGGGGGAGGCACCCGCCCTGGACGATGTGGACGATGGGGTCCAGGGGGGGCTGGAAGGCTCGGGGGGCCTGGGAGAGATGTCTGTCGGCAGCGCCCGGGTCTCGGAAGGGACTGGACGGGCGCTCCTGGAGGCCCACTTTCACTCTGGGACTGCAGGGCACCGGGGAGGGTGACGTGGGGGGAAATTTATGGGTGGATCTGGGGCTCCGAGAGGAGGCCATGTCACCTGTGGGAACAGAAACTGAGACAAACGGGACCCCCTGGGAAGGCCTGGGACTGTCCGAGCCCCTCCCCCCCACGCCGTCCTGACTCGTACCCCGACAAGCCTGGGCGGGGCTCTGGGGTGCTTCTAGGAGGCCCTTCCTCTGAGCTCGGGGGCTTTCTGGAACTTTCTGCCCACTACTGCCAGTCGTGTAGCTGGGCAGCGGAGTCCGTGGCTGAGGCGCGGGCGGCTGGATGACGTGGTTGTAACTGGACGATCGGGTGGGCACCGGGGGCAGAGACGGGCCCTGATCCGGGCAGCTGGCAGGAGATGGGCTGGTGTAGCTGCAGCTGCTGGCCGCTGACGGAGACGAGAGAGGGGAGAAAGGCGGAGAGGCGTTCTCATAGCTGGAGCCAACAGACATGGCCCCCGGGCTAGTGGGAGGGGTTAGCAGGTATCCGCCACCGCCGTTCACCACGGGGGACCCTGGGGATTGAGGGATGGGGTGTCCCGTGGGTTTCCTAGATTCTGAGGATGACGAGGGCTGGGAGTCGTCCATCACCAGGGAGTCCATGATGTCCTGCAGGTCCTTCTCTATGGAGCTGACCAGGGCGCTGTGCTCAGGGTGGGGTGCTCTGCAGTAGGGAGCTGGGTGTGTCTCAGCCAGGCCTGTCTGGTGGTTCCCATTGACCAGGCTATCTGAGTCTGTGGAAGAGAGGAACAGGTTATCACACACACATACACACACAATCACAGACGCGCACACACGTATACACACAATCACAGACACACACACATGTACACACACAATCACAGACACGCACAATCACAGACATGTACACACAAAATCACAGACAAGCACACACATGTACACACACAATCACAGACAAGCACACACATGTACACACACAATCACAGACACATACACACAATCACACACACGTACACACACAATCACAGACATGCATATACACATGTACACATACAATCACAGACACGCACACACACGTACACACACAATCACAGACATGCATATACACATGTACACACACAATCACAGACACGCATACACGCGTACAAACACAATCACAGACACGCACACACACACACACACACACACACAATCACAGACATGCATACACACGTACAGACACAATCACAGACATGCATACACATGTACACACACAATCACAGACATGCATACACACGTACAGACACAATCACAGACATGCATACACATGTACACACACAATCACAGACATGCATATCACAGACACGCATACACATATACACACACAATCACAGACATGCATACATATGTACACACACAATCACAGACACGCATACACATATACACACACAATCACAGACATGCATACATATGTACACACACAATCACAGACACGCATACACATATACACACACAATCACAGACATGCATACATATGTACACACACAATCACAGACACGCATACACATATACACACACAATCACAGAAACGCATACACATATACACACACAATCACAGACATGCATACATGCATATACGTACAAAAATCACAAACTCATGCATACAGCCACACGTGCAAACGCATGATCAAAGACACACACATACATATGCAAAATTACACACACGCACAAAGAGAAATACATAATCACACATGCATGATGACATGTACATTGACACACAGTCACACATGCAAACACACATTATCACAGGTGCATGCATGCGCACGATTACATGAGGACACACACAGTCCCAAATAACATCAAACATATTATGCACAATAATATACACACACGCCTGATAATGGACACACATACTTGCACACAAATACAAAGACATACACATATGCACACTAACACAGTCACACAAAATCATTAAACAGGCACACACACACAAACACAGACATAAACATGCAGTTACACACACACACACACACACACACACACACACACACACACACACACACACACAGGCATGAATGCACTCAGTGGAACTAACAATGAGCTGCTCAGAGCAAGGTCAAACATGCTACACGTTGTACATACATAAAAAACAAAAGCATTAGTCTACTTTGAGCTACAGTCTACCAGTATAAAAAATAAAACTACATTTTACTGGGAAATTTCACAAAATATTTGGTCCTACGTCCATACTAAGTATGTCTCTAATGACTGACCCCATAAGCTCCTGCAAGAGTAAACACCAACAGTCATTTTTTGTATTGTTTGTTTTTCAGTTGTACTTTAATCCTGGGCTAATCCGCAGCCCGCCTTCCAGTCATACCCAGTACAATGTCCCATTGGGCAATGCTGGCCAGTACATAACAGCAGTGCAGGAGCGAGGGGCCAGAGGGCTGGGAGAGCAGGCCTTCAGCAGATAAGGGTGACAATCAAAAGCAATGGCTCAACTGAATTACAGCATGACTCACACCAGTGCTAAACAGGATGTTATCAGTGACTTTGATCTGAATCTCTGACCCCCCTACTCTCTTGAGATGTCGGACCGTGAGAGACCAACGACACCAGCTGTGCTCTGTCAGTAAGGGTTCAATCAATAGATCAACTAATAAACGGATGGATCAGTCAATCAATCTTTCAAGCAAGTATAAACAAGCTTTTCTGAAGAAACATTTGAAATGATGTGCATCACAAAGACACCAATAATACTATTTGCATTGACTGAACCTTTAAAATTCTTCAATACATCAATAGTTTTCAATGGACTGTAATCAATCAGTTTTATCTGACGTGCTGCCAAAAACAATGTGCCACAGTGGTCCAGGATAATTATACAAAGTAATCAATAAGACTGTTGCCATCGATTAAACCCTTCGGATCATGCAACGCATCCAGTTTCCGATGGCCATTAGGGAAGCTTTAGGGTCACCGGGAAGGAAAGCAGGAGTTGCATTTACAAGTTCACAGTCCAAGTACCGGCACTAAATGCCATGTTTTGATGAGTCCCAAAAAAGTGACACACATGCAAAAAAAGACCAATGATCTGCAAAACAAGGATGTGTCCACGTGTTCTACAGACGACAGCATTTCAATGCTAGGTTATCCGAGACTTCAGTATTAGCCACCATCTTTCTGAATCAAAAGCTGCCTTACTACATGCCTTATATACATAATGTACCAATAAATAAACCTTATGGGTAAAATGATTAAAACTGTAAGATTTATAAAATGAAAAAAAAAACGAAAAACTGATTTCTCACAACCTTGAAAACTGTGCCCCAGTTACAAAACGGGATTCACAAATAATTCATACGCTGTTCAGCTAAGAACTAGGCTAACGTGCACCCCTTTCCAGTGAATCAACATCATGCTGTGTTCTATTTCAGGATTATTATTATAATTTTTTGTAACAGATTGCTGTCAGTTTGATTGAGAGACGCATTAGTGACATCCTCATTATAACCAGCAAGACTGTTCGGAGTCGTTGCCAAACGCATTGTATTCCAAAGATCCTAAACGTGTTCGGTTTAAATAAGCGAGTCATTTACAACGGCACGGTCTTGTAGGCAATTTTCAATCCTGTCATTTTATAGCATGTTTAGGCTACATACGGCATGTAGCTGGCTCTGTGACATGCATTTTTAATGCACATATGCAGCGTAATTACCAAAGGCAAAAAAATTTAAAAAAGATCAGAACATTATAACGCGACCAACAAAAACAATAAAGCAACTGTAGCCTACTGATAAATGTGTCAATCACTTTGCTTTGATTTAGCCACAACGAAAAGCGCCAATTATAATCGGTACTTACGGATGAGGATAAGCTTCTGAGAAAGCCGGTATGAAATGGCTTACGCGCGAGACGCCTGAGTTTAGCATTCCGACCTCAATGACCGGCTGAGTCGTACCCATGCAGCACTGGGCACCTCCAGGCGCGACTCAACAGCTCAGCTCTGCCACCGTGGACGTGCAGCTGCTCTCCGTGTGCCTGGCACGAGGCACCGCTGCCCGCTCGTGCATCCCCCTCCCTCCCTCTTCTGTTTGACGGACTGTCAGCTTCTTGAGGGCGGGAACAATTTCTGAATTCCCCGCGATATACATTTTCCTCCTTTGTCACTATGCACTGATATCGAAAAAATACAGCGGTAAACGGCAGAGAAAAACTGACTATAAGATAGACTACACTCGTAATTTTTTTGTCGCGTGGCTGAAAAAAGGTATGGATTATTGGTCTCTGGGCTCAAATATCAACTAGCCTATCAGTCGCGCAAATGTCTTTAAAAAACAAACATAGGCGACGCGCACACGCCCAAATCTACTGATATACTGAATGCAGTCCCAATGTGCGCAAACGGGACGAACAGTAGGCTACAACGCGTAGGCTATATGCAAAGTATTCAATACGGCACAGAAAACATACGTGCAAAATGTTTCTTATTTCAGACAGAACGCTAACCAAGGCTGCCCCCAAATCTGATATTCACCAGAAGTTTTGTGAAAACAACGTTTTCGGTTGCGATTAGCCTACCCAGGCATGGTAAAGAAACGTTGTACAACTTGACAGAGAAAATGAGCATGTGAACCAAATGAAAGGCGAAATACGAGATAGCAAGTGAGTGTTAAAAATAGCGACGATGAAAGATAGCCTACTTCTCAAATAAAAACTGACTCCGTGTGGCCTACAAAACTGTCTGGGGAATGAAGAAGAGGCAGTGCATTAACGTTCCCAGATTCTAGCACTTTCCAGCGCACACATTTTTGCAGTAAATCAAATATTTAGCTCTTGAATGCTAGCTAAGAGGTCGGGTTTTGCCAGTAAAATATGACTGAACAGAATACATATACAGATCCTTTCAAAAAAAATTAGAATATCATGGAAAAGTTTTTTTTTTTCCACAATTCCATTCAAAAAGTGAAACTTTCATAGATTATAGATTCATTACACACAAAGTGAAATATTTCTAGCCTTTATTTGTTTCATTTTTCATAATTTTGGCTTACAGCTCCAGAAAACCCCCAAAACAGTATTTCAAGAAATTAGAATAGTGTGTCGAAAATCAGCATTTACTTCAGTTATTTCAGAGAATGAATGTTTTAGACTGAGTGTCACACTATCATCTAATTTACTCAAAACACCTGCAAAGTTTATCTCAGTTTGGTTAAATATTTTTATAATTTGAAAACAACCGGCTAGGCTATATTTTATAACAGAATTGAGAAAATGACAAGAGACCAAAAAAATTAATTTCAACAAACATTCACATTGGCACATAATATAAGAGTACATGCTAGCCACCCAGCCAGTTGTCAGACTGCTAGTGTGCAAAGCTGATGAAAAACACAATTCACTCTCAAAATAGTTATTTAATGGCCATAACTCGGCCAACATGCTTTTGTAAAAGTGCATGCAGTATAGACCACTTCTGTACTATGGCAATCACCTGTAAAATGCTGCAGGAGTTGTTCTGATGATGGAAGCAAGGAAGCCCTTAGTGTAAGTGGACTGCTCTCTATCTACTCTTGTACACTTGCACACATTCTCTCACACCACATTATCAGGATAAACACTGGGGGAACCCGAAGTTATGTTTGCCACATGCACACATTTCACCCAATATGAACTTTGTCTTTGATCATTAATCACAATGTACAGGTTTCCTATACCACTCCCACTTTGTCTGCTAGTCTGCCCTCTACTGGATCATATCCTCTCCCTCTCTCACTCTCTCACTGTCTCACTCTCCATCCACATACAAAAACAAGTCTCCACATAATTGCACACAACTGGCACACATGCTGCAGGCAATACTGTAATTAAACAGGATGTCATATAGCTGGGTGCTCATGTTTTGTTTATCCTCAAGCTAATGATATAATGTTTCATGCGTGTGTGTGTGTGTGTGTGTGTGTGTGTGTGTGTTGGGAGGGAGGCGGGGTTGTAGTGTAAAATATACAAAAGCCATACATGTTTTAACCACCACACTGGCAAAAAAACCCACTGAACTTTGAGACAGAGCGTTCCTCCAGGCGATCATAAAATTTTTTTTGGTGTGAAGATGTTTGAATCACTGTGGGAGGACAGGCATAATAAATGGTGGACAAATTTAACCACACAAAGCGAAATGCGGAATGCCATGCTATAAGACAAAATGGCCTCTGTTGGAGCATGAGTGTTGTGTCTGAGAGCAGATGGAGGATGAATCTCGGGAGTCTAATAGCTCTCTTTCACAAGTCGTTTAATCTGACACATGGGCAAAATTGGAAATGTGAAATATTATTATTATAAGTATTTTTACTTTTGTTTAGTGTAAGGGTTTTGGTGTGTATTTCAAACCTGTAATAAAGATGCATCAAATCTCATACATTGAGCTTGGGAAGCTTACATTGACAGTTACCTGTAAGGTGTGCATATTGTGAAGTGTGAAGCCTACATTGTTTGGTCCAATACCTGGGTGTACCTTTTTGGAGTTGCCTGTATGGAGTGCAATTGATATTGATATTTTGAATCAAAGGTACCTATGTGGTGTACATATACATACGTCAGGTTTTTCCTGCATAGAGAAATCTTTGGTCTGCGCCAAAGAAAAATTTGACGGCACAATGCAGCCCTCTGATAACTGGAGAAAAGCTAAGATATTCACGATATTCAAAAAAACACATGTATGGAGCCTGTATTTGTACCTGTATAGAGTCTGTATGTGCTGTACCTGTATAGAGTCTGTATGTGCTGTACCTGTATGGAGCCTGTATGTGCTGTACCTGTATGGAGCCTGTATTTGTACCTGTATAGAGCCTGTATGTGCCGTACCTGTATAGAGCCTGTATGTGCTGTACCTGTATGGAGCCTGTATTCATACCTGTATGGAGCCTGTATGTGCTGTACCTGTATGGAGTCTGTATTTGTACCTGTATAGAGCCTGTATGTGCTGCACCTGTATAGAGCCTGTATGTGCTGTACCTGTATGGAGCCTGTATGTGCTGTACCTGTATGGAGCCTGTATGTGCTGTACCTGTATGGAGCCTGTATGTGCTGTACCTGTATGGAGCCTGTATGTGCTGTACCTGTATGGAGTCTGTATTTGTACCTGTATGGAGCCTGTATGTGCTGTACCTGTATAGAGCCTGTATGTGCTGTACCTGTATGGAGCCTGTATGTGCTGTACCTGTATAGAGCCTGTATTTGTACCTGTATGGAGCCTGTATGTGCTGTACCTGTATGGAGCCTGTATTTGCTGTACCTGTATGGAGCCTGTATGTGCTGTCCCTGTATAGAGCCTGTATGTGCTGTACCTGTATGGAGCCTGTATTTGCTGTACCCGTATGGAGCCTGTATGTGCTGTACCTGTATGGAGCCTGTATGTGCTGTACCTGTATGGAGTCTGTATGTGCTGTACCTGTATGGAGTCTGTATGTGCTGTACCTGTATGGAGCCTGTATGTGCTGTACCTGTATGGAGCCTGTATTTGTACCTGTATAGAGTCTGTATGTGCTGTACCTGTATGGAGCCTGTATTTGTACCTGTATAGAGCCTGTATGTGCTGTACCTGTATGGAGTCTGTATTTGTACCTGTATAGAGTCTGTATGTGCTGTAACTGTATGGAGTCTGTATGTGCTGTACCTGTATGGAGCCTGTATTTGTACCTGTATGGAGCCTGTATTTGTACCTGTATAGAGCCTGTATGTGCTATACCTGTATAAAGTCTGTATGTGCTGTACCTGTATGGAGCCTGTATTTGTACCTGTATAGAGCCTGTATGTGCTGTACCTGTATAGAGCCTGTATTTGTACCTGTATAGAGCCTGTATGTGCTGTACCTGTATAGAGTCTGTATGTGCTGTACCTGTATGGAGCCTGTATTTGTACGTGTATGGAGCCTGCTTGTGCTATACTTGTATGGAGCCTGTATTCATACCTGTATGGAGTCTGTATGTGCTGTACCTGTATGGAGTCTGTATGTGCTGTACCTGTATGGAGTCTGTATGTGCTGTACCTGTATGGAGTCTGTATTTGTACCTGTATAGAGCCTGTATGTGCTGTACCTGTATAGAGCCTGTATGTGCTATACCTGTATAGAGTCTGTATGTGCTGTACCTGTATGGAGCCTGTATTTGTACGTGTATGGAGCCTGCTTGTGCTATACTTGTATGGAGCCTGTATTCATACCTGTATGGAGTCTGTATGTGCTGTACCTGTATGGAGTCTGTATGTGCTGTACCTGTATGGAGTCTGTATTTGCCGCTGGGACCCTGGTCTCCTACTCCCATCATGCTTTTCATCCTGAGAGCCTCCTCTGGGTGGTTGAAGCGGAAAAAGGCAGACTGGCCAAAGCAGAGCATGCACCCTGTGCAGAGAGAGGAGGGGGCCGTTAGATTTGCTGGGACGTGTGTGTATGAAACACAACGGGCCACAAAGGTACATCCAGCAGAGGAAATAGAAGCAGAAAATACAAAGAATCATCTCTCCTCTCCTCCCCTCCCCTCCCCTCCATCCCAAAGAGGAAATGAGGGAAAATGTGCCTGTGTGTGTTTCTTATCTGTGCATTTGTATGCAACTGTACGTGTGTGTGCGCACATATGAGAGAGAGAGAGAGAGAGAGATTTAGTCAAATAAATAAATAAACACCCCACCCCCCCCACCCCCCGGAACAGTGTGACAGCCATGAGAGCAGAGGGACAGGGAGGAAGGGAGGAGAAGACATGGGGCCCCTGTGCAGGATGCCTGGGTGATGCGTATTCCGCTGGGAATCCTCACACCCTGAGGTCAGTGACCTTTGCCAGTGATTGACAGAGCCCAAACAGTAATACATCCCACACTGCAAACACGAAACATCCCACATCTAACCGCGCTGAGCACCGTGGCTACCGCCACTAACCTCAGAGCCCACGACGAAACCCACATCAATGCACAAGCACATATTACATGTAACATATGCACGTTAAAATACTCATCCTGCTAAATGTTCTCAATATTTTATTTGCTTCATCTATTATTCTAGTTTTTTTTAAAATTATTATTATAGCATGATTGTATGCATATGACTGACCAAATCTATGAAATCAGGCCATTTCTCTCTTTTCTTGACTGAGAGAATAAACAGCCTACTCATTTTATTCACTCGCTTATGATTGTGCACCAAAGAAAAAAAAAAAGATTCATTCAATCTTTTTGACCTGGTTAACATTCTGACTTCACAAGGTAACATAACACAACATGCCATTTAATGGCAGCATGACAATAGTAACTGTGCAAGTCATATTTTTGTCAGTATGCTGCAGGGGCTCAATTCCTGAATTCATTGAATTCAAATGGAATTGACCCCAACCCTGACCCTGGCACCTCACAGCGAGGCAGACTGAAGCATGCACCAGTAAAGTGACACCTCACAGCGAGGCAGACTGAAGCATGCACCAGTAAAGTAACACCTCACAGCAAGGCAGACTAAAGCATGCACCAGTAAAGTGACACCTCACAGCGAGGCAGACTAAAGCATGCACCAGTAAAGTGACACCTCACAGCGAGGCAGACTAAAGCATGCACCAGTAAAGTGACACCTCACAGCGAGGCAGACTAAAGCATGCACCAGTAAAGTGACACCTCACAGCGAGGCAGACTGAAGCATGCACCAGTAAAGTGACACCTCACAGCGAGGCAGACTAAAGCATGCACCAGTAAAGTGACACCTCACAGCGAGGCAGACTAAAGCATGCACCAGTAAAGTGACACCTCACAGCGAGGCAGACTGAAGCATGCACCAGTAAAGTGACACCTCACAGCGAGGCAGACTGAAGCATGCACCAGTAAAGTAACACCTCACAGCGAGGCAGACTGAAGCATGCACCAGTAAAGTAACACCTCACAGCGAGGCAGACTGAAGCATGCACCAGTAAAGTGACACCTCACAGCGAGGCAGACTGAAGCATGCACCAGTAAAGTAACACCTCACAGCGAGGCAGACTAAAGCATGCACCAGTAAAGTGACACCTCACAGCGAGGCAGACTGAAGCATGCACCAGTAAAGTGACACCTCACAGCGAGGCAGACTAAAGCACGCACCAGTAAAGTGACACCTCACAGCGAGGCAGACTGAAGCATGCACCAGTAAAGTGACACCTCACAGCGAGGCAGACTAAAGCACGCACCAGTAAAGTGACACCTCACAGCGAGGCAGACTGAAGCATGCACCAGTAAAGTGACACCTCACAGCGAGGCAGACTGAAGCATGCACCAGTAAAGTAACACCTCACAGCGAGGCAGACTGAAGCATGCACCAGTAAAGTGACACCTCACAGCGAGGCAGACTGAAGCATGCACCAGTAAAGTAACACCTCACAGCGAGGCAGACTGAAGCACGCACCAGTAAAGTGACACCTCACAGCGAGGCAGACTAAAGCACGCACCAGTAAAGTGACACCACAGGAGAATGAAGGCTGTTACACATGGGGGAGGGGGGTTCTGGGGTGTGGGTGGGTCTTGTGTGCATTTCCTCTGGGACACAGTGGGTTTGTCTATTCCTCACACATGAACCCCGAGTCGGGCGCGCAGTCTGAGGCTATGGAGACCCGTGAATCAGGCCAGGCCACCTTTTCACAACACTGTCCGCTCTGTTAAAGGATGCTTGGAGCAGTCAGCTGGGCTCAGTTGGGAAAGAATAGGAGCCAGAGACTACTTCATGCACCTTGCGTCTGGCCGTGAGCTCAACTTAAACCTTGCTTCCGTTTCATTGGCCACTCAAATCACCTTAATAATCAGACTTTACATCACATTATATTACATTGCAGTCACTTAGCCGATGCTCTTATCCACAGTGATGCACATTAGTGGTGAACGTCAGTGTTACTTTACTCTCAAGTGTAATATCACCAAAAAGGCACAGGAGCCTATTTATACTCAATATGTGTAATGTTAACCTAACAAACAACAATTTGTATTGTGAGACAAGAAAGTACCATGAGACAGATAACCAATCTTTGCACAGCTATACCCATAACGTTATCCAAAACGAAAGGCTTTCTGTATCAAAGTCCATTTTCATGCAATCAGGAAAGATGCTTGCTTGAATATTAAAAAATGTGGTCTATATATGAAATGAATTCTTAGGATGAGAGTCATAAAACCATACGAGTTATTCAACAAATGGTACTGTAATTAAAAGGCTAGGTCTCCATTTACAGCTTCCTGAATGACGGACGGCAATACAGATGTACTGCTCATTGTGCAAACGATGGAAGCAATCTCATCCCTGACTCCTGGAGAGTGTGCCGTCTCACACGCACGCACACACAATCTCTGGCTTTGCGAAAGGTCGCATGGAAAATTCTCAGTCAGATCAGCCATGTTGTGAAAACAAAGCGCCAGATGCCCTTTTCTTCTCCTTATAGGACGAGCACGATTACATCACGGGTCCTGGCTGGAGACAGTGTGTACAGAACACACGGCTCGGCACGGCTGCATCGCCGGGCAACATCACAGCTGCCACTGCTGCTGCTGCTACCGCCACAAACAGGCAGAAATTGTCATTTTTACAGCGACTCTGACAAAGAATTAATTCTCCGACTCAACAATGGAGCCACTGCAACAGACAATTTTCTTAAATTAAGTTTGTAAGGCTTGTAGGTATTTTTTGTTAGCTCTTCTTAACTTTGTAACTACAGGAGTTCATCAACCAGGTAAAACCACATGCAAACTGCAATACATAAAGTCACCACAATTTACAGACATGAAGTGTTTCCACATGTGTACGACTGCACACCACCACCTGTAATACTAGAACTTATTACATTTATCCATTCATACAGCTGGATACATACTGAAGCAATTCAGGTTAAGTACCTTGCTCAAGGGTACAACGGCAGTGTCCTACTGGGGTGATATTGCTTAAGTAGGCTATATACAAAAAAAATTATCAGAAATGCCTAGCAATAAAAATGCTTATTCTAACAGAGGCCTTACTTCAAATGATTTCATGTGATCATGAAAGTGACGTGATTGTCAGTAGAGTTCACATAATGTTGGGATCTTCAACAAACTGCAGTTTTTCGCTGACTGATTCTGTTCAGTTATGCTTTCCATTGAACAGAATATCCCCTGCTATTAGATAATATGCCGTTTGTCTTTTTCTTTTAGTTCTCCGAGGATGGTGGTCCGTATTTGTTTCAGGAGTTCTAAGACCAGGGAGTGCCATCAATCTGCGGTTTATATTTCAGGAGGTCACTTTCAGAGGACGGACTGTACAGATGCGTGGCTGAGGGAGTCAAAGAGCTGAGGGTATATGCAATGGAGGGCTGGATACTGAAGTGGTGTGGGGTGACTGTGGTTGGGTACTATTGACCAACCTCACCTGCAAAGAGGTTCACTTCATAAATTCCTGCACCCTCTTACATTCCTTTGTACTCATGTTGACTCTTTACCAGTCACTCCCTTGTGAGAGGATTGTTGTAGGCCATTCATCTCCGTGACTGAGACGATTATGAATGAAACTACACAAGCTGATTGTTTTCTCAACAATTCTGACCTCATTCCTTGTGCAAAGAGTCTTGGCTGCATATGCTCTCTAGGGCATCAGAAAAGAGAAGTTAAAGTATGTGAAATTGGTTTCTTACAATGGATTTGCTCTAGCCAGTTTTAGCCAGCATTAGCCTATTTTGGTCACAGTTCGCTTGAATCACTGCTAAAAATGGAAGCTACACAAGATCATTCAGCAGAATAAGTGTCTCTCCTTTATTTGCAAAACCTGACCCTGGAATTTTGCCCAACCCACCAGTGCCACTATCAACCTAGTCAGGCTCATGCGTACCCTACTGTTGGTGTAAACAACAGTGTAACCATTCAAACAATCAAAATCTCTCATTTAAATATGGCTGTTTGCGGCTGGAGTCATTTTCCTAATGACTCTTAGTTGATCACCTGCAAAGTGTGAAGTGATAAAACGTGCAAATACTTTGGCTCACAAGGAAAGATATTTTCTTTATGCGTTTACTCACCTCTGATGAGAAGTATTGGTTCTTTAGCACTACAAACATTAAGGGGTTGATTTACTAAGAGTACAAAATCACGTGTAAAACTGTTACCACCCGTAAAAAATCATCCAAGGTGATCAACTAACGAGGTGCAAAGAGGAGAGCACTGCGTGTGTTAAAATTGAAAGATACATGGATTTGTCATTTTTGCGGGTTTTGTGAATTGTGGGAGGAGGTCATGCAAATAGATGACTTTAGCATGTGTAATGTGATTTACTAAGCCCCAAAGCAATTTTGGGAAACATAATTGCATGTGCATTTTAATACAAATGAAAAGCAGGTATTAAAAGACACACAATCAATAAGATGACGGCTGTCATTGTAGCAAGAAGGATACGTCGTAAGAATCAAAGCCCACAGAGCTGGTATTTATTCAACAGTAAGAATAAATAATTTTTTAATCGTAGCAAATCGTGTTACAGAATACAAGAGTAACTAGTATTAGAATCAAACAAGCAATACAACATCTATTATGACAAACAGTGAATAACAAAGCACATAAAAACTTTATCAAAATAAAATCCATCATCAGGTGGAAATTTTATGTGACACTACCGTCAGAAGTAGTGCTAGTAAGTATAGGTCCGACCATTTCAGTCCTGACAAACATCTGTTACTCCCAGCAGAAACTGGGAGGCATCCAGTGAAACAGTTTGTAGTAAACCACCAGCTTGTTCATTGTAACAGCATCCTATACCTACACTGTAAAAAATAATTACCATCAAAAAATGGTTCCCAGGGAAAAACTATATAATGAAGGGGGAAAACTGTATGAATCATGTTATATAAGTGTATAAATCCTGATATTTAAATGTATTTTTATGGTAAAATGCTTTTCAAAACACTCATAGAATAATTATTTAACATCATCTCCTAAAATATCAGGATTTATAATTTTTTTTCCTTTCTTTAAATTGGTTTTTCACTGGCAACATTGCTGCCAGTCTTTTCACCATTTTCTCACAAGATATTTTTTTTGTGTAACGAATTCCAAACACGCAAAATCTCTCATTTAAATATGGCTGTTTGCAGCTGTAGTCATTTACATAATGGGCTCTATTTTCAAACCGGCGCAAACCAGCGCAAGGGGACGGTATAGTCAAACGCAAGCTTGTTGACAGCATCAACGTCTTAAAACTGGCGCTATGGCGTTTCTCAGCAATACCGCTAGGATCAACAAATTCTCAACATAACATCCTTTCGCTTGCGCTGCAGTGGGATGGGTGGCGCTGTCTGGGGCGTGTTCTAAAATACTTTCGGCTCAGTGACAATTTGAACCAACGAAAACCCATTGCGTTATGATCAGTTGGAACCACCTCTTAGCGGCAACGCAATAGACTCTGGCAATTTGGCAACTTATTAGTCATGTAGGTCTATGTAGTGTCTATAGGTGATGCCAACATTACACTTCCATTTAATGAACAAATAGCCTATAATTATTATTAATTAATTAATTTTAATTTAAACTACTAGAATAAAACAGGACAGCTTACAAGAAACTTGCGATCATGTAGGCCAATAGCCTATAATATATAAATTACACATTGACACAGTTGAATCATAAGCCTACCATTTGAATCTTAATTATGCCTACATCACCTAATGTAGGCTAATTAATGCATTCGCCACCTCCTCCCGTGCCTTCCGAACTTCTGGGAGACGAGGTGGTGTGGATTGTGATCCATAAATTACTACAGTCCTAGCCTGTACTTCTGTTGCAAGTATGTCTGATTCCTGTGCGGAAAATCGCTCTTGTCGTTGATGGTCCAGTGCGTTTGGGTTGCTCATTATGAAATTACATGGAGCGATTGCGTTCCAACTGGCTTTTTTTAAAGCATGAGAACAACAATTTGATTGGCTACCATAGAGACACACCTTGGACATTTAAACCCAGCCTTTTAGCAATACCGCCATCAGATGCGCCAAGATTGCCGTCATGAAATTACCTAATTTCTCGCCGACACGCCCTCAGAGCGATACCGCCAAGCACTTACTCTTGTGTTCACCATTGCGTTTGGTTTATTAAAATAGAGCCCAATGACTCTTAGTTGGTGCAAAGTGTGAAGTGATAACACGTGCAAATACTTTGGCTGCGCATACAAAATAACACCCCTTATTTGGGATCTTAGTAAATCAACTGCTGTCTTTCATGTACTTGGGTCTACTGCAAGAACCTTTTACATGTTATTCTATCAAAAAATCTCCAAAGTGGGGCAGCACTATCTCATGCCAGTGGACCAAGCTTTACAGACAGCCGATTACCAAAAGACAGCCAAAGAGAAACCCCCGCAGGCAGCGCGCTGGGATTTTTTCCCAGCCAATCAGGATTCCTTAATTGCTGTTATCACTCCGCCTGCAGGCTATCCCTTTAATTTGTTTACATGGCACAGCCATGGATTGTCACCACCATGCAAGCACTGGACTGACCATGAATTCACGAGCAGAAGGAGTTAAACTTCCACAGACAAGACATAATATCCCAACACTAACACATACCAAAAAACAGCCTTGCCGTGTAACTCAGTCATGGGGATGATTCATTTGCCACGATATATCACACCCTACATGTCCACTTCACAAGGACTCGAGAGCTACACAGAAATGCCATAAATCTAAAGCCCAGAGTGGAACCCGTGCTATATCGCCCTCCAAGAACAAAAACGAATAAAAAGTCATAAAAAAGAGTCATAAAAATATAATTTTATAAACCACGGTTCAGCAGTGAATGGGCCATTTGTTACAGTATATTTAGTGTTTTCACTGACGGTGTAGACATAACCACTTGGTCCAGTTTACTTTCCCGTTTCTCTCTTTCACACAGACAGCTTCCCTCAAGCATTCAACTCTACAGTACGATGGCACACTTTTCACTGAATCAATTCTGCCGTTTTCACGCAACAGCCACAATAACAGTCACATATTGATGGCCCGCAACCAAGGCCTCTTAACCTGCAGCTTAAAAACCAAGATCTGTGCACTTTGAGGTGGGCTGGTCAGGCGTCAGCACCAGACATGACTGTGATGTGATTATCATCCGTCTGGCTTTTGTCTCCGCAGGTTAGCTGAGAGCAGAGGCTATCTCTGATCAACTTCTTCCCCACCCCCACTCCACCCAGGTCTGGCAGTTCAGCCTTAGCCAGGCCAAGCAAACTCACCCCACGGGGATAGCATTAGCAATACACCGTTGCTGCCCCATTCCCCCGCTGCACTGACACAAACAAATTGTGAGCACTCCACCCAGTCTCCTTGGTCTTCAGATATCATCACTAAAGGGAAATGCGCTGACTTGGCAAGATGAAGGTGAGATTGAGTCAGAGGAAAGGGGGCGGGCTGCCTGGGGATTGGGCTCACCTATGTGTTTATCCCCTTGCCATTTTCTTTTTTTTCTTCAATTAGAAATACATTTGAGTAGCTTGTCCGGTCAGGGGATAGGCAACAGAACGTTGTTTTGTGAGTGAGAAGAGCAAGATTGCCAGTTTGGAAAAGTCTGCTGTATCTTCTGTAGCACTAAGGAAGACACCCCAATGCTGCTGGTTTCACAAGGTTTCCAGACATAAGATATATAGGTCTACCCATAAAACTCAACACATAATAAATATGCCAACAACAGAACATATTTCAGAAACATATACTATGTACAGTTGTTGCCACTTTGATTAAAAATAAATAATAATAATTCTATGCATATATCAACACAGAGAGCTGTATTTTTATTTTTTAAAGAATACAGTGAATGTTCAAATACAGAAAATTCACTTACAACACTTGCTGGTATACACTTGTACTCAGTTACAAACCTTGTGAGCACCTTGTGTCTTGGTACAAATATCTCTGTATTGTGTCTCTTCAAAAAAAATAAAAATAAATAAATAAATTCACCCTTGTATTTTAAGGTTTCTATCCTCTGTGCTCATACACCTTCCTTTCTCAGGAACCCAACTTCTCTACTGAGTTTCCTGTGACCATAATCCCAATTTCTCTACTGAGTTTCCTGTGACCATAATCCCAAATTCTCTACTGAGTTTCCTGTGACCATAATCCCAATTTCTCTACTGAGTTTCCTGTGACCATAATCCCAATTTCTCTACTGAGTTTCCTGTGACCATAATCCCAATTTCTCTACTGAGTTTCCTGTGACCATAATCCCAATTTCTCTACTGAGTTTCCTGTGACCATAATACATTAAGTTGATATTTACACACTTTATACTTATTTAGAAATATATTCTATATTTTTTTACTTCACATGCTTTCAATATATTGCCATTCTACCATATTCTAACCAATGTCAAAACCCTCACCACCTCTGTGGAATCTGTTCTAGGACAGTGGATTATTTGAAATGACATGGTTTATCTTGGCATGTGTATTAAACAATGTTATTTAAATTTAGGTTATATTTTATGCTAAACAAATTTTGCCAATTTCCATCTACGTCCTTCCCTTCTCTCCCCACGTCCCATTCGCTGAGCAGGGACCTCGGCTCAGCTCAGCAGGAAGGACCCCCGTTCAATCAGCGCTCTTTATGGCGGAACCTCAGCCAGCGTGTGAATGAAATATGACACCAGGCCCATTTCATAATTAAAATGCGTGAGCTCGTTTATGAGAGGACGAGCTTAAACAGGGGAATGACAAAAGAGTTGAGCAGGGAACATCACTTGGGAGTCAACCTCCAGAGAGATGGGGCCGGCCCCAAACACTCTCAGTGCACTGGCTCCTGTGATAATTAGGCCACTTCATTCGTGCATCAGTAAGAGTGATCTGTGGTAAAAAGCTTGGAAACCTCCTCCTGCACAGCCATGGCAGTACCAGTAACAGTTCTACTGAGAGTGAGGCCTTTTTTATGAATAAAAACGTCATTAGACACATGCATTTCAGTTCACTATATGCATGGCTCGGCTACAAGCAATGACTACTGGCTTACAGTATATGCACGTACAACATACACAAATATAAGTAGGCTATACACAAGAGCGGCATACACATACACACAAGCAAGCAACCAACTAAAATATATGTAGTACAGATTCACAGCCAACAAAATCCAGGCTATATATTTTTTGAACAATCTCTTTATCTAGCAAGTTACTTGATTCAATTAATAGGTTGCAGGTTCGAATCCCAGGTGGTGCACTGCCATTGCATGCTTGAGCAATGTACTTAACCTGATTGCTGCTGCAAATATCCAGCTGCATACATGGATGGAATGTAAAAATGCAAGCAATGCAAGTTACCCCAAATACAGGAGTGACTGCCAAGTGACTGAACAATGCAATTTATTGATTACCTCACTTAATAATATGAGGGAGAGATAGAGGAAACAAAGGTTGGTTGCAACACCTTAAATTTCCCTAATCAGAGCGAAGCTAGATCCTGCTCACCTCTGTTCTCTATTCTGTCTTGTTAGTTGGAAGGATGGTGACAATGTTTTGTTATATAACACAGGCTAAACAAAGGTCTAAGTGAAAACTCAATGATTGCAAATGACTTGTCTGTGTTGTAGTTGCTTTTTTTTTTGGTTTGTAGTAGGTAGGTTATCATCCCGTATTTGGGGCAGCAGAATTAGACAGAAGCTGTTCTGTTTTTCTGAGTCTCAGTGCACAAGCAAGGAAAAAAAGTTCCCAGCATTATGCCCATGAGTTAGAGGCACCCTCTAAAGCAGGAAACCTCAAAAACAAAAGGATGCCTAAAGGTATGCAGGCAGTTGCCTGGGCGTCTCTGTGTTTTACTGCTAGGAGAGGGGCCTGACAGAGAGGAGGCCTGTTTAATTACCACACCCTCCAGACAGCAGTGTCCATCCAAAAGAGAAGAGAGATTCTGTGGTGCACAAGCCGTCCTTTCAGCATTGCCTGCTCCAAGTGCTCCCAACACTCAGCCACTGGGGTAATGTGCTGACTTTACATCCTTAAGACCACATTCATAATCACATTTACGTGTAGGCATGCAGAGTGACTTACATCATTTAAACCATGTTCACTGAATGCCTTCACTGAAGGCACAACTGACACAAAAGGATTGATGTATTCCTGAATACAAATTCATATTTCATCAACAGGTTTTGTATGGCACAAGAAATGTGTCTAAATATATGTGATATTTGGTTATAACACCCTATGTCAAGATTATATTTTATTGAAGTTTGAAATAAGGAAAGAACATACATCGACTTACCTAACACCGACTTTACAAGAAGACAAAGTAAATACTTAGAAATGTATATAACTTAAGTATAATGTGTTGTTTGCCATTTTAAATGATATGGCTAGACCCTCAGAGCTTGAAACATACAGTATACTGTGTACAATTAATACTAACATTAAGCCTGTATAGAGAGAAAATTAGATAAATCTTTTGTAAAATCAGGAGAAATATGCCTAAATCAACATAAGACAAGTGTTACAGACCATGTAACCAAGATTGCAAAAGGGTCTTTAAAAAACGTTTCATGTAATCCAAAGTGCAACTTTTAAATGTGCTTGAGAAGAGCTGTCTGGCTGTGTCTTTTCCTTGTATGTTTAATATTTTGTGGTTGAGCCCTGCCTTGTCTTTTACTGATAGCAGAGGAAATGGGGATGGGCAGAGATAACAGTGCCGGCATCCACATCTCATTTCTCCCATAAGGCACTGCTATCAGCTTCCTGTTAATCTGTTATCTGAAATCCCCCCCATATTAAAGATGGTGGATAACGCTATGGACTCAATCAGAGCAATCACTTGCAGTAACAATAGACAAGATAAAATTTGCCATCCACATTTTGTTTTAAAATAAAGGTTTATAATTTAGTAATCTGTTGGGTAAAACAACATATGGGTAAACTCAAATCACAGAAATATTTGTTAAATAGGCCTATTGCCTATTTTGAAAGAACCAATAAACTTAGCAGCACATGTAACAGGGGAATTGTCTGCGTTCTCAAAATATTGATCTCTTTTGGCCATGTCCTACTGACACTTAATTAGTGTCAGAAATCTATCAAAGTAAGCAATATACATGTATATGATCTATTCTATGGACAACTGAATGTACATCAAAGACCATTGTGGTATGAGAATATTGATAAAACCTGCACTTTCTGTAAATTTCACCCAAAGGAGTAATGAACTATGAATCCAGCCAGCATTCCCAGTAGCCTAAATAGGATTCACCAATTGACAGGTGCCATATGCACTTTAATCAACCGTTAGTCAAAGCACTACGCACAACTTTTTCTGGAGTTAATAATGTACCCTCCAGAAACAGTGTAATTTTCTCCTGTAATGTGTATTTATGTAATATGTGGACACATATCAATGTTTGAATTCACACATGCTGTTGACCGGAAGAAAATATTTACAGCTAGGAAGACACTTTCACCAGACAGATGTTACACGCACCACTCTCTGAAACATGAAGCTCAGATGTGGCCACGAACACACTCTCCAGTCTCGAGAACGGGAAGAGGATGGAAGTTAGAACTTCTACTGAAGGTTATTTCAGCGCATAGACGGATTGTAAAGACATATCATTAGAATTGCAGCACTTTTAAAGTCCTAGTACAGACATTGATGAATAGACCAACGAAAAGTAGACAAGATCTTCGCAAAATTAAACTCTTAACAGACAAGCAATCGGGAAGAAAAAAATATTAATACACGTCATGCAAAGGCTGACCGGAATAGCGGCAGCGCTTGGCCACACCGTGCTGGCCAAGAATAGATGTGTGTAATGATATACGCTTAGCCTGTGACCATGCAGCTGAAAAAGGAACACTCATCTGTCATAGTGAGAGGTGATATTTGGCAAACTCAACCGACTGGTAGATGAAGGAGGGTGACAATTCGCTAAGATGACTATGACTTTCTGGAATTAATACAATAGTATAGATTTGTGTTTCACTGTTTCCGATTTGTAGGCTACACCAACTACACATTTCGATCAAAAATAGCATTTTTTTAAAAACAACCTGTGCCATGATAACATCAGCATTTTAGTGCTAATCTCTATGGGCAAATGGCAAATTCAGTAGGCTAAACATTAGTCATCTGTCAAATAAGTAGCCTAACCAATGAGTGCTTTCCTCGCAGCACAAAACCTACAAACTAGAAACGTCTGATCTGATAGACCTACCGCATATTCAGGGTAAAAGACTAAAGACTATGCGAAATTTGACAATAGCCTACGGCCTACACCAGTTTAACTCTGACTGTGAATATGAACCTGAGAGATTCAGAGAAATTATGCGTAAGATCCCACACCACGTCCATACTCTCGTTTTTGTTTGAGCTTTGGTTTCTCTGGATATTAAGGTGCTTTTCGAAAGAGCTAAATTTAGGCTACGCTACCCACCGAATCACCTTGCAAAAAAGCCATTGCATTGTATCTTCTGTAATTCCAGAAATTGCTAGATTTGTGTCCCATTGATAGTCGTTGTAGGCTACTAGCTGATCGAACAACGACAGCGAAACTCAGAATAGACCCACCGGGACAATGACTTGGCTACTGTAGCCTACTTTAACTTCGGCGCAGCCTACTGTGAATGGACACAATGCTTCTTTATGTTGCCTTGGCGTTCTCTGTGTCTTTTATTGGAATATCACTATAACAGTCATGTGTTTTTTTAATCTTGGTAATCAATTTATAGAGAAATGGTAAAAAGCTTAAAGACACTTACTTTCAAATCCAAGGAGTTCGAATCTTCGAGTCCTTCGCTATCATTGCATCTGTGCTTTCAATGTCGAGAGTGTCGTCTGTTTCCCTTATAATTTAGAGACTAATTGTTGCGGGTTGGTCTGTGCCGGGCCGGCTGTGCCCTGGCCTGGGATGTCTTTGTGATGATAATAACGTTATTCACTATTCTCCCACGAACTAGCCCACTGCTGTTGCACAAAACAAAGCGAGCAGATGTCCACCTGGCTAATTGTAATAGGCTAGGCAACACCCTTCAAAACACCATCCAACCGGAAAATGCAGCTCTCGCTCTCGGATTATGCTGGGGGTAGCTTACATATCCAAATGATAGCAACCAATAAAATATAGCCTATTTAAAATAATACTAACAGTCCAAATTGTTTAGGTTAGCTAGGCTATATCAACTTTCCTCTCATCCACTAACGTTATTAAGAAAGCCGTAACGTTAGCCGCATTCTGTAGGCTAGACTAAGTTATTTGTAAATAGGCTACAAGTAGTTAGGCTAATTGATTTGCCATGTTATAAATTATAATCACGACACCGACTTTAAGAAATCAGTTTCTTGAAACCGTTGAGGGCAAGTAACCAGGTTACATGCCAACTGTAAACAAAAGTATTCTAGTTAAGAAAGGCAGTGAACCCGTTGTTTGTGGTGCCCAGGTAAAGAAAAAAGCGGTCTCAAAGTTAAAGTCACTTGATTAAGCTATAGGCTACTGATTTGAGTTCAAATTGACGAGACAAATTGGAGTTCGAGCTGGGCAGACACCCGCGACCGGTTCCGGAGACACGACACGGCTTCCATGTAGCCGAGCCGACAACCTTTCGCGGTATGGAAATCGCAAGCGAATTGGGAGGAGTCAGCGTCAGATCGCGTTTGTGTCTAAATATATGTGATAGCAGACAGCGTTTCAGTTCGCTTCCAATTTGCCCCTCCGAGTTCGATGTCATAAATGTATCTCGCAGACGCTAGACATAATTCGCATGGAAGTCACCATGCGAATTAGACCCCCCCTTAATATAGCCAACCTATTTTACATTATTTAATAATGTATATGTAACCTAGTGCTTATATAGTATGATTATAAGTGTTGGATTGCATTTAAATAATCAATTATGACGTGAAATAATTATTTGATTCATTTTCTTTAAAAAAAATATTTTGAAATGCTCTGGGCAGTAGCCTACACACACACACACACACACACACGGGTGATTCTGCAACTACAATCTCTTTGAAATTAGATTTTGTTAATCCAGTCTTTAATGCAAATCATAAGACATATACTAAATCACATGTAGTCTCAAAGATTTTTATAAGGAACGTATTATTTTCATGAATTTTCATCATGTGCCTCTAAAAACTGTCCTTACCGCAACATTAAGGAAAACTTAATCTCAAATATTTATTCCTCTTATTTCTTGATAAATTGTAATCTTTTAGAGTATTTTCTGATAATATTGAATTAATTGTGCCGGCAGAAAGCTAGAAAAGGTTTAAAAAGAGAGAACGTACGTATGTGTTTTCTCTCAGCAATGAGAAATCGTATCCCATAAACAACTGCATCAAATGTAATTATTATTAGAAATTATATATGATACTTTTGTAGTTCTTTTCACAAATATTGCAGATCCAATGCAACACCACTTAGAAATGATATTTGAAAATTAAATTTAATGCAAAAATATATAATAGGCTACTCATAAAAAAATATATCCTGTTGCGGCAATGACATCAAGTTGCGGTAATGACAGGTTGTGGCGGTAATGACGTAATTAAATTAAGAACTGCAAAAATATAATTTAAAACAGTAAATCACAAAATGTGTGAAATAAGGTATGTAAAGTACTATATATGAATAACAGAATGTGTGCTCCATGGAGAATAAGCCAACAAAATAAATAAATGCTACAAATTCTGTAGGTGTGAGACTAGGTCTAAGTGAAGGGTACATTTTCCACACACAACATATAGTCTAAAACATGTAACATGTACTAGATCTAAAAGGAAATCAACATTTTAGTGATGCTTTACCATAAGCCCTGTGTGATGCAGGTTTGGGACAATATACTCTACATGGCCCAAAGGTATCCAGACACCCCTTATAAATAGTGGATCTGCAGGGTGCGTTTCCCAAAAGCATCTTAACTCATGATGCTCTTAGAAACGCTCGTTGGTTAACGATCACTCCCGACCAGTCGGAGACGGTTAAGTGCGTTTTAGAAGCCCATAAATCACATACTTTCTTAGATTTTTCTTGTTAGGGTTCATTACATTTTACAGTTACAATAACCACTGATTGTGTTTTTTTTAATTGGTGTTAGTTGCAACAATATTTACGTTTAGTTTTTTATTTTTATTTAAATTGACTTATATACTTATATATTTGGAAATTACCCATAAAGCCATTCCTGAAATAGCCCTACACAAATCAATAAGATTGAGACAAGTAAAATCAGTGGGAAAACAATTTTATTTCCAAAGAAACTTTCTATGAGACGTTGGCGTGCCTAACCGGCCATGTATTGGGCATGACAGTGGGATTTGCTTCTCCCAATCTATCGCCCCTCTGCCTCCCTTATCAGCAGCACCACAGACAGTGAAGTTAAGTACAGAGGTGTAAAATCCAGGGGTCAGAAAGTGAAAGTCCTGCCATGTGTTCTTTCCACCCATGAACTCAGCCAGCTGATTTCACAAATTAGTTCTACATTCTGGCTGAAGAATTGTGCAAATGAGCAAATCCAGGTGATTGGAACTAAATAATTCCTTTCTGAACCCGGATTTTACACCTCTGGTAAGTAGCTCTTAAGAGGTGACTGCGCGTTGCCTGCTATAGCGTCCCTCGCTGCAACGCTCGCGGCGTCCACGTTCGCGTATTTGCGTGAGGTATGTTTTGGCCCTAAGATTGAACATTATCGGGAAATGTGGACCTGGCTATTGAAGCCACACCCATTGCTAACATCTGTATAAAATCAAGCATACAGCCATGTATTCTCCATAGACAAACATTGGCAGTAGAATGGGCTGTGCTAAAGAGCTCAGTGACTTTCAACGTGGTACCATCCAACAAGTCTGTTTGTTAAATTTCTGCCCTGCTAGAGCTTCCCCAGTCAACTGTAAGTGCTGGTATTATGAAGTGGAAACATCTAGGACCAACAACATCTCAGTCTCAAGGTGGTAGGCCACACAAGCTCACAGAACAGGAGCACTGAGCACTGAGGCATGTGGTGCATATAAAATAATTTGTCCTCAGTTGCAACACTCACTACCGAGTTTCAAACTGCCTCTGGAAGTAATGTCAGCACAAGAACTGTTCGTCGGTAGTTTCATAAAATGGGTTTCCGTAGCCGAGCAGCCACACACAAGCCTGATAACACTATGCAAAATGCCTCAGACCTTTGATGACTTACAGCCATTTTACCAACCATGTATTCAATACTGTTTCAGCATAATTTACAGCTAAATCTAGTTCCACCCCCAAATTCCCATAGAGATCCATTCAAATGCAGAGACATTATAGTATCGCTTGTAAGAGTACGAGAAAATAAGATAACAAGAGTCTTTTGATGTTGTTGGGTCACAGACTTCAGGAAATAACAGCATGCAAAGGATATGCGACCAAATATTAAAAATGATTACTTTATTCTATATATAAATGCAGGGGTGCCAATAATTGTGGCACACGTGTTTTGTTAAAAATAATTATTTCTTGATGAGGGATTTTTTTTTCTCATAATAAATTAATTTGAGATTTGAGATTATTGATTCTTGATTAGATGTCAAGACTGCTCAAATCTCGCAGGTGAATCTAGGTCTAAATCTATACTGGAAGTCCAGCACCCTTCAGCCACTACACAAAAAAGACAGCTGTAGTTATAGAACACGCATGCTGTAAGTGTGCGTCAAGGTCTGTTGGAGCTGTTCTAAAAAATATGAACATATGTACTACATACCTATCTCAAATTGATACCCAGTCTAAAATTGTTGTGCTTGCTAAATTACATTCAACCAAATGAAAACAGACCTTTCCCCTAGCTTTACAATTTTCTGAGAACAACCCCTGGTGTCCTTTAAACTTTCTTTTACAATTCGGGGTTGTTCTTAGTTAACCTTAATTAAAAAGACTATGAAATAAAGAGTACTTAAATAAAGAGTTTGGAAATAGTACCCCTGCAAGAGGAGCCTCAGGCTTCTTTGTTTGTATGCGTCAGAGAGTGTAGGCCCGAGTGGGTGGTGCCCCTCTAACCAGCTGCTGCATCACATCTAAAATCAACCCTCAGCTCCAGCGACCGTTAACCTCAGGGGTAGCAACAGCAAGATGGGGATATTTTTGTGAGGGGAAATAAAAATAGCGGGGCTGGCCGCTCAGATTTCGGTGAGAATCCAGGTTCAAAAACAGGGAAGATGGGCTTTCTCCTGGATAGGGCTTACTCAGTGGGCAAGTACAGCTTTGCTTTAGGCCATATGAAACATCATATACTGTATGTCCAAATATAAAGGTAAGAGTATGAGCAATATGTTCGGAATATATATTGAATACATACACTGAATACATACTTAAATTCAACCAACAAATACCTCACATTAGGTGGTTCCAGTCTGTTAAGAATGCCCTCCAGGTCACCATTGGGATCTAAAAGATGCACTGATGTCCTCCAGACAGTTTGGTGGAGGTTAATGGCATTTTCAAACCAAAACATCTGATATATTTTTTGAATTGGACATTGCAAGTCCAGACCTGTTGTCCCCAAACATGGTCCTTATTGGACTGAGAAATTCCTCTTTGTCTCAATTGGTGTACACCCCAAAGACAGACACTAAGACCTATGGAGCCACATTGACCGCTATTAGCTCCCTATTTTACAATCCTGTCAGATGATTGTACTATACGGTTTCTCTCCACAGTACCATACACACACCCTCGTGTAAATACAACTACTCAGTTGCATACATAGGGGATTCTGAGCATGCTCACTTTTGCCCTCTGATTGGCTATAAAAATAATTCACAGTGTTTAATGGGCAAAGAGGTGAAGCTCTCTGTTTTTCTTTGCAGTGTTTAATATGTTAAACCTTTAAAAGAAGAACTCTCTTCCTGGTTCACTGGGGTAGGTTCACTGTAGGCCATAATGGGTAAAGAACTGGGGTTGTAAAATAAAGCACCCAAGATGCAACTGAGTTAATCTCACCATGATGCTCCAAAATATATAAAAAATGGGAAAAGTTTGAAATCTCAAAGACTTTACCAAAAGGATCGCAATCAATATCACAGGAGCATGTAGAACAGGACACCATTTCAGGCCAGTCAGTATCAGTGTGCCTCTGAGTTGATTTTCTTGTAAATTCATATGGATGTTGCAAGAGGATGAAGTTATTCTTCACTCAATAACACCTGATGAATATTCATTCATGGGACATTGTGCACTGGTTTTAAAATATCAGCTTAGCATTGATCCAGAGGTAGATCTATATAACATCTCTTTTGTCTGATATTATTGCAAGGTGAAACTATGAGAATGTTGTAGAACATTGCATGCACTAATTCATATACTCTACTACAATATAAAGTCAGTCAAGTCAGTCATTCAGTCAGTCAAAAATGTATTTGCTACAGAGAATTTTTACAATAGCATTTTAGTGTCTGGAAGGTACAACGCACATTTTGTCATTGATTACGTAATAAACATGCATGCCTTATATTCTGGATTTCATATCTAACTGTATATTGACATGTTATTCTCTCACAGGGTGAGTTGGTCCTGTGCCCCTCATTTGACTCTGTCACAGCCTGTGCTGTGCTATGCAATAGCAGAGCGTCGGACAGACCATTAATTCCAGGAAGAGTCATGGAGTCATGCAGACTATCCCATGGTATCTATTTTCTGATACTGACCTGCAGGCTTAGACAGTTCCCAGTGTCTGTCCATTTTGATGTGTGACTAATCAAAATGTCTCAAATAGATATGTATGAAGATGCATTAAACATGGATGGTTCATGCTTGAAAATACAGCCATAGCAAGGGAAATGTTTACAAAACGCAATTGTACATGTACACAGATGGGTTTTCACATACAATATGGGCTGTTGTTTTTGGAATTTGAATGCAATCATATTTAAAATTTAATTTCAGAAAATGTATTAATCTGTGGTGATAAAAATACACAAGATAAAATATTAAAGCAATTTAAATGGAAATGTATGCCACACATGGAGAAATATTATGCACTTAGCATTTTTTCAAAGCAGCATTCCATTTGCTTATGGACACATCCCTTTATCACATTATTTTTGTTAGGGTAGGGAGCAGACAGGGAAGGATTCTGTACCTTGTGATAGCCGGACTGGTTTGGTGACAGGGACACCATCAATGGAGCAGAGGTTCCCACAGGGGTGAAGGGTGATGAGCCCACCCCGGTTCTCAATGTAGCAGTGCTGGGCCATTATACCAGGGCCCTGCACGCTAATGTCTGTGTTGCCATGGCCCAGAATGGTCCTTCCTGAAACAAAAGCCACGCCCACCGCAACATCAAGCCTCAAGTCAAGCCTCTCATGTCTGCTGCACTGCAAACACCAACTTCAGTTTGGTCTCCTCCTGACCTGAAATCAAATGCTAAATGTGGCCCCCAGCTTGCCTAATTAAAATCCTGGCGAGTCTTCAAAGCCCAAAGGAAGCACTCGGTTTCAGTATTTGATACATATATGTATTCCCTTAAGAAGCACCGCATAGCATGTCCAACTAGATCTAACCCAGAACTTTTTATCCAAACACTTATCCAATTGGAAGATAGACAGTGCTTTAAGTGCAATTTCAAGTTGCTGAGACCTCCATACATTTTACAGCAGCAAATGTTTAATTTTGTAAAGGCTAAAATGTCTAGCGAGAACAATGACCTTCAGTTTCGTTTTGCGAAGCAGAGTATGTCAACCCAGCTCCCCAATCATGTGGTCGCAGAATTGGCAGAACTGACTGTGTGCAACATTCTGTACCACAAGAGTGTAGCAGTAGAGCAGTAAAGGTCAATCTGTCAAGGTGCATCCGTCATGCTTGACCAAAGTAGTGCAAAAACACAGTGGGACATGACTGCCCCTGTCTGCCCCCAATGCCATTCCTCATCCAGCCTAAAACCCAAGATTACAGAAGGCAAAGGAATGTTGCAGGGGGAAGTTCTGAAGCCTTTTCAACCTCAAGATGACCCTTTGCCTCCCATATATACTCAAGCACACATGTATGCATGTATGTATGCAAGCATGCATGCATAACTAAAAAGTATAATGGAACCAATAGACACAGATGTGTGTGTGTGTGTGTGTGTGTGTGTGTGTGTGTGTGTGTGTGTGTGTGTGTGTATGAGAGAGAGTGTTGGGCAGGTGATGGCTGTGTTGGGGGGTTGGGATCATAAAGCCCTCCTGCTGTCTGTAGTACAGAAATAGGGGTGATGACAAGGTCAGGTCACGGTCTTTTTAACTCACAGCGCAGGGGTCAGCACTGCACTGTGTCTGTGCTGTTGCAGCTCACAGACACAGGAGGCTGGTGTTCTCTAAGACTGGCCACGCCCACACAGCGCAGGGCCACAGCCCAGACCCAGCTCCGCTGCAGAAAGATGTCATTCTCTTATTTTGTATTCAACGCTTCCAGAACTGACGTACTACTGCATGTATATTTATTTATTTATTTTTATTTTTTTTACTCGATGTCAGAGTGCCCTCTATTTGTGCTTCTTAGGCTGATGAGATATGGCAGCACGTGGACAAAGCACTGCGCTCATGACCAGCTGAGACACTTTTATGGCACCCTCCCTCTCCTCGCTGGCATCAATATAATTCACTCCTTTGTTCTGAAACATTTTTTGTGTTTGTGCTTGTATTGTACAAGTGCTTGTATTGTTTATTTGTACCAAAGTTCTAATTCACCTGTGGATTCACATATCCTGACAAACTCAGCCCTGTAAATTTTGCTCATGTATCATATTTAGAAGCAATTTCTTTTGACAATTTACTGAAGGTAAAACACATGTAGTTCACTGTTGTCTTTGTAGGGATTTGTTGAGACTATAGAGGGTGCTGCAGGCTGACCCTTACGTTACTCACCTTCAGGGAGAGGTAGCAGGGTGATGGCTGTGCTGAGACGGCCACTTCCCAGGCTGACCAGGTGGGGGCGCTCCGCTTGGACCTTCAGCCCCTTCCCTGTCTCGATCAGATCCAGTGGGGTGCTCTTTGATGGGGAAAGGAAACCAGCCTTATCACATCACACTCCACCAAATGGCAACAAGGGGTGGGTCCCAGTATTATTCACTCCCCACCTCCTTTCCTCCACTCCCCCACTACCACTCCTCTCCTACCCGAAAGTATGCAAAAGTTCCTGGATGTTTCGAGTACAAGTATTTGCATTTACAGTATACAATGTACCTGACATTGCGGTTTGCGTCAAGACATTAATTAATATGTAACCATTAATATGTACTTAAGATGTAATCAGCAACATTAAGTTAAAACACAAAGATCTGTTTCCGGGGCACGGAGGAGAGGAGGTGGTAGTGGAGGAAAGGAGGGTGCATTTTTCGAGTATTGGGACACACCCAAGATGTTGATTAGCCACATGCAGAGGTGCTCCTTCAGATAAAGTCACCTCATTGCCCACGATCCCACCAAATACATGGAAAACCAATGGGGAAAAAATCAAATGCTTCTCCGCCCAACTTCATCATCATGAAATCCCTCACAAATCCCTCCCCCTACCCCATAAAAACTGCACAAATTACCCAAAAAGTTTTATTTCTTACAAAAAATGGCCTTTTCACTGCAGTTGTAAAGAATGTTGCTTGCATCAAGATGAAAAGTACAAGCACAAGCAAGCAGAATGGAAAAGATCCACAGATGAAGAAGAAACCCAGTGAATACTTTGCTATGAGCGATTCCAGAGGTGGAGGAGCCCCGAGAGGCAGTTTATTATTGAGAATCATTTAGGCAGAAGCCATTCATTTTGCGCATGTAGTAAATGGCCCCAGCTCTCAGTGCACCAACACAATGGCCATTTCATGGCCCATTTCACCCTGTATCAGCCTCCGCTCCTCACACAGACTCACGCGGGCCCCCGGCCCTAGGGGCCAGTCCGCGTGTCGTGGGAATCTTTTGCCGTGGAGGTGAGCGGCAGCCCGAGTGCGCCCGCTTGCCCTGCCTTTCTGTGCCCAGAGCAGCACAGCTTTGATGGCTCATCACGGGAGGGTTCTGTCATCGCAGAGGAATGTGGAATGTGCACCAAGGACAACCCAGTGAGCAGTGTGTGTGTGTGTGTGTGTGTGTGTGTGTGTGTGTGTGTGTGTGTGTGTCTGCTTGTGTATGCATCAGAAGTTTTCCATTTATTTGCAACATAATTTCTTTCATGAGGCATAACAATCTAATTAATTTCTCATCCTTTTTTTGTTAACTGTTATATTATATTATATTAATTTTGCCTAACAGACTCCCTTATCACAGGCAACTTACACACCTTACATTCTTCATACATTATCCATTTCTACAGCTGGATATTTACTGGAGCAATTATGGGTGTGCCCTGGGGTATCTGTGGGATATGAACCTGTAGCCTGGATCACAAGCCTAGTTTCCTCATCATCATACTACACTGTCACTCTGTTCAGTTCAGTTCTGCGCTGTGATGCGCACCATCTGCGCATGCATTACACTAGTTATTCACACTAGCAGAGGGACAGTGGGCAGCATACAGTTTGCACAATGTCTGGTTAAACAGCCTAACCACCAGGCCACCAAATGACACCTGTATTTAAGCAACTCCTTTTTGGTGCAGGAGACCTGTTAATTTCCTTTTAAAACCAACACTATGGCCTATTCACACAACATTATGTGTTCGTCATTTTCATTGTGGTATTGAAAAGAAGGTATGTAATAAACGATAGAGTGAAACTGCTTCTATAAGTAATAAACAACTATTTTGTAATAATATAAATAACATTTAATAAGGGAACACACATACATACATGTTATATATTTGTAGAATGTACGGTAAAATATAGGTCCTACTCAGGAGAGGAGAAAATAAAATTTAAATTTAAGGTGAAAGCAATTCCAGGACTTGTCCCCCAGTCCCAGCTGCATGTCTGTTTCATCCATCAGCAGTTCCCTGGTGCTGTTCCTCTGTTTGCTTATCTGGCCCTCAGCGTCCCTCCACCCATGTGCGGGAAGGTGAGCAGTTGCATGTGGGAGTTTCCACCTCTCAGGAATTCAAGGTGATAACTTTTGGACCCCTGCAACCTCTCTCCCACATACGGTGATAACCTTTGACCCCTTGAAACATCTTGTCACACCCTGCTGTGGATGTATGAGGGTACCTGATATGATAGTGATAGGAGCTCATATATTTTGAAATATATGCTGTGCATTTTGTTATGTACCATATTAACAAGTTATGTATTCTTTTTATTTAATATTTTCTGTTTTTCATAGAGATACATTCTACAAGACGAGGTCAACAGCTGAAAATGGTTCACTTTAACATTTCAATGTGGCTGTTCGGGGCTGAACTCACTGAACGCATTTCAGTTAACTTTAGCCTGCTTATCTTTAGCATCCGTTGCCATTTGCAGTCAGTAGCCCTCGTTGCCGGTGACTAACCTTTTACAACGGTTTTCCTCATTGTCTTCTAATACTCCTTCTTTTTCCCTGAATTGTTGAAGCAATTTTTTTTAACTTTTGACATTTTCAGAGCTTCCCGTTTCTGCAGTGGGATTGTTGTCTCTTGACTGGAGTCAATGAACATTTGTCCTCAACATTTATTTACACATTTAGTATTATTTGTATTTAACATACAGTTCGGAAAATTTATTTTGGTGATCCCTGAACTCCTGAACTGTTTGTGAAGTTAGAGTTGATTAAAAATGATCCAGGTACCTGTGGCCCATTGAGAAAGGTTGAAACATGCCACAGTTTTGTGGCTTTTTCAAGTTTAGTGCCTTGAAATGCCTAGCTGTTTAGAGGACTGAATAGTAGATACCATGTTTCACTTGTTGAGAATTAAAGTCTTTCAAAAAATCTGGATGAATTATTTATTTTCTGAAAGAAAATGAATGGCTGACAAGGCCAATAGTAAATCAGAGGATGTTCTGAGCAAGCAGCATGTTCGTTCACCCACCTCAAAATCTTCTGCAAACCTTTGCCTATCAGAACAGAACCTTTACGCTGCTGTTCATTTCCAGAGCCTAAAATTGGGAACTCAGAATGCAAGTGGGAAAGCATCATCAGTGATGTATAAAAGGCCGCAGGATTGGAGCCCCACAGCCCAGCACTCTGACTCACCTGCAACACCTGGTAGGTTTGTCGTCTACGCTCTGGCAGGTTCCTGTTCACACTGTCCATGTCTGCTGCGTTGTCAATCAAATCCTCTGATGCATGAAGATCCTGAAGGAGACAAAGCACCTCTGGATAAACAGTCCTTATCAACAGCCATGTCGGTGTCAAAACTGTGCTAATAAATTGATGTCACTATTTTAAATGCAACAGTATATAAGCTCATAAAACACACACATTTAACAGTTTAAGATTAACGTCTAATCAAAGATAGCCCTAGAACCATATTTTAATTATTGCCCAGACTGTCATCAGTGATAATTAAATCTACACTCATTTAATATAACCCCATAAACCATAATTTTGCTTTATGCTTGCCTTTCTGCAGTGATTTAAGTGACCTTGGATTTTATTTATGTAACTACGATTACTTGTCCTTAAACAGGAAAAAAAATATTTGAAAAGGAGACAAACAAGTAGCTCGCTGAAAGATTGCACACAAATATTTACAGTGAGAGGTTGAATCTCTGTTTGCGAGCCACCTGGAAGATAGCTGCTGCTGTTAGGACCGGATTAAACAGATTTGCTTTGTGCAAAGAAGAAGCTCATTTGTGCTCATTGGACCCGTTTTAACTCCATGTGGTATCCACCGACATGGCTGTTCACAAAAACCCTTTTTAATCCATCGCATCACTAATCACAGCACCTGGCAATATGCTTCCTGTAGGGATATTGCCACCTAACTGGATAATTTAAAACGCCTTAAATTTTGTTTGTTACATTACATTACATTCATTTGGCAGATGCTTTTATCCAAAGCGACGTACGTGGTTGTTCAACATCATTGATAATATTGTGACCACTGTGATTAAGACAGATTTGCGGTTTTCAGTGATGACCTCAGTTTGTTATGTGTCAGCAGTTTGGTGCACTGGAAAACACAGAGTATCTGCATGAGTCATGCTGAGTCAGCATGTGCACACGTACACGTACACTCACACACACACACACACACACACACACACACACACACACACACACACACACACACACACACACACACACACACACACACACACACACACACACACACACACACACACACACACACACACACACACACACACACGTAAACACACGGGCCACTGTGCACACTGTTTTAAATACACATTCAAACACATTTATTCTTGGTCTGATTGCCCTTGTCTGTTTTTGCTTTTAACTCTATTTACTTTGGCCCTCCAGAGGCAATTTCCACCTAGTTTCTACTCGTTTTATTTAAATGTCAATATCTCAAAAAAATATTCCCTGCACATCCATGGTTTAAAGTTCGAGTTGAAGAAGAAGCTGTATCATTCAGAAATTTGCAACAGAATACATTTATTTCAGAATAGTCACATACAGTATATACATAATAACCATTAGGTATATACTGTATGTGACTAATACATAGATGATATAGTCACTCACAGCAATGCTCCTCACTTTTTTGCTCCTATAATGAGAAAGCCCCAAGATGGAGCGACACAACTTTGTATAAATCTTGTTTTAGGACCATATTCCTTGCTTTCTGCAATCGCGTCCTAAAAGGCCACATTCATAATGTTCTCTGGAAAACATTTGTTTGTACAAATGATTTTATTTATCAGCCTTGTGAGGGCTGGTGACAGTATGAAGATATGTATGTGGCCATATTCAACTGAACACCTTGCTGAATTTTTATCTGTGCACGTTGGTGGGCTCCCCAAACAAGCATAATAAATAATAATGAGGTGGAACAACAATGAACAATGAGAGTGCATCCTAAGGTGGCCATCCCTGCAGCCACGAGAGTTGTGAAATTGGGAAATGCTTTCCCATAATCCCTGTCTGCAATGGCAGAAATAGACGAGGCAGGGCGGCTACAGTGACCCTCACCTTTTAAAACAAAATCTCACAAGCGCATTAAACCAGATACCTCTCTGGGGGGCGGTGGTGAGAGCTACAGTATATCGCAGGTGAGCACATATACCATTTTGAGGTGCTAAGGGAATGATCTTACACATGAAAGAAGAGAAGAATCCCTTAGTATTGTTATTGTTATTATTATTAGCCAATGGGTTTGAATCTCTGTTGTTCTTTTTATATTTCGGTGGCCAATATTTTTGTATGTTTCAGTGTCTACAAAAGCAATAACAGACCAATCTGGATAATGCTGCTAAACCATGAGTGAACACACAACAAAATGTTCAGTGTAAAATTAGCTCTCATAAGAGTACTTTTAACTATACTAAAATACACATGGTCCCTACTGGGCTCATATAAATACTGTTAGAGTTGATTTAATGCAAAAATAATTTTGCTGCGAGACTGTTAGCCTTGATACACGCTGATCCCCTTCACAAATGGTTACAGATCAGAAGAATGTGGCCTTCATTGCCTGTGAAACAACACCATCTACTGAAACCTTGTGTCCTCTCTGTGCAGAATAACAACTGGGGCAAAAAACAAGTCACGTTATAATCCCAATATGAATTAACAGAAAGCAACCATACTGTTGTGCAATCTTTGGATTAATTCAGACAAGCCTGTGATTGGCAATACGTGGTTGCCCCCACACATATTTAGGCCTCATGAAGCAGTGTCGTCTGGTCACAAACTGAAAACGTATTGCCAGAACGGCCCTCACTCCTGATTGTGCTAAAAACCCCTCTCCCTCTCCCCATTTCCAGAAATATTGGCTGGGAGTCGAGAACAGGCATTTCTCTAATGCGAAACACAAACTCAACCTGCAAACAAGCAAACTGGACTCAAGTGTCACACTTTTTCTGAGTATTTGTTCATCACACATTTTTATTATTTCAACATTTCAGATAGTGCAGCAAACATCTGGCAATTAAAGTAAGATAAAACAATAATAACATGTAACATGGAACCTTTTCACGGTTCTCAAAATACATATACTGATGGGAGGGTGACTCATCCCAAACACCACTAATAAGTAACACCCACACAAGCCCAGGCGATGCTAAGGACCTGCCACCAGCAAACAATGCCTCCCTTGTTAGATGACTCTGAAAGCAAATCTGCACTTACTGTTGGAAACTGCAGTGCTCAGTTAACACCACGCAGTTTATCACAGTGGGTAGGTAGGTGGAATCTGGAGGATATAAGAGCGGGATCCGCCATTGCTGGGGATCTATCTGGGCCCGCAAGACCGCCGTGCTTCACCTCCACAGTCTGACCATCAGCTGCGGGTGACAGCGCATAGCCCAGTGCTTCCCTGTCATTAAGCTAACCATCTCGGGTCCCGCCCACCCTCTGAAAGACAAAGGTCAAGCGCCATCAAAGGCTTCCCCTCTCGCTGGTCGTCAGCGTCAAACTCCATAACGCCATTGAGATGCGCAGGTTAGGCCATTTATTACAGGACGGGGGGAGCAAAGAGAAGCTTTCAATTAGAGAGTGATGGAGCACAGATTGAGACACTATAGGGAGCTGTTAGTAGCAGCTCCTGCTCTTTGTTCTGTCTGGAAACCACGGTCTGCTTCTGTCAATGTATGTTACTAATGTATGTATATCATTCCGCAAAAACATTTGTAACGTGGTATTTTTGGTTTGAAATACAAATGTAACTTGTTCATTCTGACATGGTTTCAGTTTCTCTCATTTGCAAAAGAAGCTGTCTACATAGGTACTGTATAATTTATTGGCGCGGGGGGGGCACCTCTTTAAGGAATGTCATTCATCACTACACTTATGAATGTCAAATGCACTGGATGCCAAAAAACACCCCCCACCCCCCCATATTCACAAGCAATAATAATTGAAATTATAAGTAACGTTACACCTCTTGTCGACTGCATGCACATGAAACAGGTGCTGTGTTCACACAGCCATTCTGAGGGGCAGCCAAATGAAAGGGTAAAGATTGTCCATGTGCAGAGCCCTGCCGGGTTATTCCTGTTTGTACGTTGTGCAGTGGAAAGGTCTGATTTACGGTGGAGGAGTGGAGGAGGAGAGTGCAGTGTGAGTCTCCGGGGGAGTTTCGTCTGGGCACTTCCTGCACAGACGGCGCATTGTGACCGGAACAAAAGGTGTTTCCCCATTTGGATTTTTAAAGGTGTTTCCCCATTTGGGAGCGAAGGTGTTGTGCTGGTGATGGCAGTGACATGGTGTTGCTATATATAAAGACCTGCTAAACAGCAGCAGTTTGAGTTTCTGCAAACGGTTTCTTCTGATTTGGTTTGTTGAGCTGCACATGAAGTGTCTTCCTCTGACTTCTGTCTGTGTGAGCCCGATAGGAGAAGCACAGTGTGATAAGGAGCAGTGGCTGACATCACGTGCTTTGGACGAGAGCACATGCTTTTCTGCCTTAATTCCCCTGAATCACAACGGAGGTTGCAATGAACACTGCAGCGTAAGCCTGATTGGGCATTCCAAATTGGGGAGAAAAGAGGAAAGGGTGGAGACTTCCTATTTAAAGACGCTATGCAACCCAAATCATCATTTTAAATAATACAAAGATAAATAAATAAGATAAATAGTATAATATACAGCCTCTTCAATTCCTTTGAGATTTTAAATAAATTTTCATACTCCCCACTACAGGAGGATTTGGTATTGGTAATTTGCTGACCATGATTCTAGCATAAGTAATATTTACATTTTATCTCACTTCTTAGTGGGCTGCCAATCAGAAGTGAATATTCATATAGAACGTGTATGCCATGTCAGACCTCTAGCTCTGTTGTTTAGAAATGGCATGCTTCACGTCAAAATTTAATGAGATTTCAGATTTTTTTAAATATTCTGGCAGACATTTTGTGATAATTAACTCAATACATTGAGTTTTAGTGCTGCTAGGCTGACAGTACTATGAAGGCAATGAGTTTAAATCTAATGGATGGCCATTCACTTTCAATGAACAAACGCCTGATTGATTGGATGGAATGTTCTAGTACCTAGTGTGTAAACATATTAAGAGAAAGAAACAAAAAAGCATCCTTATTAATTATTATGGAAGCATTACGTGACAGAGCAACGGGGGGGGGGGGGCTTTCTGGAAAGAAATGTAAGAAAACAGAGAGAGGGAGACATGGGGGGGGGGGGGTATGGGAGTGCAGAACAGACGAGACTAACAAACAAAAAGAGACATTAAGTAAGGGGTGGGTCACAGGATGTTTGTGTGTCTATATGTGAGCTTCCTATGAGGCCTAGAAAGCAGGGATATTTCCTGTGGGCTGAAGTCTAGGCTAGGACAGGCCTCCCTGGGCTGTGAAAATAGCCACTCCCCCAGCCTTGTTGGAAAAAAAACTTTGTCAGCACTCCAGGAAATGGGTCCAAGAGATCCTGACAGGTTGACAAAAACTCCAAAGGGAACTAAAACCACAAACAAACTGGCTGCCGGCTGGACAGAGACCCGAAGCACAATGATCTCTTCATTCAGTGAATGGAAATAACAAGCCTTCCTATGGTTCTTAGGTCATGGATCAACATGATTCTGACTAATTGGGAATCACAATAGAATTGTTTTTTGGGGGATTTTTGGTCCACCCACGTCGCTTTCCCACACACACACACACAGGGGCTGAAAATCCAACACTACAGGCAAGCACTGATTGCACAAAGAGCTCCTCTTTTGGGGGTAAACAAACCGTAGGCAGTTTTATTGGTGTCACATCTTGGAGGACCAAAGTCAATGTGGGGATGTTTTTCCCTAACCTAAAAGCCCAGGTCCCTTACCAATAAGCCCAGTTTCTTAACCAATAAACCCAGTTCCCTAACCAATAAGCCCATTTCCCTAAACAATAATCCCAGTTCCCTAACCAATAAATCAATTTTCCTAACCAATAAGCCCATTTCCCTAACCAATAAGCCCAGTTCTCTGACTAATAAGCCCAGTTCCCTGACTAATAAGCCCAGTTCCCTAACCAATAAGCCCAGGTTGTAGTGAAATCCTGCATGGTTTTGGCCCCAAGCACTATGAGAATATGAATGAGGCTGACAAGATACAAGTATCCCCAACAAAACATTTACCCCCCTCCCCTTGAGAGTGTAACGCATACTTGAGCAATAGTAAAGGTACTATAAAATGCATGATTTATTTGGCGGAAGCAGTAAAATTCTCTGGGTCTGTGAGTTGACATGAGTTGTCTGTGAGTTTTTATAGTTCTGAATATTTGTGATCCTTTTTTCTTTGGCACCCATTCAAATATTTAGCTTCTGTGAGGGAAAATGACTACATTCTTGAAAAATTAAAAATTAACCAAAGTGATCTGATTAATGTGTGACTGCTTTGGGTACTTTGGGTAAGTCCAAACAGACGCTACTCATCCTTGAGATATCTACAAAGTGCCAAGAACTCTGTGCTGTGCCGCTCAGAAGCCAGAAACAGAGCTTAACTGATGTCCGTTTCTTGGTTTCTATTGAGTAAATGTGCCTCCACTGAGTTCCAAGCATTTGTGCAAAACACACAGCCCCAGCCATCGTAAAATCACTGTCTTGCTTGTTCCCCAGTTTACTGCATAAAACATGAGCCCTGCACAGAGATATTCAGGCAGCTATTGTAAAATACCCAGCTCCCAGGCCTGAAATCCACACTGTGGGATGAGTCATTCTTTCTCGGGCCCCCAATTTTGTGGGGTATCGACAATGGAACAGCCGCTGGCGATACATTGTACAAGAACATGTGGATGTGTGTATCGGGGGGGGGGGGGGGGGGTTGGGGTGAGTGGGGGCGCCATGAGCGTAATATTCCAGCAGCAAGTTTTGCTCAAATGTTCCGTTGTCTTTGGCTGTTTTTCTCCCAAAGACGCAGAACTCACCAGGAATTCCAGCCCACGGCAGCACAAAGAATTCTTTTCAGTGGCAGTAATCCCAGCAGAGGAGTGTGTGTGTGTGTGGGGGGGGGGGGTCTGGACTCTTACCCAGAATCCTCTTCTCCTCCACTGAGGGAAATCTGCTACCCACGACATACTTGGACACATAGCTTGCACTGCAAAAGACCAACTACCCCTCCTAATAATTTGAAACACCACCCAGATCCCCAATCACCCTGAATCTATCCAAGCTCCTGAGAGAGTAACCAGTAATATTCATCAGTCAGTCCCGCATACTAAAGCCATTCAATCCATTGGAAGAAAAAATTAAATAAATCCCTTGTGAAATAATGTCCTGAACACAGCATGCTTACATTAAAAGTTTAGAGTAATTTATAAAAAAGGTAGGAAGTAAGTAAAGTAATAACATTGATTTTGATGCTGAGTCTAAATTTGTTTTTACTAATTATTTTAGTTTCCTTGCTCCTGTAACTGTAACCTCACTGCCATATCAAAATGTATTTAATGATAATTACCTCTTATTTTGTTAATTACATTTTTTTGGTCCCAAACAAGCCTCTTTTTTGTATCTTGGACATCAATAGCAATATTGTTATATTAGATATTGAAGTGTTGCCATAATCACATTCCCATTTGGATACAATGCAACTTGTGTTGTTTAATGGCAACTGAAAGGTCGTATAAAGTCACATGCAAGGACAAGCGACCCCCATGCAAAAGGATAAAATAAACCAGTCAAACCTTACACCTGTGATAACAACAAGCAACTCAGCAAAAACCTCCTCATCGTTTGCCTTGTTCTCTTAATTGTCTTTCCCTTTACCTCTCTGATGATGTGAATTTTGGCTTTCAGAAAGGAGGGCAGGAGCAGTCTCACACTGGGGTCCAGCTGGGCAGGACAGAGGGGTGTGTCCATCTCATGGGTCAATCTGTTCCAGGTAAGCGCACGGCAGCCATAGCTGGTGTAGCCAGCAATCCGGAGACAGCTGGAGGAAGCCTGCGGTTTCTCTTGGTGCGGAGCGGAATCCAGAAGGAAAAAAAGTGATGCGCCCTGCCGGAATAAGAGCGGCTTCTGCGTGAGCATGAGTCCAGCAGCCAATCTGAGCATCCGTTTCAGAGTCAGGTGACCCTGGGCGAAGATGCCAGGCGGTTACCAAAGTCCCTCTTCTTCGGTGCACGACTGCAACTGAAGAGGCAGTGACCGAAGGTCTGTGCTTAAATCTGAGGTCCAGCACATTAATCTCGCACCTCTTTCACAATCCCAGACGCTGAGACTGAGAGAACGCCAAGTTTTTTAGAAACGCCGCAGCCAAAAGCAGCCAAGCAGCTAGTGGGGGCGGGAGAGACAACTTCAAGCACAAAACAACAGAACCCCCCGCCCCCTTTCAGACCCACTGCACACTTTTCACACTCTCTGATATCAGTGCCCTGGTTGGTGACCCTGGCCCCCACAGTCACCTATGCTTCTCTTTCTCTCTGTCCTGGTTCTTCTGTCGCCTTTCCAGGGCAACTACCAATGTGTAGAGAGCTAAGTATACTCCACATTTTAAGTATTCTGACAGAGAGGATTTGGGCAAAAAGCATACGTGTGTGTGCGTGGTGGTGTGTGTGTGTGTGTGTGTGTGTGTGTGTGTGTGTGTGTGTGTGTGTGCGTTTGCAGAAGAAGCAGTGGAAAGTAAACCCCTTATGGAAATCAGTCCAATGACCTTCCATCTCTTGCATATTGCTCTCCGTCTCTCTGTTGCATCCATTGACCATAAATCTGTCTCTCTGTGAATCTATCTCTCTTTCTCTCTATCTGTCTGATAGATATGTATGGTGTATAACGGAAGCTTTATCCATTGTGTCCACATCAATGGCCAGTGGATAACTTTGCCTTTGAAGGAGAGCTTTGATGCGCAGCTCTGCCTTCTGTAAATGGTAAAGATTATGTCAGCACCTCATGCTGCCGGTCACGGATATGCTGCTATGGCAACATATCTGGAAAAAACACCAGTCTGTCTAGACTGATACGGGTACCAGCCACAGCCACTGATGACTGAAGTACTCCTCAGCTGACTGATATCCAGCTGTGTTTCAACTGCAAATTCAAAGTCGCCTAAACATCTTTGGCATGGAGTAAAGGAAAGGAAATCTTTTGGCATCAAACACTGGGACGATGCCAAAAAAATAAACAGGAAATTAATGAATCTTTTTTTAAAACCAATCTCTTGTGATGAAAAAAATCTCTAAAACCAATCTCTTTTTTTTCTCCAAATTTCCTCTACATACTGCCGGCAGGGCTCATGCTCTGCACCTCAAGACCTGTTGTGACCCGGACTCCCCCACCGCTGCTGTCCGGCTTCCTCTCCATTGCCCCCCCCCCCCCCTCCACCACTGCCTGCCGCTCCCGCCACCATCGCAGCCCAGGTTTCCCCACCATCCCTGCCTCCCGCTGGACTGGCATCTACATAGCTGCTGCGAATTCTATTCGTATGAACATTGGCCGATTGACCATGTTGGTCATTAAAACCTAGTCAACCAGAGGAGGATGGGTTCCCCCCTTGAGTCTGGTTCCTTCCCAGGTTTCTTCCTATCTACCACCAGGGAGTTTTTCCTCGCCGCTGTTGCCTTTGGCTTGTTCTTGTGGGGGTTTAGGCCAGGGTTTTCTGTGAATCGTAATGTGACAATTGGTTGTGAAATCCGTTATATAAATAAATATTGATGGATAAAACAGTTTGGTATATTTTCTTGGAAAAATATTATAGGACAGCAGAGACAGTCATCTATATCTCTGTAATTGAACAGACTGAGTGCCAGCTGTGTGGTGCCGCTGTTGCAACTTTAGAATACTCAGCGGGCTCTCATAGCTTTGTCTGAGAAATACTGAGAAACACATCCATAAACACATGCACACATACACCCAAACACACACACACACACGCACACGCACGCGCACGCGCACGCACGCACACGCACACACATACACAAACGATTCCATGTTCAGCCAGGGAAACAATTGATTATAAAAGCTGTTACAAATTAAATAATGAACTGTGTTTTCTGTGCGTTTTTTCACAAAACCACACAGAATATTTCCAAATAAAAGCATCAGTTTAACAGAGTTTTCTCCATTAGGCCTATAATCACCTCATAATCCCATCATCTCAAAATCCCAAAATCTGGCATCCATTCATATGATTTGGTTTTTCCACTGCAGAAACACAGTACAAGTGGCATGATGAAAGATTCAGTAACCAATGACCTTTGAGTGTGGCCTCCGCTGAGGTGCTTGCACTTATTGCCATGGATCAAACCTGGACCGCACCAGAGTCCCATGATGAGACACATAATTGGACACAGCAGTAGGAGAGTCATTTCACCAGCCTCATCACCACTCAGCGGTGACTCTGCTGGCTGACTGGGCTCTCATGGTCTGCCTGCACGACATGCTCTAGCTCAGTGGTCTTCTGAGGTACAGTAGGTCAGTTATTCCTCTGACTGCACATCTTAGACATTATAAAGCAGTGGGAAGAATAGAAGCAGAGTGTCTGGTAAAGACACACCTTCAGCCGGACACAGTACACAAACTCTGTTGTGCCAAAAGCAAAACAAAGAATCACAACTGCACACTGTAGGGAGCACGGCCAAAACATTTTTAGGTTTCAGCAACAGTTACGCTTGTCTTGGGATATTTCAGGGTGCATTCATGTACAAGGGCAGCGGGGATTGACTGTGGCTGACAGTCCCACGGGGAAGGATGGCTTATCCTTGTCCTCAACCTCGAGGGTTTCAGTTGTTGGGTTGGGCCCCGTATATCGCTGAACTGACTGTAGATATAATGAGGCAGGTTGGCAAAAAAAGTGAGCATCTCAAACAAGGAGGAGATTTAAAAAATACCGGTGTATGAAATGGTTAAAGGAAGCGAGTGTGAGTTTGCAGAGTGTGGGATTGTTTAGTGCTGCTGAGGGAGGCTGTGTGATAGTGTGCTATGCAGGAAACTGGGAGGATCTGGGGCGGAGGGGAAAGCGGGACCCCCGGCACAGGAGTGAAAGGCCGAGTGTCTCCAGAGCTGTCCCCTCAGCTTTGGGAATAAAGGCAGAGCCCGCAGGGAACAAAGGTCCCATTATGAAGGCTGAGGTCACTGCAATGCTTAACCGCAGCTGGGCCTCAAAAGTTCATCTGATCACATAACGCTCTCTCTCCCTCTCTCTCTCTCTCTCTCTCTCTCTCTCTCGTAGTGTTCTCTGCTCTGGGGGGGGGGGAGGGGGGGGGGAGTGGGGGGCTAACCTGCTCTCATGTCTGAACTCATGAGGGAGAGTTACAGGTGTATCCCTCTCTGTGTTGCTTTGCTGGCCCTGCCCTGAAAAAGAGCCCATCTAAGACACAAAGCATTAACACTACAGTACAAGGAGCATAAACTTCATTAAATATCAAAGCATATTATATATGATTAAAATAAATGTTACAGGCACTTTCAAATCTATTGTGCATTCTGAAATATATTTTCCATAGATATAATATATAATCCTTGTTTGTACATAAAAATGGTTTAGATTTTTTGTGAATACATACATACGTATATACATATTCACACATACATATATACATATTCACACATACATATATGCATATTCACACATGCATGAACGAGTGTAAAAGATATTATGGGTATGCGAAAAAGAAAAAGAAAACTGCACCAAAGAAGAACTAAAGAATAAACAGACCGCAAAAACAACAGAGAAGATCCGACAACCTGAGAATCATGAAAATCACTGATAGCACCTCCACGTTGCCATCTCCAGTAGAAACCAAACTGTGATACAGTTCTGTCTGTAATTCGTTTGTTTTGATCTGTCTTCATACACTGAGATATACTGTAGCTTGCAGTGAATGCTTTTATTGACAGATGGCATGCTTGGCTTGGCGGAGATGAGTGACTATTTCAAATATGACAGGTCAAAAATGAGTATAAGTGCGTAGTCGACTATTGACTCAAGATTGACTTTTCAAATTGCATAGAAAGGCATAATTAATCTTCGTCTGATCCTGTCAGGCATCCTGTCCATCACAATAAAAACAGCTCACGCATGCTTACAGTTGCCACAAGGCAGGCCTCTATTTTATATTTACTAGGTGTGACCAGCCGATGGTGCTGTTTGACACAAAAAAACAAATCCTGCGTGCAGGCTGAATGAAATTCACCACTTAAAATGAAAGCGTACATTACCTGCAGCTATGCGTCTAATCCTTGGTGAAAAGAGAGGGCGCGTGGCTGTCATTTGCCATTGGTGACAGAAGAAACAAACGGATGATATCCCAAAGGAGCGTGAAGAAATGGGTGTTTTTCTGGTCACTCTCAGTCCAGCAAATCTTTTCTCAGAACATTCCACACAGAGTGGATGCAACCAGATGTGACTCAAATCTAGAGCTGTTTCTCTCCTCCTCTCCAACCCTCACCCCTCTCTCACTTCCTTTCTATTTCTGCTCTCTCTCTCTCTCTCTCTCTCTCTCTCTCTCTCTCTCTCTCATAAAGCAGTCTTTATTCCAAGCTGAAGAGGTCCTCAGTTGTTCTACAGCAACACACAGCTCAAAACCTGCGCCTTTACACAAAGAAACAAAAATTGAAATGTATATTATCTGCAGATCCTTAAAGCTGGAGTATGTAACTTTTATTTAGAAAAATGTCGGGGAACGGTCATGCTAAGTTGGGAGCAATCATAGAAAGAGCTGTTCTGAGAGAAATCCAGCACCATAGCCTATGTTTATACAGGCAGAAGATGACTACAAAAATGACTACTTTATTCTGTCACATCCCATGCCTCTGTCTTGATGTGTTTTCCGTTTCTATGTGTATTCCCGTACCGTGTTTTTCCTTTCTTCCTCCATTTTGTGTCTCCACTTCCCCACACCTGATATGTGTTTCCTCATGTGTCTCGTCTCACCTGTTTCTCATTGTCTGTTTCTGTGCTCTGGGCCAGATCGTCTTGTGCCCTCCCTTGTGCTTGTCTCATTAATTTCCAGCGGTTTTTTCTGCCTGTTCCTGCCTGCTCCTCGTTCCTGTTCCCAGTCCTGTGTGCCCGTCCAGCTCCTGTTCTCTTGCCTGTCCTGCCTGTCCTCGTCCAGTCCTGTCCCGGTCCTCCTGCCGGCCTGCCCGTCTACATCCAAGCCCCTGCTCTCCTGCCACTCCAGCCTGTTCCAGTCTAGCCCTGCTCCTGCCCTTCGCCGTCCTGATCCGTCGGTTCTGACCCCTGCCTGGACCTGACTACGATTCTGCCTGTCCTGCCTGCCTGCTGCCCTGGGTGGGCATTTATATATAATAAATATCTCCTGTGTGGAGTTCAACCAGCCTTCTGTCTCTGAGTCCTGCATTTGGGTCCTATCCTAAATATCACTGCAAAATATTCTACATTATGTTAAACTGTCCAATATTTTTTGATGCCCATACAAAAGGTTCTATAATTTCTAAACAGTTCATCCAATATGGATGAAAATACCCTCAAATTAAAGATGACAGTCTGCACTTCAACATCATTGTCATTGTATCCTTTCAAACTCAAAGTGCTAGAGTACAGAACCAAAATAACAAAAAATGTGTCACTGTCCAATGAATTATGGTGCTCACTGTACATGTCTTTAATGTGGCTTTACTGCTGTTTATTTCTCCCTGTGTCTGCCTTGAACATCCCTGACACTGAGGGGAACTAAAAAGACAACAAAAAAATCACAAAAACCAAGATTTTCTTTAAAATCCAGAGTGACTGTTTCTCCTTAATCTGTTTATCTGCTTCGAATTCAGCCCTTAGGCATAAAAACTATTTTTCTTCCTTTCACTCTCCCTCTCTCTTGCAGTCTCTTACTCACCCACCCTCTCTATCTCTCTCTTTTTCTTTTCATATCTCTCTCTGCCCATCTAAATGAACATCATAACAAGCCTGAAATAAATTGATTGTGCCTATGGTGGTCTTTAAGATTAAAAGAAAAAAAAAGCAGTAAATACCATGCATGCTGATCCTTTGGATTATTAATATTACCAGTATTAAAATTTTTCTGTAAAAGGGAAAATTGCTGGCCGTTGTCTCAGGCCACATGTCTACTGCCCTGATTGGACAAGGTTTCATGGGTTATAGCTGAACATTGCTCTGGAATATAAATCTGACAACATGGATTTTTAAAACAAAGGCTTTTGTCACGTTAATTACTACTGTGCTGAGACCCCAATAAACAAAAAAATTTAGATTCTTCAGTTGAAAATGCAGAGATACATCCCACATTTGAATGACTGTATTTGACTGTACTTCCAGAGCATTCAATTCTGGTCCTTGTAGTTTACAGTTAAACTAGTTAAACAAGTTAAACTAATGAATCATTGCAATTCAAGCATACCTAGTAGTGAGGTCTACTGAAGTACTGATGTATAATTCAAGATATCAGGGATAAGATATCGGATATAAAATCAAACACCCACTACCCACCCCATGAACAAAAGTCCACACATTTCTACACACCCTTGAGGGAGTAATAGTATTTCCAATTATAATATGTTATATGTAGGTTGTAACAACCTCTCAAACTGGAAAGGAAAATAGTTTTTTTCTTAAGGAAAATGGTGGAGGTGGAAAGCATTTATTATCTGTTATTGGTTACAGAGGAATAATTAAAATCATTATTAATAAATACAATGAAATAAATGTATCGTTCACAATTTATCTTCCATGCTGCTGCTGCTGCTGCTTCCCTCCACAGGTCTCTATCCTTTTCCTTTTACAACAACACAGTATTTATTTAATTGACATACTGTATATTTACGATTATATTGGTTATTTCCTCAGTGGCCATAGGTCTACTATCCAACAACAATGCACTCATAAATCAGCCATTACTGTAGAGAAATAATTCCGACAAACAGGGGTGGATTATTCTGTATTTAAGGAGAAAAACCCTGCTTTCAGAAAGCCAAAAAAGGTTTTGCTGAAAAATGAAGGCTTTGATGAGATTGGCAGTCTGTCTACAGCCATGCATGGTACTGTCTCGGCTTCACATGGGAAGCTCATGTCTCTCCTCCACGGCAAACCACCATACATCTGATACCCCACACAGAATGAACCGAGATCTAAAGCCCTTATGAATCACATCGGAAGCACATTTGAGTGAGACCTGAAGCTGAATAAATCATCATAAGAATAACGACAACAATAAATGTCATTACTATTACTATTATTGTTATATATAGTATGCAGAATTTTTGTTTGGATTACGTGTAGCAGAAAGTATGTGTATTTGCTTTATTTATTTATTTTTCTGTTGAGTATAAATCCTCTTTCAGAGAGTTTGCCTGTGCAAGGATGGCAGAGTTCTGACAACGCAGGGGGAGAACTGCTGTTCCCTCCATTTCAGGAAATAAGCCCTCCTCAGCACAGGAGCTTTCAGTCATATCTGCACTTTTCCAAAGCCAAGCAGAGCTTCATCAGCAAACAGCCACAAATGGACCATGGGGGGGGGGGGGGGGGGGGGGGACAGACAAGCTCCTGCTTTCATCTTCAACAGGAAGCACATTCCTCCATCACCCACCCCACCCCCACACCCCACCTTAAATTTTAACAGTTGATAACCCCCAGGGGCCAAATAAATGGATATATCCGTTAAAAACATGAAAAGTGCAAGGTAAATACACCAGCTGTTCTGAGCCAGTCAAACTACAGAAAAGGTAGGCTTGTATGTGGAGGGGTTATGGTCAGTACTGGAGATGAACGATGACATGGAACACTGCTAAATGTAGACATGATAGTACTTCAGATAATATAGTAGAAGGGTGTCATCACCTCCCTATACTTACTCTACATTACATTCAATCTAGAAATGACAACTGGAAGCAGACTTTCAGCTCTCACTGCCAAAATTTTAATGATTCCATATTTCTCTTCATATGGACTCAATAGACCCTTGATTTACCTGAAGTAGCTATCGTGCTTTGTGCTGTCTCAGAGCCAGGCCTTTGAAGTATGTAGAAATCTCCATCCAGTGTTTCAAATAGTTCCTTCACCTTGGTGTGTGTGTGTGTGTGTGTGTGTGTGTGTGTGTGTGTGTGTGTGTGTGTGCGTGCGTGCGTGCGTGCGTGCGTGCGTGCGTGCGTGCGTGCGTGCGTGCGTGCGTGCGTGCGTGCGTGCGTGCGTGCGTGCGTGTGTGTGTGCACATACATGTGTACAAATGGGAATGTGTGCAGCCAGGCACACATTGTTGTGGGTGTGTACTTGTGACTATGTGTGTGTTTGTGTCTGTGATTTAGTTTTTTTTTTACATGTATGTATAAGTGCATGTGTGCATGTAGCCATGACAATCCAAGAAGGGATTCGGATTTTTATGAAGCAGAGAGGATGCCATTCCTGGAAAGATTGCTAAAGAGAATGAGAAATTCTGCGACTATAGCTGAGCTTTCCCAGCTGTAACAAATTCTGCCTGCTTCTCCAGTTCCATCCAAGCAAACGCCTTGTTGAAATTTGGAAGGAGCATGGCACTTTGGTGGGTGGGATTGCACTTTTAAATCACAACGGCTGGTGCTTTTTTCATTCTTTTTACACTGGGGATGTAATGGCTGAATTGCGCTCCTAAATCTAACACACCGAGTCTGTCGTGCAGAAGATTTCGACACATAGCCCAACCAAAGTAAGGGGGGAGGATTTATTATTTGTACTTTCTTACATGTAATTAAAAATATGCATTGTGTAATCTTTTAGATGCCCATTCATCAATAGCATAAAATGTTATCATCTGTAGTCTATAATTAGTAACATATATCTTATATTTCTCCATCTTTGTCAAATTTACTATAATTTGGATTTTTTTAAATAATCACACTTGCGAGTAGGTTATGCTTTGGTAAATATCAGTATTAGTTTCCATTCAGAGCCAGAACAGCCCAAAAGTCCTTAAAGCTGGTGACTAACCATTTTTCTGAAACAAACCTCATTTTCCCACTGAACAGTGTTCCTAACATCACTCCCAGCTTTCAGACACCTGCTGGCAGAATGTAATCGTGGTGCAACTCTACTGGCCTCTTGTGGCCACGTGAATAATTTTCACATCGCATGAATGGGTGTCTGTTACCTTAATTTGTGACGTAAAATATGTTCCATGCAGACGCGGTTTCTCAAAACTAACGACATAAAAAATATTTTCGGACAAACGCAGCTCAGCAATTGAGTTTGAGGCAGAATAAAAATTATGCTCAGTTTTTTTCAAACGTTTGCTGCCAAGTAAGTCAGTAATCTTTTAAAAAGCAAAACAATAATACCTTTTCAGTTGACTATGAGCCAATCAAATCTAGAACGCAAAAGACAATTTGTTTGTTGTGTATTGACCATTTCTTCGTATCCATTTTATTAACTAATATTACGCTCAAGTATGTCATTATAACATCATAGGTATAATTTGAATGGTTGTTGGAAAATATAGCTAAAAATAGGTCAATAAATACAAATACTACATCAGAAGTCAGAAGTTCATTATTCAATCGAACATGATCACTGAAATCTAATCTCCAGTAGTCAGAATGTTTAAGGGTGCCTGCAGGTTGGAACTGAGCACACTGATGTCAGAGGACAAATTGTGAACTTTCACACCTGTGTTTTGCAACCATGATAATACTGGACCAGTAAAATCAATCCTAAATCTTATGGATCCGTTATTACACCTTTCTATCTATACCTATACGTTTCAGATTTAAAAACATTACAAATAATAGTAGTTGACAATCTGTTGGCAAGTGATACTCAGTACAGCCAGTACTCAGTTCATACTCAGCTCAAACAGTACACATGATAATGTTGCATCATGGGCCAGTATATCTGGGTGGTGATCATAAACCATCAAAGATTATGCCCACTGGCCGTCAGGTAACTGGGTTATCTTGTACCCTCACAAGGCCACTGTTTGCTATGTCATGGAGAGGAAATTCAACATGATGGCTCTGAATGTAGTCAATTTCCTCTAACATGGCTTTGATGGCCAAGCCAGGGGTAATCGTTCAAGAGGCAATGACTTTATTAGGGGCCAATAGGGCAATTGGTTAAACTGATGGCAGGAGAAGAGGAATTTGTCCACAGTCCCTTGTGCATACAGAGCATGTGGACAAGCTAAAGAGGGCCCTTTGAAGAAAATATCCTGTTTGTCTCCAGCTTTTGCCTTTCACACGTACGTGTGCCGAGGGAGGGGATGGCTGGCAGTTTGTTTCAAAATGAAGGTCATCTGACAGGTACATCTTAAACATTTTTGCTTGGAAACAATAAATGCTTTGCCACACTGAGCACTTCAGCAACACCCACAGAAGATCCATTCAGGATATAAATATTATTAAAGATGTTCAATTAAAATGTTTTTTGTTGTTTTACTTAGCCCTGGATAAGAGTGTCTGTATAAGGAAAATATAAGTGTAATATGTGATGGTAGTGTTTTTATATCTGTGATAGGCTCACCTATAGAAAAGACATGAGTTCCGGTTATGGGTCTTTGTGAAAGACATCAGCTAGAATTCAACATTTCCAAGTCACACTCCTAGCCTCGCTCAGCTGGTAGGTGAGGCTAAAGCCACAGTTATGGCCCCCTGCTGCGAGCCTCATCCCCCTCAATCTCCACACAATATCTAACTAAACTAGGCCATGAACAGACACAGAATGGAAACCAGAGCAGTTCTGGTCACCGCCATTCCTCCCCCGCAGTCCGTCCTGTCCTACAGCTGCACGGACAGGGGCGACAGGCCCAGCAAAGCCCCGTTTCAGGGGTAAGTGTCCACTCCTGTAAACCAGCACTTTATGAAAGCTAGGCTATGCAGCATGACCACGTAAGCACTCCTCTGCCCCGTTCCCAGGAACACTTTTCTCCAGAGCCCGTCTCTCAGTGGGTAAAAAAAACCTAATGAATATGCCGCTTGATGAAATCCATCACCAAAACAAACAGCTCTACAGTCTGGGCTGTGTGAGCAATGGATCCAGGCCAGGCTGTCTGCATTCTTCAACAAGTGGGGCATTCGTGTGAGATTCCGGCACGAGAAAACAGGAGGTCAAATTAATACTGGAATATTTTGTTGAATATAATGGAAGCAGGTGACAAAGATTCTAAGAGATAGTGTTAACATATGCTACAATATAAAAATGATATATTTGAAAGGAGATGCCTGAAATTTTGATGAGAAAATATACGGAAAACACCGAAAATTGGTGTTAAATGTATAATGTTACCTTCATCATTTTAAATTCAGAGGACTATATGGGGAAATAAGTTTGTAGAATGTTAAATTTTAAAATGTACGTGATGTCAAACTGGCTTTTATAAAAGTTTAGCGCTTATATCCAAAGGTGTACTTAAAAAAATGTCAGAGAAAACCTACCTTAAATCTGACCTTCTTTAGCGTCATTTTGAGTTAGTGTTGAGACGGCCCCTCTTTTTTCACCGCAGGATTCCACGACACCCGCACATTCGTAGGTCACAGCTCAGAGGCACATCCACGAGTTTCTGACATTCTCTGTGCTGTTACATTGCAGTAAATGGTCCTTCACAATCCAGACTGTTGTTTCAGATTGTCTCCCCTAACATTCCCTCAGAGAAAGGCTAAATCCAGCTCTTTCTCTGCTAAAATGAATGAACAGAAGGCCAAAGTCCAGTACAGCAGTGAAAGTGATACAGCGGCCTGATAAATCTGTTACTCACACCCTACTCTCTCCCATCTAACACTTTCATACGGCTCAGTACTTCAGCGCCTGTCCATTCATTCGTTAAATAAAACACACCCATTCCTCACATGTCCAGCCCCCACCCCCACCCCAAATAAGGGCATCCCACTTCCAACAGGATGCTGTACTGTCAAAATCTTACTAGAGCAGCTAGTCCATCTGTTTGGGTACAATAGCCTTTCCTATAAGAACGTACAATATTATTTAATTATATTTTTAATCTTATATATATTATTTAATAATATCCACCTCATAGACAGACAGACAGACAGACAGACAGACAGACACACACACACACACACACACACACACACACACACACACACACACACACACACACACACACACACACACACACACACACACACACACACACACACACACACACACACACACACACACACACAAGCATTACAACTTATTTCTTCTTGTTACAACACATACCACAATTACAGCAAACCAGGTCGGGGTAGAATTAATCTTTTTCTTGTTCACATACACACACTGCCTCAACACCCCCCTCCCCCAGCACCTCCCCCAGCACCTCCCCCCCTTTATCCCACACAGCCCCAGACCCCGCCCACTCCTGCATGTCAGCACAGAAATCCATTTATAGATGTACTTATAGGAAAAAAAAAGATTGAACCACGGCTGAAATGGGTTTCCGGAGAGATGTTCCCAGCGGGAAAACGACCCAGATACTGTCTCTGGAGGTGTGGAGGAACAGGACAATAGAATATTGACAGCATGCCAGTGTTCCGGAAACATCCAGGTAAGAGGAGTTAGATTGTCATAGTGCCAGCACATTGATACCTGGGTCTTCACTAAAACCTTTTCTGTCTTCTATTGAAGAAGCACTGCTCTGCCACTAGGCTCCATGATAAAGTCACATGTTAAGAAAGCGATGGATCATTTATAATTACCATGAAACATCACCTAAAAAACATATGTTCATATTCATAGGAAAGGTTAGCGACGTCCCAGGCAGGTCACTGCTGCCTCAGCCTTCAGACAGCTGAAGTGTTAACAGGCTCTCTGGAAAAGAGATTCAGCTGAGGATGGTTCGGTGGTGCCAAACATTATCCAGCCCAGCGTCAATATGCAGCATTTCATTTGTGGCATCAAAGAACATCCTGTGCCTATCCTATCCCATTTACTATTGTGCCCACTGACTTAAAGAAATCAGCTGTTGTTAAATAAATACAGAACAGTATTTTATTATCATTTATTGATTATTAATGGATTCGCCCAGTCTCGTCCACAGATGTGACGTCCCTATCTCTAATCGTAACGCTCACCCCAGATCCTACCCACATCCAAACCATGAATCAAAACCTAACCACAAACCACAACGCTATACCGACCAAAATCCAAACCAAAGCTCACAAGCTAGCGCCGACCCAAATCAAAAACCCTATCCGTAACCCCGACCCAAATCAAAAACCCTATCCGTAACCCCGACCCAAATCAAAAACCCTATCCGTAACCCCGACCCAAATCAAAAACCCTATCCGTAACCCCAACCCAAATCAAAAACCCTATCCGTAACCCCGACCCAAATCAAAAACCCTATCCGTAACCCCAACCCAAATCAAAAACCCTATCTGTAACCCCGACCCAAATCAAAAACCCTATCCGTAACCCCGACCCAAATCAAAAACCCTATCCGTAACCCCAACCCAAATCAAAAACGCTATCCGTAACCCCTACCCAAATCAAAAACCCTATCCGTAACCCCAACCCAAATCAAAAACCCTATCCGTAACCCCAACCCAAATCAAAAACCCTATCCGTAACCCCGACCCAAATCAAAAACCCTATCCGTAACCCCAACCCAAATCAAAAACCCTATCCGTAACCCCGACCCAAATCAAAAACCCTATCCGTAACCCCAACCCAAATCAAAAACCCTATCCGTAACCCCAACCCAAATCAAAAACCCTATCCGTAACTGTATTGAAGGGTATCGCGAGAAAGGGGTCACATCCACAGCCTGAAGAGGTCACCGTTTTGAACAGCTCTACCTCAGGCATATGCAACCAGCACATTCAGTCCCCCAAATAGGGCCTGAATTCATAAAATGTCTGTAGAGTGCTCCTCTGTGATTAGTTTTGACTTTTAGTTCATAACCGATAGGGCTAGGACACAGACAGGGGAAACCTGACCTGAGATCAGTACTCGTACTCTCAGGCGCTTTACCAACACAGGCCCAGGTCCACAAGCCCATCTAGTCAGTGCGAGATGGGGCTAAGGCTTATTCACCCACCTCCCCCTCTTAGCAACAAAGCAAAACAACCATAATTACAACTTTAATAACAAGAACAGCCCTGAACCAGGTCTGCCAATGGCACAGAAATAAAGGGAGCCATTGTTAACTACCAGGATTCAGGCTCCATGGGGATATGGCTCATGTCAGCACCAACACAGGAGGAGGGGCTCCTCAGAGCAGCAATACTGCCCTCTGCTGCCCATGCATTGGATACTTTATGAAAATATTGCTTTTTACATTTTTAAAGGGATAGTTCACTTTCTGGATTTAAAGGGTACATATTATTTAAGTTGTATATATATGCTTTCCTTTGGTCCAGTTTTTATGTGTAATTAAGTATATTTTAAATAGTTACAGAGGTTTCTGGCAACCTACTGGCTTTCCAATGGCGGGTATCGGGTTTATGGTCGTTACCTTCAGTAACTGTAACTCCAAGGTTTGCGGCAGACGGCTACATCGGAAAGCCTCAGATCAGGATCAGAAACAGCTTATCAATGGCTGAATGGGGGGAGGTTGTGCAGTAACTTAAGCCACACAAAAATCTAAATGCACAGCCCATTCTGCCCCACTTCATTAACCGTGACTACCTGCCTTTTTAAACACCATCGTATTCCTTTTTTCCTTTCCCTGTCAAACTGGAATGCCTAACATTGCTTGCCCTGTCTCATTGCTGCAGTCTCTTGTCAATTTATAAGAATAGACTAGCACACTTCCAGCACAGTTGTCACTGCAGTCCACCAGCTGAGCATCACGCCACAGGACTGGACTAGTTATGCAACTGGTGCATAGGCCCTGAACAACCAGGATGCAGCTGGAGGTGACCCTCCCTCCCGTGACATTTAGCCATGGCCAACTGTGTGTTGCCCCATTAGCAGGGTAAATACTGGAGCATGAAGTGCATCTTCCACCACAATGACAGGGCAGCTCAGCTAGTGGACTGTGGAGAGAAAAGAAGGGGCTTTGGAGGACCACCAGTCTCGGCTGCGTACTCCTGAACAGACAAGAGTGGGACGGGCCTACAAATATAACTGGGCTTTCAAAAACTGGAGAAGAAAAGTGGATAAAATTGTTCAGGAGCGCAGCCCACTGTCTTCCTCAGGGCCTCTGCGCTGTTCAGTGCACGGATACTGCTTGAGAGCCATCACAAAAGTACGCTTGAAGGCACAGGACATGAGCAAATTGAAAAATGACAGATTCAAAGACATTTCTAGACTGAACCTCATGAGAATTGGCTCAAAATGAGATGGAGCAAAAGCAGCATAATTAAAAAAGGCTTGTAGACTCGGTCAGGTTTTATAATACACTTTAATGGATTAAAGTTTACACTGGAATGTTATCTGTAATCACCTCTGGTGTATTTTCATACAGGGTTACAAAAGTTCAAATTTACTTTCCACCTCCCTTCTTCTCCCCCACCCACAATCCAAACCCCACAAAATTTAGAGAATACAAACAAAAATAACCTAATATTTCATTTTTTTTTAAATATTTTTTTTTTTCAATCTAGATCAACATTCAGGGCTAAAGTAATTCATTTCTACACACAGAGACCAAATGATTCTGGCCTGAAGGCCACAGACATTCTCTGGCAGATAGGGGGTGGCTAGGAGTTGTGTGGGGAGAGGGGGCGTGGCTTTTCAGGATGAGCCTTGGCTACCGGAGGCTCACAGGGTTCTCCTAGAATTTGATCCAATCAGATTGCTTTTATTGCTCCTCCTTCTGCCATTGCCTCTTTCAGCAGAGGGTTTACATATACTGGAACCAAGTGAGAGTAGTCCGTTAATTTCCGTGAAGAGCACACTGATTTGAACTATTGACAAGCAGCGATGTAGAGAAGAGTTGCAAATCAATCTTTGGGGTGTGTGAGGGGGCAGTAAGGGTGAAAAATACCCTTTAAAACACAACAAAAGAACAGCAATTCTATTTTCAGCACTGTCTTTCCACAGTAACAACTGAAAGGTTCAATTCAGGTCGCAGAGTGAGAAATGTGGTTTGTATTACACTGAACAGTGAGTGCAGGGACCACATTTTAAACACATGTATCTTAAAAATCCTCCTGCGCTTCCATGGGGAGTCCTTACACTGTAACAGACCTTAAATGCCTTAAAAGCACTGAATCTCAGCATCAACTTTGATTTTCACCAATCAAAGCAAATCAACTGGTGAACAGGCAGCTAAATGAACAGATGTCAAACACTGAGCTCCCACAGCCTGACTTGGGGACTGTATGAGAAAATGGGATTCACTGAGAGTCACTGACAGCTGCTGAAACCTAAGTGCCACATGGTGGCGCTGCATGCTAATGAGTACACTGTCAAGAGGACTGCAGTTTTTCCGCAGCCCAGCCGGAAACTACCACTACAGACAAACGGTGCAGACTGCGGACCACTGACAGAAGAGCCAAGGCTAGTAGAACAGTGATGACCGCCAGCTGATGATGCGTTTAGAGGGCGTCAGCCAAACCAGTGGCATGAAGGGATAAGGATTCTTTCCCATCTCTTGTACAGTATTACACAGTCCATTAAACATGAGCTGGACTGGTCCAGTAACACACCCCTAAGTCCTCCCTCAGTACAGAGAGTGACTAACCCTGCCTAAAGGTCCATCACAGGGTAACCGGGGTGAGACAGACTACATTTTACATTTTTGGTCGTGTTCTAACAGCAGGATTTCCCCTCACTTGAACTCAGGCAGCCTTTCCTAAAGGCTCTTGTGGAACAGGGCTGCCCGGTTTTTGAGACTGTGGGCATAGTCGTGATTATGAAGAATTCTGACAAAGAGCAAAATTTGTGGAACAAGGGGAAATAAGGAGAATGTAGACAGGGCCATCAGGTTTACCTAACCGGAGCTGTGGGTTTTTAACTTTCCCCTGTATTTCCTATTTAGGGACGAGGACACGGGATTCACCTCTGCACCCCTCAGCCCCTTCGGCCTCACTCCCAGCCACGCTCCTCCCCACCCAAAGGTTACCTTTCTTTGTTTTGTTTTGCAATTCCCCTTTGCTGATGCAGCACATCTCCACACAATCCTGTTTCATTCTCTATACATGAATATATTTATAGTTTTCTTTTCTCATATAAAGGTATAAATACGCCAAATACTGCACGCCATGGTGATGAGGGGCCTTTGATGGGGAGCGTCCCATTGATGTACTGTATCAGAACAGGCGGACAGGCTAGTAGCAATTTCTTCTGTTATTTTTGTGGGTTTTTTTTTTTTTTTGCTATATGCTTTTCTTTTTCAACTTAAATCCACTGATTTCATTTTTCCCCTTGTTGACGTTTTTTTCTTTATAGAATCTCATATTTGTCAACCACAAGCGACGTCTCCATGGAGAACCTCACAGGGCTGTCCCCGTCTACTTGAGACACTTTGGTGACCTGGGGAAGACAAACGGCAAAAAAGATTACATAGAGTTTAAAACACACACACAAATATACATATGCAAAAAATTATTATAATAATAATTAATTGATGTAATCGATTCTATGTTAAAAGGTAATTCCGGTCTTTTTCGACTTGGACCTATTTTTACGAACAATTTCCATCATGCTGATCGGTAATGAAAATGTTGTCATGTATAGTCTAATGGGGCATATTTGAATAGAGGTTCAATTTACCTCAAAGTCCAGTTTATCGAAACCTTTTATTTGCAAGTGAAAACAAGTGTAAAAGTTGAAATTTTTTTGCCCAAATTAAAATGTATTCTGTTGCATGCTCTATGAACTTGCAGAATTGGCCTACCGGAATACACAGAACTCTTGCATCGCTGTTCTCTTTATATCCTCTTCAATTTGATTTAGCTCTTCGTCCGTGTATTCCGGTTCAAATAAATATGGGTGGCCATCAAAGTGAAGAGACTTAACATGCTCGTAATAGTCTGATGACTAATCAGCCATTGCGACAGGTTTATGATTTATTAGGATTTTCCAAGTTAGCGTATAAAGGTGAGTCACACGCCGCTGGACACATAAATAAATATTTGTGCATGCAGAATAGGTAAGTATGGTAGGTCAATTCCACAAGTTCAAAGAGAATGCAACGGAATATATCTTAATTATCAATTTATAAAATACATTTTAACTTTCACACTCATTTTCACTTTCAAATAAGGTTTAGATAAACTGGACTAGTTTAAAGTAAACTGAACCTGTATCTAAATACACCCCATTGGACTCCATTGTAAAGCAGAGCGGAGCTCTTCTTTGGGTGACCAAAGCTGGAAAAAGAAAGATGCGACAACATTATTATTAGTACTGATCAACACGGTGGACATTCGTAAAAATAGGCCCAAGTGGAGAGGAATGCACTATATGCATGGGAGTGGGCTTCAGAGCATAGGGATATAGTTTAATTACTCGACTAAAGATTAGCAAATAGCATAGCAAAGATTACTAAATAGCTTGCACACTTCCCATTATGAAAAAATAAAAAAACATTATTGAAAACGAATTATTCAGAACTAAACACCAGCCAAGTTGTAGATTTAATCTGATCAGACATGGATTAATATGGGTTAATCAGTTTGCTATTGGAGTATAACAGTGGGCATGCTCTGTGTAAAACACACACATCAGTCTAGAGACTTGCTCTTGGAGTATAACAGTGGGCATGCTCTGTGTAAAACACACGCATCAGTCTAGAGGCTTGCTCTTGGAGTATAACAGTGGGCATGCTCTGTGTAAAACACACGCATCAGTCAGTCTAGAGCAGGGGTGTCAAACTCCAGTCCTGGAGGGCCGCAGTGTCACAGGTATTTGTGGTTTCCTTTCAATCAGCACCCAGTTAAAGCATTGAGAACAAGGTGTGTGGACTTCTTAGCCAATTAGTGACTTAAATTAATCACTTGTGCTTAAACGCACCAAAAACCAGCAGACACTGCGGCCCTCCAGGACCGGATCTTGACACCCCTGGTCTAGAGACTTGCTCTTCAAGTATAACAGTGGGCATGCTCTGTGTAAAACACACGCATCAGTCTAGAGGCTTGCTCTTGGAGTATAAGAGTGGGCATGCTCTGTGTAAAACACACACATCAGTCTAGAGGCTTGCTCTTGGAGTATAACAGTGGGCATGCTCTGTGTAAAACACACGCATCAGTCTAGAGACTTGCTCTTGGAGTATAACAGTGGGCATGCTCTGTGTAAAACACACGCATCAGTCTAGAGACTTGCTCTTGGAGTATAACAGTGGGCATGCTCTGTGTAACTAGAGACTTGCCTGTATGTCGCAGTAGTTGCCCTTAGAGAGGAAAGAGACATTGACAGGGAAGAAGTCGCTGGGCTGGCCAGCCACACTAAACTCCAGGCTGCCCGTCTTATTTTTGACATCAATGACCGGCAAGCACCACTCCAGAATGTTCCGCCGGCTGTCGTGGCGATACTCGCCATCTAGATCTCCGATCACTGGCGCTCCAACTCCCGAACTGCAGGGGACCATAAGAGGGACAAAAATGTGTTGGGCACAGGAAGACAAATGTTCCTGGAGATCTACCTTCCTGTAGCTTTTCATTTCAACCCTAATTTGGCACACCTGACTGCTAATTAGCAGTTAAGAGATCTCGAGCTGTTGAATGAGGTGTGTGCTTTGTTAGGGTTGGAGTGAAAACCTACAGGATGGTAGATCTCGAGGAGGCATACATGCAGGTATTTTGACATAAACGATTTAATATCCATATTCATTTGTGAGTCTACATTTTAATGAAGAGTGAATTACAGACAATGTATTCACTCATTAAATGGTTCTTAGTAGGCATGAGAAGATTTTCTGCCACTGATTTGTATCTTCATGGTGTTTCCATGATACAGAAATGGACAAATTGCCATTGTTTTGCATCACAAAATTTGATGCAACAAGGTTTTGTCTCATGCCAAGTTTATGGTGGTATTATTGTCTTAAATGATTAAATAAATTGTATGAACCTTTAACAAAAATTTTTTGTATCTAACAAACTAAATAATTGGTTCACAAATAAATACAAATCTTTCCGAAACTGACAAATGTAATTGGTTCAAAAATAAAAATTAACGGGTCACAAATATGTTTTTGCACTGGAACAAATCTCTCCCGAAGAGACAAATATAATAATACATTTTAATTTCCTAAAAATGCATCGCCTGGCGCGGGTGGAATCGCTTACATACATTTTGTGCTTTTTGAGACAATCCTCACAGCAAGATGTACAAATAAATCCACATATTACGTTTTTTTTCCCTACTGACTACTACACCAGCCAAACAGATTTTACGATCCTTTCGCTAAAGCCGACATTACTCCAACCAATCACTTCGACCAAAATTAGGAATGCACACTTATTAAATACAGTGTGTTCAGGTATTGCTATGTCATAGCATTTATTTCCCCCCCTAGTTGGTCGCTAGCTTCATAGTACACAAGTTAATAAAAGGCTACACCACTTGTGGTTTAGCTACCGCTAAATCATAAGGTTAACTTTTAGTTCTGTCTAATAAGTTAGATTTGTTTGAGTGAAGAGCACGGTCATATACATATGTTACTAGTTAGTTAACGTTACTGATTTCAACGTGATATATACTGATGCGCTTCAGCCTGGGACATTATTACGTCACGTTAACATGCTACCACCATTTTATTAATGGAAAACCATTCAGAGGAACCTTGAATTGCTGCAAAGTTATATCGATACAGGCACCAAGTCGCTACAACATGTAATGGTCCTTAGTGATGTCATATACTCACGGAATGGGAATGGTGATTATGACATCATTGAGTTCCAGCCCCTCTTCCTGCAGCTCATATTCTATGTTCACATCGCAGCCAGTGCTGCTCTCCGAAGGCCAGCAGTTTACTACAGAAAAGAGCAGAAAAACACTGAGTACAGGAGCCTACCGTACGTCAGACCTGCAGGCGCAGGGCAACTTCAGCGGGAAAAACGAGATCCAGTTCCCCAGCCAAGTGTACAGCAATGAGACCCAAACGACAGCGTACGTTTGTTTCGAAAGTACAAAAATGATCTACCTAAACTGCTGGGAGAACAGAAACACTGGGGTCCTATATGACTCGGAATGCCCAACAGTGGTGAACGGCTGCCACTAACACAAGGTTCACTTAACAATCATTACTTAATACTCTAAAATCAGCAGTGCGCAAACTTAATAGAATTTCAGAGCTAGCTATGGCAAAACTGCAAGTTATTTGTCAGTCTTACTCTCAGAAATCTGTAATTCCACTTGTTCACCTGCCTTATTTAAAACAAGCCCACAAACAAAACACTGTCTGGATTGCATCATCTGAAATGGGCCCTTCACACATTGTGCTGAAATTGCACAGTAAACGAGTGGTCTGCTGACCCAGTATTGCCTCGCATATGCAGAGCCAGCCTCTTCGCTGCTATGCCCATCACCACAAAGTGCCTGGGGATGGATAACTTCCCAACTTCCTCTTCATTCACAAATGTTTCCATCCCACTGCACCACAAACCACAGCTATAGCAGAGGACCCCCCCCAACCCCAACCTGTCCTCAACCACCAGAACAGTGTGGCTCACACCACTAAGAAAAATGGAACATATACAACAGTGTGCAGGTAATAATCCAGAGAATGGCCCTGCCTTCAGCAGTAAATATTCAGCATTGCAATGCCTACTCGGGATAAAGCCCTAGTAATAATATTAGAAGCAAACAGCTCCTGACTGCTTTTTTTGGAGTGTCATTTCTATTCCGTTTGTCAGCTGTCGTTTGCCGTCAGACATTAGAGTCCAGTAATGCCCAGGTGCACGCCCCAGTGCTGAGGGCCAGAGCGAGTACAGGCGTGTGTGTGTGTGTGTGTGTGTGTGTGTGTGTGTGTGTGTGTGTGTGTGTGTGTGTGTGTGTGTGTGTGTGTGTGTGTGTGTGTGTGTGTGTGCGTGCGTGCGTGCGTGTGTGTGCGCGCATGCCATTTTGAGATGGGCTAGGCTTTGCACACATGTATGCCTTGCTTGAGCGTGAGGAGAGCTCACTTGTGAGTGGTATAAGGGACTCATCCGTGCTCTGTAGTCTCCACTTGAGCACACCCACATCGTTGTTCAGAGGGAAGGACTTGTCTGTGTTCTTCAGTCCAATCACAGACTCCGCAGTGAAGAGCTTCTTGTCCACATTGGGGTGGGTCTGTTTGGATTAGTGAGAGGAGAGATGAGACAGGCAGAAGGGGGAAAAGATAAATGCCTGAGAACCAGTCAGGCACACACTTCAGTGGCTAGCAAAACACATGGCAGACCAAGACTGAACAAAACTAGTACAGTTCCCTTCTTCTGTTCCACAAATCACTGGCCTTTGGCCCCTCCCACCTGCAGTTGGACACCCTTCTTGTCATTGTTGTTGACGTGCACACGGATCCTTCCGTTCTTGTCGTCAGACACCCTGAGGGTGATCATGCCCAGCACCTCAATGTTCTGCAGGCCCCCATCCCGCCCACAGGTCAAAGAGATCTTCTCCTCCACCCGCATGTGCACGCTAGGACAACAGGAGGGAGCGCGAGTCAAGCACGGCCAATTCGCTTCAGCAACCTCAGTCACATTCACACAATCAATTAGCTTCAGCAACCTCAGTCACATTCACACAATCAATTAGCTTCAGCAACCTCAGTCACATTCACACAATCAATTAGCTTCAGCAATCTCAGTCACATTCACACAATCAATTAGCTTCAGCAACCTCAGTCACATTCACACAATCAATTAGCTTCAGCAACCTCAGTCACATTCACACAATCAATTAGCTTCAGCAACCTCAGTCACATTCGCACAACAAATCCATTTCTTCAGTCTCAAAATGTGCACAGCCATCAATGATTGTTTTACTATGGAGACCCAAGTTCTTTTATTAGTCCTAACCAGGCAGCAAATAATGTAAAAAATGAATCAAAACTACTTTATGTTAAAATCTGTTGCAGCAAAAAATTACAGGTGTAAAAACATGTTAAAAACAATTAATTAACCTTTGCATTTCCACAGCCCTGTTACAGACAGACTGGTTGGAAGGATACACCGAGGTTATCCAGAACCGGGGTTGAGAACCCTTGTAAACATGGGGTAATGTAAGAATGTTGTTAATAAGTATGGTATACATGTTTTTGTGTACCTTTCTACATTGACAGGGGGAGGCAGGGCTTTGGATGCCTCTGAGGGCCTCTTTCCTGTGCTGGACAGAATTATATTTTCCCCTTCTGACTTCAGCTTGTCCACAAAGTCATCCACCTCCTTCCCCCTGGCTCCCAGTTTCAGAGCCTTGCTGGGGCCACTGGGCCTGTGGGGTTTGGGACAAAATATCAACAACATATCACAACAGGAACATGACAGATGCAGCATATAATGTTTGAACATTATGGCAGTAACCTTTCTGTGATAACTCATAGGAAACACACTTCCCAAACCAAACTCCTCCTAAGCAGCTTTAAATTACTTTTCTTACAGTGAGAGAAATGGCACTAAGGTATTCTGGAGTTGCTCAGTATTGCATGTGGCACATACTGTATGATATTATACATGAAATCAAAAACGCACAACGGTGTTAGACCGGCCACGTGAGATCAGCAATACTGACCCATAACAGAGCTCACACAAAAAAAAAATCTACATTTTTCCAAGACTTTTCAATGCTGGTGCAAATATAACAGATTTTGACAGAAATTGAGTACTGCACAGTCACATGCACAAATACACAAGAATACCACAAGTAAACAAAATATAACACAATTGTGGTGTTTTTGAGTAAAGTAAAATAGTGAGAAATAAAGTCCTTCAAAATCTTACAATTAATCTTACAAGTGTACCACACTGTAATAGGCTTACAAGTAGTATAATAATTACACTTCCAATACTACAATTATATTGTATTTGAGACGTACTGCTTATACTATAATTATACTGAATTTGAGACATTACAATAAACAACTTCACATACACACAGCATGCTTGTGGTCGAAAATTATAGTCACCAGGGTTTCAGTAATGGCCTTAGTATACAAACCAGTTTAAATTTTGTTAGCACTATCAGCACACTGACATAGCAAGACATGACATGATGGTAAAAGATGAAGCTACAGTTAAAAAATAGTGACAAAACAGATGGCAGATTGATTAATTAAACCCAATTATATATCATGGACATTTTTGCAAATTCATGGCTGATGAATCAATGGACAGATGAATTAAAGAAGAAAATTAATTCTGAGAATTTAAAGGATATTCTAGTGCTGTGGGAACCCTGCTTTCTGTGTAGGCCATGGTGAAGGGCGTTTCTACAGCACCATTAGACACAGCTGCTTTTCAACAACATTGTTTCAGATAGAGTTGTGTTTCCACAGTGCTGCGTTTCAACAGCGCCATTTCAGACAGAGCTACGTTTCTGCAGCGCTGTTATAGACAGAGCTACGTTTCTACAGCGCCATTATAGACATAGCTACGTTTCTACAGCGCCGTTATAGACAGAGCTACGTTTCTACAGCGCCGTTATAGACAGAGCTACGTTTCTACAGCGCCGTTATAGACAGAGCTACGTTTCTACAGCGCTGTTATAGACAGAGCTACGTTTCTACAGCGCTGTTAAAGACAGAGCTACGTTTCTACAGCGCTGTTATAAACATATCTACGTTTCTACAGCACCATTACAGACCGAGCTACGTTTCTACAGCGTCGTTACAGACCGAGCAACGTTTCTACAGCGCCATTACAGACAGAGCTGCATTTCCACAGCACTGTTACAGACAGAACTGAGTTAGTACAGCGCTGTTACAGACAGAGCTACGTTTCTACAGAGCTGTTACAGATACAGACAGCTGCACACATACCTGGAAGGCGCAGGTGCCACCTTGGGCTTCTCAGGCTCAATGAGGGCATCTGTGATGATGGTGGCCGAGTTGCTGGACATGCCGGAGCTGCCAAAGCCCCCGAAGCCGGGTGCTTTCTTTCCAGAACGTTCTGCGTCGCGTCGCGCCTGCTGCAATTCCTTCGCCTTCCGCCGCATTTCTGCCTTCGCCTCGCGCTCCTGGGTCTGGGGTGGGAGCGGGACAATAATCAATTCTCGCATGGAGGGGATTTCAAAATATTTTTACTGATATAAAACTTATCAAGTGCGTATGTTCACAACAGTGCCCAGTTTGTACATCTAAAATAAAAAATGTTCAAGGGATAGTAAATGTATGTGTGCACGTGTGTGTGTGTATAAATAAAATAGACACCTTCTGTTTTTTGTTTTGTTGCATCATGCTTCAACAAAGAACTTATTTTCGCTATAAAGGCCTCATTCTTGGAATAATTCTGTTGATTTTCATTTTACATTTTAAAGTCAGTACACAGGTTCCCCTGCAGGTTCCTCCCACCACCCCACCTCCAAAACAAACATGGGCAAAATTACACATAGGCTCTGGAAAAATGGCTGACTTCCACAACAGCCTCTTTACTTAATGCGTTCTTTCGGACAGTTTAACTTGGGAGACTTCAAGGCCATTGATGCTTAAAGGGATAGTTTGGAATTTTGGACATAATGTCTCAATTACGACTTACCCATGATGTAGTTGATTGATGATATGGCAACCGGTAGCATCCACTACCAAACGCACTTAAACACAACACAGTGCACCCAAAGCAAATAAAATACGACAACAGTCTATCGGGGGAGCGATACTTTACATTACCTACGAATGTAGTGCCGGCACTGGTCGACTACAACAACAAAGAATAGTAACAAGTTGCAATGGCCATGTTCGCTCCGCCGCCGTACTTCCACAGAGAATATTAGGTCAGCACAAAGTAAAGGATTCAACGATAGTTTGACTTCAAAAATGATGGTATAAACACTCAAAATAACCCCGATAGACTGTCATCATATTTTATTTGCTTTGGGTGCACTGTGGAGTGTTTAAGTGCGTTTGGTAGTGGATGCTACCGGTTGCCATAGAGTTGCGCTAGCATTAGCAACGTGTGTATGTCCAAAAGAAGGGACAGCATGGAATTAGCTGAAAATGGTTTTCATCAATCAACTACATCATGGGTAAGTCGTAATTGAGACATTATGTCCAAAATTCCGAACTATCCCTTTAAGCTTTCCATTGCACCGAGCACCCTGCAGACCAGCACTGGGCCCCGGAGGCTCACCTCTCGGACAGCGCGGAACACCTTCTCCTCATGGGAGTCCATTTCGGTGAAGGTGCGGATCTGGGCCAGGTTGACGTTCTCCCTGTAGCCCAGGGCCACGATCTCGTCAAAGGCAAAGATGAGGTCGAAGCAGTGCTCTGAGATCTCGCTCTCCTCCAGGACGCGGCAGTACTCTGGGATCTGTGAAAGGGAATGTTGTCTCTTTACTGTGATAATTCCACAAGCATTTTTGTTTGGAATGGCCCCGAGCCCCCAGCCCACTCCCCAGCTCAGCTCGTACCACACGGGAGAAGAGCCGCAGGGTCTCCAGGTCCTCCAGGATGTTGCTGTTCTTGGTGGTGATCAGCACCATGTAGAGCTTCTCCAGGGGCTGGTACACATAACGTACGCTCTCTGTCTCCACGAAGGTGTGCTGCTTGCCCGTGTTCATCAGCTTGGGGAAGGCGGCCAACAGCCCCTCGATGCGCGTCCGGGTCATCTCAACAAACTGCCGCGACACGATGGCCTTGCCCGCCTTGGTGCACACAGCCGCTGCCAACAGCACCTAGGGGTGGAGGAGGGGTGCATGCAAAGGTAAGACATGGCAAAAAATGTGCCCTAATATAGAGACAGGACAATACCAATACCAACAGACCAACAAAAACAACCTGAAATTCCATAGTTCCTTACACACATTACAGTCATTTAGCAGACGCTTTTATCCAAATCGACACATAGCCGTAGTTCGCCAAATCCAATCGGGAAAATTTATTTATTTATTTTTTAACACATTCCAAATACCATTTTAGGATGCTCCCCAGCAATATTTTAGGATTATAGCATGCTCCTTAGAGTAACCTAACCCTCCATTACTAATGTAGGCCTACATGTATCAACTGCTTGTACATGTTCACAAGAACTCCTATGGGACAATCGCCAGATGACAGATAAAAATCTTGACCAGTTCTTGGTCAGAAAGTGTCCCTTGTGGGTAGGGCTTGGTATTGTTTAAAAATTTTCGATTCCGATACCGATACTAGGTGTTCGACACCGATGCCAAATCGATACTTTTTTCAATACCTTTCTTTGCTGAGTGTAAGCACATTTTTCAACAATATCCAAAAAGAAAAATTCTCATTTAACAAAATAAGCCAAAACTTCTCAAATGCTTCAGTGTTTAATGTTGTCAACACAAACAGCTGTATACAATGAAGAAAAATATTATATTTAAATCAAGAAAAATCTGAAAGATTTAGACATTTTTGCCAAAAAGTACCGAAAATTGGCGCCGAATACTTTTTCAATACTCTGAGAGTTTTCGATACTCAGTGCTACAGACATGATTCGGTCGGTGCTCAAAAAGTATTGAGGTTCGATATCCAGCCCTACTGTAGCGTTTGCCCTACTTGTGGGGCAAACGCTACACTCCACACGTCCTGCAGAGGGAGCAGGTTTGCCGTGTAGCATTCTCTGTGCAGCATTGGATTGTATTTGTATGTCAATTAAGCAAAACCAGACAGCGCACACCGGCTACACCACAGTTTTCAGGACCTAAGTCCATTTTTCCATATGATGCACAGTAAAATGACGTTCCTGTGTACATTACATGACCTAGTGAATCGTTTTTAAAGGGATCTATTAGTTTTTGAATCATTTTTGTTCCACTGCCCAAATTTCCCCTGTCTCAAGACTGAAAAACCAAGAATACAGAGAATATAAATCAAACACTTCATATTTAACTAATCCTAATCAATGCGTTTTATTTCACAGTGTTTTGGACAACATAACAAATATTGGGATCGCAAAAAGTCATGTTAAGCCATTTGGACTGATGTACGGTAAAATGTATGATTTGTGTAAGCTTTGTGTCATGGCTGTTGTTCCAAGCCAAATGTTGTGCTCCTTCAGTTTACCCTCCTGAAATGGCATAGTGGACATTTCTGGAAACTAACCTTGAACAAGTGGCTGAGAAATCTCAAGGATACATCAGCCAGGACTAGTAGTCACTTTCCCAACGCCATTTCATACTTAAAAATAAAAATTTGATTTGTGATGTTTTCTGTGGCGAGTGAGGACACCAATTTTTCATTTGTGCCTTTAATACCACAACTTTTTTTAAATTATTTTTTATTATCCTATCAGATAAGTATATATATATATATATATATATATACACATATATACACACACACACACACACACACACAGAGAGATACATACATACACACACAGTGGCTTCAGCAAGTATTCATACCCCATTGATTATTTCTCATTTTGCTGTGTTCCAAAGTTAAATTAAAACATATTTACATGGGATTTTTTTCTACTCCTGTACAAGTAATTCTCTCTAATGTGCAAATTAAATAAAGTACTTAGATATCTTCAGGATTATATTAAAAATAAAAAACTGAAATATCACATTTACATAAGTAGTCACACCCTTTGATTTTAACGTATTTTTAAAGTATCATATTTAATATTTGGTTGCATATCCTTTGCATGCTGTTACTTCCTGAAGCCTGTGACCCATCAACATCAAAAGACTATCTTATTTTCAGGTACTGTTACAAGCGATACTATAACCTCTCTGCATTTCAATGGATCTCTATGGGAATTGGGGGGTGAGACTAGATTCAGCTGTAAATTACACTGGTACAGTATGGAACACATGGCTGGCTAAATGGCTGTAAGTCATCAACGGTCTGAGCTATCAAACGAACCTCAAACCAACACTCTGTTGCCAGATATGGAGTAGATGTGGATGGATCACTGTAAGGGTTATTTCTCCTGACTCAATTGACTATAGAACTCTATGGGGGAAAAAGTCAGGAGAAGAAACTCTTAAAGTGAGCCATCCACATCTACTCCATATCTGGCCGCAGAGTGATGGTTTGGGGCTTGTTTGATACCTCAGACCCTTGATGACTTACAGCCATTTAGCCAGCCATGTGTTCCATACTGTACCAGTGTAATTTACAGCTGACTCTATACATATATATATATACACACACACACACACACACACAAACACACACACACACCTCATAAAAGACACATGCAACCAACAGAAATCAAGGCACAAGTACTCATTGCAAGCTTGGAAAAATTTATAACATTAAAATTCCTTATTTTTATTGTGGTTTGGAGATAAAACACACACGCCGTTTGTTTCCAACGCATAAAGGTTGAGACAGTGTTATTTCCTCTATCCAGTGAAAAAAACAGGACTGTAGTCAACACCATCACATCAGATTTAGGCATTCCAGAATGCCAAACACACGTATTTACTTCAACACTAACCTGCTGATGGAAAAAAAATTAAGTCAGCTTAATGTGCATTGCAAAAGTGTTAGGGAAAATGCCATTGAAAACAAAAGTTAACTAACGTTATTTAGATTTTCATTGATGAGTTAATAATAATAAACAATAATAAATGTAATAATACATTTTATTCGTATAGCACCTTTCATATATGGGTTGCAGCACAAAATGCTTTACAGTAACTTAACGTTACATTAGACAAAGCATGTGTAAAATAACACTATGATAACAGTAAATGGCTAGAAAGTATACAAATTAAATGAAAATAAATTATCACAAAGGCAGCATACACCTTAATTAATATAAATAATAATATATTAATATAATATATATAATATTAATATAAATCGTCGCTTTGGATAAAAGCGTCTGCTAAATGAATGTAATGTAATGTAAATTAAGCACTTACACAGAAAATGTAATTATATAGCGTTAATGTAACCAAGCAACCATCTTATCATAACGTGTACTATAAAATCTCTGGTATAACTTAGCTAGCGTTACGTACAATAAACCAGTGGAGACAATGACATACGCTACGGGCTAACGTAAATACCCCGACTGGATGCTAGCTAGCGAAATAGCATTCCGCTGGCTAAGTTAAAGTGAAAACATAGCTACTTAGTCAACAAGAAATTGGTGCAATATCAGCTCGTCCAGGTTAATGATACCATAGTATTTGACTATGGCAGGCACTACCAGGCACTAACAAACAGTAGCGTTATAGTTAGCTATCTTAGTAACTGACTTAAATACTACTAGCTAACCTAGTAAGGTAGCGTTAGCTAGCTAACCACACCGGATGGTGGACACGTCTTACAACCTCATCAACACTAAGGTTAGCTTGCTACTTTCAACTGTCTTGCCAGTCAAAGAAAATGGTTTAATATGTAAACTGTTTTTATCCAAACCAACAGACTTATGTTTAATTACAAATCGCCCACCTACACAGCAGGATACATTTCTAACTGAGATTCAGTTTCCAGAAAGGCCCGTGACTACGCTAAGAATGCTAACGCGAGCTGATCATATCCATAGCATAGGCACAGCGTAGGCCAAGCTTGCTAACGTCATTAGCTTACTAACGTTAGCTACCGATGATCTGACAACACAAATCTACTCCTACCCAATATTATAAGACAGACAACAATAATAAGACTACTCATTACAACAAGGCCAATAAATAACACAGAATAACACCACATCCTTAAATTGCCGAATATACTACAGTGCCCGATGGCAATAAACATCACATTAAAACAGGGGAATTTTGTTTTTATTTGGCTCGATGGAACGTCCAACACTGCAACCGGAACAAGATAACATTACATTAGCTGCTTTGGTATTTTTACACGCCCATGCCAAAATGAACCTGCGCTCACCATTTTCGGTCTGTGTGGTCGTTTGCGTGCTTAAAAATCCGACTGTGATGATCCCGTATAGTATCCGTTTCTTTTATCCCAGTGTTTTAAAATGATTATGCAGCCTCTGTGAAGCGTCTCCCTGACCGAAGCTTCAATATGGCAGCTGGGTACAGCTACAGCCACGTCTCCAACCGGAAGTAGCTACTCAGCGAGTCAAAGGGCAGGACTGACTGACAAACTGAACATGTGGAACGGGAAGCTATTGATATGTACAAATATCTCTGTCTTTTTTTACGGTCTGTGTACAACTCACCGGGTCATGTCTATTGTAATCTGTAACGTTTCCACATTCTAATATTGTACAACCGAAAGTTGAATTTAGGTGTAAAATCAAATAAAAGTCAGCTACAACTGAATTAAAGCTTGTATCAGTTTTCCCCATAACACATTTCTGACATTAGCACTTGAACTTAAACATGCCATAAACCTGACTACTACTGGGAATCTGAATTTATATTGGTCTGAGGCAAAAACAACAGAAGTGCTAAGTCGGTATAGACAATGTAGTGTAGGTTCATGACTGAAATGCCAACTTCCATCTCCCTCTGAATACTCATTCTGACTAAAAACTCTATTTTCTAAGATCTATCCTAGAGCTGTTTGTATTAAACATCTCACAATATGCATGTCTGTGTGAATGGCACATATTAACCCTTCATTGTTGCTCACAAAATTAATTTGAAAGGCTTCAAGCAATGTTGTATATTTACATACATTTTGATGTTTAACTCTCCAATCAACTTTGTTACCACCAAGTTATCAACCATCCCCTCCACCCACCCACCCACACACACACCCACCCACACACACACCCACACACACACACACACACACACACACACCCACACACACACACACACACACACACACACACACACACACGCACACACACACACACACACACACACACACACACACACACACACACACACCTATGTATTCTATTCCATATTCACTTTGTAATCACTCACGCCACTCTACTAATATACTACACCTGTTTTCTACTTCATTCTTTTGTACTTTGGATTGTTCTTGCAGTTATGTGGCAAAATCCTTCCTTTTCCTGTCTCTCCCTCCTCATCCTCCATTGGTCACTAAAGGGGCTTTTGTTCTCAGGTTGTTTCTGTGTCTTAATTTCCAACCCTACAGGCCTTGAATGGGAAGATTAAGTGAGTCGGTGAAGAAAACAAAGCTTTATTTTCTCAATTAATGATATGTTTTAAATATAAAAATGTAGACAAAGGAATAGGTATAACTGCCTCGCAACCTGATGTGTAACCAATAATTGCAATATTAACCGATGCTATCCAGGCCAACCAGAGATATAGTGTAAATATTATTTTGTATAAAACCCCTGCAAATGATGCCATCTTTGAGATGATTAGCATCCTGAGCAGAACACCCTGAGCTCTGTCTGGTTACTGTCTTCTCCCAAGCGCATGTATTAAAATTGCCTGAGAACTGATCTCTGATGGTGTTTTCCTCCGGCTGCTGCCTCAGCTGTCTGTCCCTTGGTTCCACCCAGTCCTTCAGTCGGGAATGTTTTGACGGTGCCAGGTTGGTTAGACATAAATTGTGACCAAACAGTTGGCGTTTTTCATTAACCAGCAGAAGAGTAATGGTTTGTGAAAGGACCCCTTTGGTCAAGCGAATTAATATGTCTGTGTCACCCTTTAACCACAAGAGGGCAGGGTTTACCGCAGTCACACCTTTCCTTCAAAAGCATGTCTATTATTTTGCCACAAAATATCAGGAGCACAATCTTCAAATGTAACACTTGGATTTAATTGTTAAATGGAAGTGTCATACTTAAAAATAAGCGAATAAATAAAAAGATTTTGCACCTTCTTTAGGTACTGCAAAACTCTGCAGTGAACTATAACTGTCCACAGCTGTTACATCCCCAGGATCCTTGTCATATAGTATATTTTTTGTTTTTCGAAGGTCATTCTTTTATTTTAGAAATGTTTTTTTCTAATGAGAACAAGATAAGATCATGTTTTAAGTCTAGGTATTGATTATGGGGAGATATTGTATAGACATACGACTTCTGCAACATTTTGCAGTGGATAGATTACATCATTATGCATTGTGTTTTGTTACAAATGCCGACCCAACATTGTCTTCTGTATGAATGGGTTGGATTGACATCATTAGGTCGTTGGTGATCCATTCATTGGTATTTTCCATCTACAAGGCCATTATAGGACAACTATTTTCCTTCTTCCTGTGTTCTCATTTAATCTGTAATATTTAAAAAAGTTAAATGTCAGACATAGGCTTCCCTAGTCTTAATATACAATGGGGGCCAAAAGTCTGAGGACACTACCAAGTCCTGGTTGTTTTCATTATTTTTCAAGGCTTATGATACTCCAATTATCCTTCTTATTCAAGAATGCATTATTTAGACCCTTATGGAAAAATAATATACTGCAGTATATTGTAAATGTATCAAAATTATCTTCACAATATATTTTAAATATACTGCATTATATTACATTTCCAGGAGCTACAAAGCAACATTTTTAATACATTTTCGAAACGCCCGTCCACCATAACGTAAGAGTTTCTTTATTCGTTGTCACGCCGTTTATCCCATTAAAATATTAACAAATGTTTATTCCTAACGATCAATATGCATCTGGGCTAACAACTAAAACCATCTATTAATTGGATGAATCTACCGTTCTGCCCGTTATCGCTAGGCTACTCCTATGCTTTATTATTATGCCTGCACACCTTTTGATCAATATATTAAAAACAATGTAACAATGAATAAGAAACGGATTACCATTATTGTATAGCCCTTGATATATTGCTAGTGTCCTCACTACGGCTATGTAACCGTGCACGTGGACGTTTAAGGGGAATAATAATAATATGTTTTGCCTTTGAAAATTCGCAGCCAGATTAGGTGGTTAATCTGGCATGCGCACAAGGACAGTTTATTCCCCTGAATAGTTTGACATTTACTGGAAAGTCGGTAAGACTCTTCGGTTATATGGTGTATTCAAATGAACTCGGAAGTCCGAATATTTCCGACTTCCGAGAAGAAAAAACTATTTGAACATGACAATAATGTGACGTTCAAATCGTTTTTTCTTCCCGTTAATTGGAAATATTCTGACTTCCGAGATCATTTGAATACACCATTAGTGCGTATCTTCGGCTCCTTCGTTGCATTCATGAACGAGAATTCTGAATCCATACATTCCATACATCCAGACCAGACGAACACATGTCCGGGACGACCAGATATATACAGTACCAGTCAAAAGTTTGGACACACCTACTCATAGAAGGTTTTTTTTCCGTTATTTTTACTGTTTTCCACATTTTGGAATAGTAAAGACATCAAAACTATGAGATAACACAAACTAAATTATGCAAAGACCAAAAAAGTGTTAAAAAAATTTAAAAAAAGTCATATTTTAGATTCTTCAAAGTAGCCACTCTTTGCCTTGATAACGGCCTTGCACATTCTTGCCATTCTCTCAAACAACTTCTGTGGTAAACAGGTATTCCACAGGTAAACAGATGATGCCAGATGCCATAATGACTATATAAAAGGATATCAAAAGACTCCTGATATCTTATTTCCAGGTACTCTTAGAAGCGATACTATAACCTCTGCATTTGAATGGATCTCTATGGGAATTGGGGGGTGGGACTAGATTAAGCTGTAAATTACACGGGAATAGTATGTTGGCTAAATGGCTGTAAGTCATCAAGGATCTGAGGTATCAAACAAGCCTCAAACCATCACTCTGCTGCCAGATATGCAGTAGATATGGATGGATCACTTTAAGGGTTGTTTTCTCCTGACAAATGTTCCTATTGAACTCTATGGAAAAATAAGTCAGGAGAAGAAACCCTTCAAGTTATCCATCCATATCTACTGTATTTATGGCAGCAGAGTGATGGTTTAAGGCTTGTTTGATATGTCAGACCCTTGATGATTTAGAGCCATTTAGCCAACCATGTGTTCCACACTGTTCCAGTGTAAATCTAGTCCCACCCCCCAATTCCCATAGAGATCCATTCAAATGCAGAGGTTATAGTATCACTTCTAAGAGTACCTGGAAATAAGATATCAGGAGTCTTTTGATATCCTTTTATATAGTCATGATGGCATCACCTGTTTACCTGTGGAATACCTGTTTACCACAGAAGTTGTTTGAGAGAATGGCAAGAATGTGCAAGGCCGTTATCAAGGCAAAGGGTGGCTACTTTGAAGAATCTAAAATATATTACTTTTTTTTATTTGTTTAACACTTTTTTGGTCTTTGCATAATTTAATTTGTGTTATCTCATAGTTTTGATGTCTTTACTATTCCAAAATGTGGAAAACAGTAAAAATAACGGAAAAAAACCTTCAATGAGTAGGTGTGTCCAAACTTTTGACTGGTACTGTATGTAGGTAAAGTTTGATCATTTACTATTTAATAATTGTTTTCATTTCTCAGAACTGCATTTCCCACAGTCAACACTGATAGGCGTTTACTAGCACGTAGCTCTTTGGCTCTGTTTCATGGGTCTGTCAGGTCTGTCATTGGTCTAGCACGGAGACCGTCACAAATCGGAGGCCGGCGCTTTGCTAAGAGAAATGTTGGGACCACAGATATAGTTCTGGGGTTGTGACCTGGGAGAAAACGACTCAGCGGCGATGTTACTTCTGCTGCATTCGTTTATTAAGTTCCAACTAGGAATCCCGATATCCTACTAGGGAAAATATTATAAAACGCCCTTCCAACTTGGAGTTCCATGTCGGAAACCAGGGATCGGTATATCAACCCCCCACCTCACGAATATGACGTCAGATTATCATGGCAGCTCACATTTTATAAGGCCATCTGAAACGTCCATGTTGCTGAGGACAACCACCTCAATAAAATGGTTAAATACCTCTTTGTCCAACAAACTGAATACACCCTTGTATGTCGAAATTGTGAAGTAATTATATCATGGGTCTATTTAAGACATTTAGCAATTCATTACCGAGCACAGTAATAATTAATGTACAACCACAATATTATGAAGAATTTCGGCTAAACCAGACACACTTCAAATCCACTGCATTCTAGCTGTTGGATGAAAGGGTAAAGGGTCTCTCAGACACAGGTTGGTTTCATATCTGAACACATTTGGGAACTATTGTATTAGAGAAATTAGAGAGTGGGGTGTTTTTTAAGTTGCTGGAAACAGCTAATAAAAGTGGACACCGGCCAGCTTATGTGGGATTTTCATACCAGCAGAGGAACCAGTTGAGATGGGTTTGTGTGAGCATTGTCTGAGAACTACTCTCTTTTTTTGTAATCTTTTTTTTTTTTTTTTTTTACTCCAGACATCACCAGGACATCACTCTTAGTTTGTTTTCAAGCACAAGTATAAAAATTGTCATATTCTTTCCTTGGCTGGGAATTGTACAATTGTACAAGTGGAGAGTACAGTTAAATTGCCTTATGCACTTGACTGGATTGCACAGTACTTTACCACTCTCCCTAACTGACACAGCACTATGAATGGGCACTCCTCATTATCAGCACTAGCCAGGGGGCAGTGGTTGGGGCGGGGGGGCGTGGGGGGGGGGGGGGGGGGGGGGGGGGGGTGGGGGGGGGGGGGGGGGGGGGGGGGGTGGAATCTGTGAGGACACATGGCAAGACAACCACGCTCTAGGCAGGCGCCTGCCACTGTCCTTCACGCACACAACAGTCTCTCATAGCTCCGCCTCTGGCACAGCCAAGTGCAGCTTCCACCGTTAAAGAAACCTTTTACTCTCAGGGTGCCATGGAGGATGGAACATATCAGTACATTAGGGTAAGCAAGTAAGATCGCTCTTGTGTTTTTTGTGTGTCTCTATAGTCAGTTTCAGTGGCAGGCAAAGCCAATGGGCAGGATTGATATTCTTTTAATTCATTTAACGCATGTTTTCTGAACAGGAGGGGAACAGGGTGGACCGTCGGGTCATTCGGATTGGGACCAGAAAGAGCGAGGTACAACAATGAAAGTTTAAATTCACTCATTCTAGCTGTCTTGTCAGTTGTTTTATCATACTTCAAAATAATGAAAATGAACTGTGATCCTGTTTTCTCCTGTGGAAGGGGGCAGCAAGGAGACACTGAGGTGGTTGATAGTCTCGTCATGCACACTCAATGTATCTTCATTTTGATGAAAGTGTTTATATTATTATTGATGAATCTTATTTTCTCAGGGCAAAATATTTGCTGTTTGTGTTCTCATGAAGCTGTAACAACAGTTATTTTTAAATTTGTGTGGAAGAATTTATGATGAACGTAAGGTTCTGCAATGTACCCTGAAGGTCCTGAAATTGAAATGAGGTGGCCCAATATTTTATTTGATCTTATAAAAACATTTTGTTTAATTTGACACCTCCCTGTAGACAGTGTATAAAAAGTACAGTTGGCACTTTCAAGTCATTAGAGGGAGTGGTAGAGTGTAAAGATCAGATTAGAACGTTTTCTAGTTCTGTCCCTCAGGAGATAGTCATAGCATGTAACCATCTGCGTAAGATATCACACTCAAAGTTAAAACAGTGATCAGTCTGACACTGCAGCTTTGAAGTGAGCACAGTGTATTCTTTCATTTTTATCTTTTCATTTTTCTATCCCCCTGTTATTTCCCTTTCTTCCAGTTTGGAATGGCATGTCTTATTTATAGGCCTGTTCCACTGCAGAATCATGTGATAATTCAGGAGAACAGAATGATGTGTTTCAAGTTCATTTAGCCACTCTGCAGTCTGCAGTCTGCAGTCTGCCAGCCTAGGCAGCTGGGGCAGGCAGAATGCAGGTTCCTGATTGACTAGAGGACTCACTCTTGTGCTTTAAGATGGCCTGTACCTAGCCAGTCAAAGCCCTCCTTCCCTGGCCAAATGATATGTTTTGCAGGACTGCTGGCACAGTTGGCACTGGCATGATAAGGATGCATCACCAGAAAAACCTTATTCATGGCATATTCATTGCATCAGTCTGATTATTCATTCATTCATTCATTCATTTTTTTTCAGCTTGCTCGCATTCAGACAAAGAGTGTGGCTGAAAAACTCAAGGAGTTGTATCCTGATGTTGAACAGAAGATAGGTGAGAATCACTGAGCTCAGTACACAAGAGTGCATTAATAAACATAGGTAATTCAATGGAGGCTTGAACATTGGTTTTATATTGCCAAAAGTGCTTGGATAATATGAACATCTACAAGTCTGTCTCTCTGCCATGTGCCCCTCTCTCTTTTCATTGTCAAGAGAAAGTGTGTTTGTTTCAGTGTAATACTGTATATACTCCGCAAAAAGCACTAAGTGTGTGTGTGTGTGTGTGTGTGTGTGTGTGTGTGTGTGTGTGTGTGTGTGTGTGTGTGTGTGTGTGTGCGTGTGTGTGTGTGAGACTGCCTGTGTCATCTACACTGTAGCTGGCCGCCATTGAGAAGTAGTGAAAGAGATACTCTCTCAATGGGAAAATAAAGAGTGCTTTTATTTTCTGAGCCACATTCTTTTCCCTCTACAGATCAGCCTTGTAGCCTGCAAGGCTGTGGAAGCAAAGAGAGGTTACTTGTGTTAAATTAAATAGAATTTTTAAATGTCTAACTTTTCTTTCCCCAGTCCCCATGTCTACAATAGGGGACAAAATTTTGGACACGGCTTTGTCAAAGGTGGGTCTGTGAGGATAAACTATACATTCAATATGGTATATTTACAGTGAGCACCGTAATTAATTGGACAGTGACACATTTTTTGTTATTTTTGGTTCTGTACTCTAGCACTTTGAGTTTGAACAGGATACAATGACAATGAGGTTGAAGTGCAGACTGTCAGCCTTACTTTGAGGGTATTTTCATCAATATCGGATGAACAGTTTAGAAATTATAGAACCTTTCCCCTATGGAAAAAGAATATGCTGCAGTATATTGTAAATATATCAAAATTATCTTCACAATATATTTAAAATATACTGCAGTATATTACATTTCCATAAGGGTTAGTACATAGCCCCCCCCTCCCCATTTTTGGGGATCAAAAAATATTGCACAGTTTAACATAATGTAGAATAAAGTAATTTTTTATATTTGGTCACATATCCTTTGCATGCCGTGACTTCCTGATGTCTGTGACCCAACAATATCAAAAGACTCTTGATATCTTATTTTCTGGTACTCTTACAGGCGATACTATAACTTCTCTGCATTTGAATGAATATCTATGGGAATTGGGGGGGTGGGACTAGATTTAGCTGTAAATTATGCTGGAACAGTATAGAATACATGGTTGGCGAAATGGCTGTAAGTCATCAAGGGTCTGAGGTATCAAACGAGCCTCAAACCATCACTCTGCTGCCAGATATGCAGTAGATATGGATGGATCACTTTAAGGGTTGTTTATCCTGACATATTTTCTATTGAACTCTATGGAAAAATAAGTCAGTAGAAGAAACCCTTCAAGTTACTGTATATGTATATGTCAGCAAATCAAAATGCAAAATATGCATTTGTCATTCATCCAAACAAAATAATTCCTGTTCAAACACCGTTTAAATATTCCATATTGAATAATAATGCTGTGAAACTTGTATGTGTCTTGCTTAGCTGTTAACAATAAAATGGCTGTTTGATTTGTCAGTTTTGGACAAGGTTAAGTAAAGTTTACCCATTCCAGTGCCAGTGTAGTAAGAGGACCAGAGTGAGTATATGCATTCATCTGAACACCAAAGTATTTTTAAAATGAGGAATAGAACATACAGTGTTGGTACACAAGAGTGAACAGTTACATTCAACTATCAAGTGCCGTTAGTCTGAATGGTTGGCCTTTCACTTGTTTCAGATTGGAGATAAAAGGTCTTTTCACAAAGGAGCTGGAAAACGCTCTTAAAAGAAATGAGTAAGTTCCCCAGGCTCCAGCATTATCGTTTCTTCCAGATAGAATCATATTTTGTAAGGTTTCAACACAGATGTTCTATTACAGAATATCTAATTTCTCACTGAACCGTCTGTTGCAAAGTTGAACAGAGCTGAATATCTGATCACTGCATAGAATATCTGTGATTAACCTCTTAGAAAGTGATCCTAACCTAGGCATGACACAGCATTATGTAGCCCAGAATGCTAGTTCCCTCAGAGGTGCTGTAGTGCTGTGCTTATCCTCATGAAATAGTGTGTGCAACATCGCCCTCTAGTGTTAATAGACTTTAATAGCACCATTCTATTGCAGACTTGAGGACCATGGTACCATGATAAAAAAAAGATACATTCTGCTTACAGTTGAGATATGCAATACTGTAAGACAAAATATTTTGTAGATAGATCATTTATTTGTTTGATGGTGTGCATTTGAGGGGGGAGAGGTAAATACTATCAGCTTGGTTTGTATGTTTTATGGCAGGTTGTGTTTTTTCAGTCTAAATGTTTCTGACATGTTTTTGGATTTCCATTTTATTTGACAAATGTCTTATGTTCAGAGGCCTCTAGTGTTTATATGAACCTGTGTGTGCGTGTGTGTGTGTGTGTGTGCGTGTGTGTGTGTGTGTGTGTGCGTGTGTGTGTGTGTGTGTGTGTGCGTGTGTGTGTGTGTGTGTGCGTGTGCCCGACCCCCCTACAGGGTTGACCTCGTAGTGCACTCACTCAAGGATCTTCCCACAGCACTGCCTGAGGGCTTCACCATTGGAGCTGTGCTTAAGTGAGTATCTGTGGCCAGAGGCAAATGTACGCTATAAATTCCAGCTGACTGGAATTTACATGTTCCTTTACTACTTCTCTCTATCTAACAAATGTAAGTGTGGCAAGCTTTGTCCTTTACTTTATTAAATAGACCTGCATAACATCATATGCTAATGATTTTGCTTCAGATTTTAAACGTGTTATAAACTGAAAAAAATAACACTCATTTAAATTGGACATTAGGCATTCCGGTTAATTAGAGTATGGGAATTAGCTGGCTTGATGAGGTCATCCTGAATGTCCAGAGCAGTGGTCCCCAACCTTGTTCAGATCTACCATCCTGTAGGTTTTCACTCCAACCTTAACAAGGCACACCTCATTCAACAGCTGGAGATCTTCTTGAGCTGCTAATTCGTAGAATCAAGTGTGCCAAAATAGGATTGAAATGAAAACTTACAGGACAGTATAACTCCAGGAACATGGTTGGAAGTTTTGTGCCACTTGTGTGCTGTCTGAATGAGACCTGGGGCCCTATCTTACACCCGGCGCAAAGGCGGCGCTAACCCAAACGCAAGTGTCTTTGCTATCTTACACCACCCGGCGCTAGGTCCATAATAACGCCTAACGCTTACGTCCCTTTAACTAGCATGTATTCTTGCGCCACCACAAAGGAACTGGGCGTGTTGGTCTTAAGATGAGGAGTGGCCAGGATTATTTTTGGCGTATTGCTATCTTGAGCCAGCAGAAAGCGCTTGCGCTAGAACCCACCACAAACCTGGTCTAAAGTCATGTCGCAGTTGTTTACATGTTATTTTAACGGCGCATATAAGTGCGTCTACATAGGCGTGTGCACAACGCGCATACCCTCCTGTCTGTTACACACAGGGGCGTGCACAAGCATGAATAAAATATCTAGATCACAATGTGAAATATTCATTATTGTGTAGGCTATATAAAAATGCATAATAATAAAAGGTTCCATAGGTCCACATACCTTTCCCTCAGCGAAGGGAAACGATGCCACATTACATTGCTCTCAGCCCACTCCATCAACATCCAGGCGATGTGCGATGGCACGGGACAATGGCTATCCATTAAAAAGGAGCTGATAACACCTATATCAAGCCTAATGCGCGAATTGTCATTTGCACCTAATGCGTGAATTGTCATTCAATGGAAAACTCGCGTACTGCAATAGACGGACATTTGCGTTCTGAAAATGCGCTTCAGATATCATTACAATACAGCTCTGTTTATCTAGGAATACAGCCTGTAAGTAAATAGAATGGTTTGTGACTGAAAAAAGTTCAAAAACCTTGTCCAGTGAATATTGCTTTTATTGTTTTTCAAATAGCCTAGGCTACAGCGGACTCGCTGTGCATAATGTTTTTTAGATAGACTATGGTTAAAAAACGGAGATAAATGTCATCATGAATTGTAGGCTAACCTTAGCTATTCTTCGTCCTTCATATTTTTTTAAATTACAGTGACAAGGTTTCCATACCCTCAGCTTATTAAAACCCCGCTGATTTCACCTGTAATTCCATAACTTGAACAAAAGATTTTAAAGAGAACTAAGCGTCTAATTAGAAACGAATTTGCAGCACGTTACACAATTAATTTACAATTAATTGTAATTCCATTATCTGCATGTTCGCTTTATAGGAGCAGGTCTGTTTCCCCTGCTGTACATCGCACTTTTCACGGTCTTCCTGGGAAAGTGAATCGTTTTAAAGTATTACGCTACCAGTTAAACAGGTTGGTCACATTTCCATAAGCAGGACAGTATAAAACAAGGGAAAATATGCTGAACCTATGGGTTGCCAACCTGACAGATTTGTTGTATTTAGGGTCATCATTAAGGCAAAATAACGTTAGTTATGTTATTAATCAAAATTAGAATGCAGGTAGCCTAATGAACTTCGGATGAAGCTTGAACATGAGTTTAATTGCATAATCAAATGAAATTCGTTAAACAAGCAGGCTAATTTGGCGTTTTTTAAGGTGAGAAGGAAGCAATTGGTCGCTTATTCTCAGCTGTTGCAGGTGCTTTTAACGAAATTTAACAGCATATATTTCGTAAACAGCACTGTCAGGAATTACCGGGAACTCATAATACTACTACTGCTACTGATCCATATAGCCGATTCCTTGATCGCACTAAACACGCACGAGCATGTCTGTTTCCCCATCATAAGCAATCCGCCAAGGTGGAAAAGCAGGCTTTTAAAGGGAATGGGATATGACATTTTGATTGGTTTATTGCATGTCACGCCCAAGACACACCTATAATTAATGAAGAGACTAGGTTCAGCCCAGTTGCACCTTGCGCCGTGCTTAGCGCCCCAAAAAACACGCCGTTAAAATAGCAAAAGTAGACTTGGACACGCCCTAAATGGACTTAACGCCATGCGCTTAGACTAAGCGCCAAGATCGCCAAGATGTTAACATATACTCATGAGTTTTAGAGCAAGTAGTTGTAAATAGAGGTGCTTACCATGGCAGTTACTGCACCATGGTAAATGGGGTGCAGTAATAATGGTTTACCCACAAGAGGTCATGTTTTGTCAAAGGAGTGCGGGTCTGCAAGATGTGACTTGCTAACAAATGTAATTAAGGTCAGGTATTATACAGTATTTTTGCATGGTTTAATATTTGGAACTACAGGTGTCTCCGTAATTTCGTCATTAAACATTTATAATGGTTAGGAGTCACACATTACTATAAAGAAAAGCCTGATGTTGAATATATTTTGCTTAGGCGTGAAAACCCTCATGATGCAGTTGTCCTACACCCGAAGAACGCAGGACAAACCCTGGACACACTGCCAGAGAAGAGGTGAGAGGGCCCTGTGGGGACTGAGGGAGAGCCGTGACTGTTGGTGGACTATGGCAGTAAGCAGAGTGTACTATTTAAGAGAGAGGAAATAGATGCCTTCCACCCCCAATTCTGAACCCCCCTCTGTCTCCCTGCAGTGTGATCGGCACTAGTTCACTCCGCCGTGCTGCTCAGCTGAAGAAGAGATTCCCTCACCTGGAATTTAAAGACATTGTATCCTTTAAAAACAATGCTTTTCTGGCACTTTCTGTGGACTCAGGTAAGGTCCATGATATCTGTCTCCGTGGAGGTACTGGTTGAGGGTTTCTAAGCCGTTTGCTGTGGGTTCCGGAGCTATGCAGCTGTTAGCCACCTGGGCTCCTATCAGTGTCTGCTGCTGTTCAGCAACCATATAAGCCTGTCTTTCTGTGGTTTAGCCCTCTGAAGGAAAAGCAAAAGCAACAATAAAGGCTGTGAACCGTTAAAACATGTGCGCAAACAGGAAACCTGTCAGTGTGTGCACGTGTCTGTGTGTGCATTAGTATATGTGACATATATATATATATATATATATATATATATATATATATATATATATATATATATATATACACACATACATACAGTACCAGTCAAAATTTTGGAAACACCTACTCATTACCTACTGGTATCAAGGCCACCCTTTGCCTTGATACCAGCTTTGCACTCTTGACATTCTCTCAACCAACTTCATGAGGTCGCCACCTGGGATGCTTTTCCAACAGTCTTGAAGGAATTCCCACATATGCTGAGCACTTGGCTGCTTTTCCTTCACTCTCCGGTCCAACAGATCCCAAACCAACTCTCTTGGGTTTAGGTTTAGGTTGGGTGTTAGATTAGGTCATCTGATGCAGAACTCCATCACTCTCCTTCTTTGTCCAATAGCTCTTACACAGCCTGGATGTGTGTTTTGGGTCATTGTCCTGTTGAAAATGAAATGAGGGCCCAACTAAAGTGCAAGCCAGGTGGGATGGTGTGTCACTGCAGAATGTTGTGGTAGGCATGCTGGTAGAATTGTGCCTTCAATTCTAGATAACTCGTCCAACAGTGTCACCAGCAAAGCAACCCCACACCATCACCCCCCCACCACCCCACCCCCCATGCTTCACAGTGGGAACAGTGAAGTTCTAAATTAAAACTACTTGTTGGGGGTGCATTTCAAAAATAAAAAAATTTTAAAAATATTTTTATTAGAATTTTAGTTTTGGAAAAAAATTAATATATAGGCATCAACTTCACTATATTTGTCTAAGAAAACAAATTCAAGCATTTAAGCATAAACCTTTAGATCAAAATGTCTCTAAGATAATGAGAAAGATACATTCAATCAACTGTGTCCAAACCTTTGACTGGTACAATATTTTTGTGCTTGTGTATGCCTCTGTGTGTGCTGCATGTGTACCTGAGCGTGTGTGTGTGTGTGTGTTTTTGCATATTGGTACATTATATGTGTGTCATTACTTTGTGTATGCTTTTGTGTGTCCATGTCTACAGTGTGTGCGTAGTGTTGTTCCTTAACCTGGCTCTCTCAGAGAGGAAACCTGAACACCCGGCTGAAGAAACTGGATGAGAAGGACGACTTTGCCGCTATTATCCTGGCTGCAGCTGGACTGTGTCGTATGGGCTGGGAAAGCCGCATCAGCCAGGTACCCCCCCCGTTGAACTCCCCATAATACACTCAAGGTGACACATAACTGGCTGTTGGTTTGCCCAGGGTGGGAAGGTTTCAGTCTCAGCACCTGGCGCAAGCAGCGACTCCTCTGGTCAACCACATACCTGCAGTCTTGCTGCAGCCCACACTTGCTGCTCACACAGCCCTATGAATATATCAAGGCCTTCCAAATTGTAAGGAAAGAAAAAATCAGGGGGTGTGCCTCCCAATACTCAAAAAAAGCACCCTCCTTTCCTCCACTACCACCTCCTCTCCTCCGTGCCCCGGAAACAGATCTTTGTGTTTTAATCTAATGTTGCTGATTACATCTTAATTACGAATTAATGGTTCATATTAATTAATGTCTCGACGCAAACCACAATGTCAGGTACATTGTAGACTGTACGTGCAAAAACTTGTACTCGTTCAGGCAGCTTTGCATACTTTCGGGTAGGAGAGGAGTGGTAGTGGGGGAGTGGAGGGAAGGAGGTGGGGAGCGAAGAATATTGGGACGTACCCAGGGATAAGAATCGGTTTGAAAAGTAATATAGACAGCGGTTTAGAAAAAACAAATGTTAAGTGGACACATTTATCCAGCTTTGTTAGGACTGTGTCAGAGCAGCCCCTAAGCCTCCCCTGTCTGTGTTGTATGTTTTCAGGTCCTGAGCCCTGATGATTGCATGTATGCCATTGGGGCAGGTGGGTACATCTGTGGAGGTCCAGGTTGGTGCTAAAACAAGGCATGTAAGACCAGTAGAGGGCACTAATAAGAAACCCATAAACCAGCTGCACAGTGGTGGTTGGCCATCCAAACGACACACTGAACCAAGATCCTAAACCCGAGCGGCCCATTCTAGTCCAGCAGCCCACAATGCAGAGGATACTGCAACTACTATTTCCCCTGCCTGAATCTGAGAATCATTTGAGAATATAATGGATGAAATAAGTTCTCAGAAAATCATAGCCAGTGGAGAAAAATGAAAGCCACTGACAAGGCAAATAATAATTGAAAAGGAAGGAGCAACCAGTTGCAGTAAGTGAACAAGTGTCTACAAATCACTCAATAAAAACGCACACAGCAGGCTTACACAGCAGAAATGCTTCTTTGTGCAAAATGATAAAATTAAAATATATAATTTACCAGCCGAGTCTACATACAGAGGCAATGTGCTTTGACTGTTGTGGGTCTTCAAGCAAACACTGATCCATCTTCCGGGCTAGGAGCAGTCAGCGTTAGCATGAGGCAGCCCTTCAATGGTCTTACCTCTCTTGTGTGTAATATTTACCCTCATCAGGATAATTATAAATGCATATTTTTTTTCCGTTTTGCTTGTTTGAATGTGTCCACTGTGTAAACCTGCTAGGTACAATAAGAGTGGGTGCCACTTATGAATTTCTTTCTGCCATAATACAATGTGTATACCCGCTTTTTTTCCCTTTAATGGCAACAGGGAACTGAAACGTTGTGTTGTTGTTAATGAAAGCCAGTGCGTGCTGTTATTGTAGTGCCAGCTACATTGTGTTGTTGACACTGGTCTCTGTCTCAGGGGGCGCTGGCAATAGAGGTGAGGTCGCAAGACAGGGACATTGTGGACATGGTGTCCGTGTTGCATGACGTGGACACCGTTCTGCGCTGCATCGCAGAGAGGGGCCTTCCTCAGACACCTGGCAAGTCTGCCTGAGCCTCCCCTGCAGGCCCCTCACACACATAGAGACACTAACACATGTGCACACACACACACTAGCATGCTGATACATTCTCAATCTCAAACTCACATACAGTCTGGTTTCCATTTAAGAAAATTACTGTTTTTAATATTTTATTCCATTTTAATTGTTTTTTTCTGTTTCATTGTAAAGCTGTTGTGAAGGCTACAGTTTGGATACATTACCAAATAAAGGATTGTTATAATTCCGCTCTCTCTCTCTCGCTTTCTCTTAGGAAGGTGGCTGCAGTGTTCCAGTTGCCGTTCACACAGAAATTAAGGACTTCAAGGTAATGGGTTGTGCTGGAAAGACCTAAATGCATCTTTGGAAACTGAAAATCTAGCATCTCAAAAATAACCTCTCCCTATATAGGGGTTCATATTAATACAGTCAATAATGTGTACTTGTATGGGTTAACTTACCTAAGTACAGTATGATAGTATTCTGCAACGTAATGCACTGTGTTTTAATCCAGCTCTACCTCACTGGGGCCGTGTACAGTCTGGATGGTTCAGACAGCCTTAAAGAGTCCATGTGGACCAGTGTGACTCCAGCCAATCAGGTACAGCCCTAACAGAGTGAATGTGTTACTATGTATTAGGGTGATAAAGGAACAGGTCTTAGGTTTGAATCCTGAATGGAGAATTGTGGTTTTCCTCTCAAGTCAAAACTAAATTTATAAAGTAAATACCAGCAGTATTAAAGAATATGTAAATACATAAACAATGGGGCTGTGTCCCAATACTCGAAAAATGCACCCTCCCTTCCTCCACTACCACCTTCTCTACTCCGTGCCCTGGAAACGAATCTTTGTGTTTTAATCTAAAGTTGCTGATTACATCTTAATTACATATTAATGGTTACATATCAATTAATGTCTCGATGCAAACCGCAATGTCAGGTACATTGTATACTGTACATACAAATACTTGTACTAGAAACGTTCAGACAGTTTTGCATACTTCCGGGTAGGAGAGGAGCGGTAGTGGGGGAGTGGAGGAAGGGAGGTGGGGAGTGAAGAATATTGGGACGCACCCAGAATGTCTTAGAGGTTAAGAAGGGCATCTGAATTACATTTTGGACAATTTGAGTAATTCATGTAGGAATTTTGTGATTCTAGGTAATCATGTGAGGGGAAAATAAACTTGTTTTATTGAGATGGCCTATTCATTTTTTGCAAACATAGCAGCGCATTTGTTCAGGATGTTTATATGGTTTGTGAGCCCTCCACAGAAAGGGTTGTCACTCATGTGAAACCCTGGTAATAGCAGATCTTAGATTTGCATGTGATTATTGATTTGATGTGTGTATTCCTGCTCAGTCCTCCTAGTGTGAAATACTGAGTAGCCCTACTTGCTCAGTGTATTGAAGCAGCTCTTTGTGTCAGGTGGAGGAGATGGTTAGCGAGGGGGTCCAGCGTGTGGGGGTCACCGCCTACAACGTGCCGGGAGTGGCCCAGGAAGCTGCGGAGAAGCTGGGGGTGGATCTGGCCACGCTGCTGGTCAGGAGAGGAGCAGGAGATATCCTGAAGGTGGCCCGCCAGCACAATGAGGCCCGGTAGCTCCAGCCCGCCCCCCTGGGGTCCGGATCTGCTTCATGCTCACAGGACTTCCCGTCCAGCTGGAGTAGGCGAAGGGAGGCTGCCAGCCTGACCGAACAATGACACTGAGTGACATTCACCAACACACTGAACAACCAAAAAGTATCACTAACCCACACCCCCCCCCCCCCCCCCCCCCCCCCTCCCCTCCAGTAGGAAATTAGAAGTGCAAGGGTTTTAGTATCTGCAACGGAGCCACATCCAACCATGGATCACTCAGTGTAAAAATAATTTTGTCCGTTCAGATGAATACTATGGAGAAGTCGCTTAAGATGATTATATTAGTTCTCTGTTTTGGGAGTGCAACTATATATAAGCACAGCATTAAATATTGTCAGACCAGAAAGAACTAACCAGCAGATGCAGGAATATCTTCAATCCAACAGAGGCACAGACCTGAAGGAAAGGTGGATGACCAGAATGTTTACATTTTAAGTGTTTTTTTATTCACATTCCATGTTTTGCGCTACATTTTTTAATTAAAATTCAAGATTCCCCACACAGCACGTTATCCACACATCAGATAGACTGGTAAATGTAAAACTTGAGAGCAGAGCTGTACTCAGTGTTGATACATCTTTACATAAGTCACATTTTATTTGTTTTACATCACGCACATTGGAGGAAACATGTTCCAAAAAACGAAATCCCGAGCAACCTGATCGTAATGTTTACTCAAACTAAAGTGAATACACACCAGCTTTTTACCCAATAAATGGGCTTCTCAACTTCATCTCCAGATCACAGAAAAACATGCCATGTGCCTTTAAAAGAAAAATATTTGCGTGTATACCGTTGCTTCGTCTTGCAGGGTTGAGTTTAAGAAAGCACATTGTTGTGAGCAGTTACTGTCACTTGTGTATTTTTGAATAAACATTGGTCTTTTCATGTTCCTTTACAATTTGCATATGATGTTGCTTAATGTTATCCATAACCTGCATGGTTTATCGACAGCTGCAAAATGCAGTGGAAACCCAGTCATTGCACTTGTTTTTTTGTTTAACACCTGGGGCTTGTGTCACGAAGCAGGATCACTGAGCTAGCTGGATAACCACCAAGTAAAACCCGGAACCCTCGCAAATCTGGAACCTGGAATGAAGTAAAAATGTGTTCCGGGTTTAATTCGCCCAAGCCAAGGTAGCCTACTTTCCTTCCCTCAGTCAGTGACTGGAAGGCAGCTGCTCCGTTCAAGGCTGCAACAGTAGCTAGGCATTTCCGCTTGTAGTTCGCCAATTCTTAGGATTGCCCTTGTGCACACGGTTGGTCTGTTTTGTTCAAATAGCAGTACTTGTGCACAAGGTGGGTCGGTTTCAGAATGGCTTGTATTTCGACAGCCTCATAACAAACGTGCCTAAGTCATTTTTTGGACATTTTGAGATTTTCTACCTAAATCACTTGATTTATCATTCGTCAACAGTGTAAAAATGCTCAAGTCACTGCAGGTCGCTGTGCACTTCCTGAACCACTTTATGCTATTCTGCCTAAATCCTCATTGACGTAGAATTGCAGCAGTTTTTTGCCTTTTTCTCAAAACTACAAACAATGACTTAGGCACTTTTGTTATGAGGCTGTCGATTTGTAAAAAAAAAAAAAATTATTATACTGAAATGCATTTGGAGGTGGTGGCTGCCTTGCAGTAGTGACTGAGGGAAGGAAAGTACCTTGGGCGGTTTTACAGTTATCCAACTAATTAACTAATCCTGATTCAGCTGGAGTCTGCCAATTCATTGTTGCTCATTTTGCTTTTAATGAATCAAAGCAGTGGACTCACTGCCGTTAACTCGCACCACCACGTGGATCTGAATAGTCGGTTTTATCCCATCTAGCTATATAGTACGGTGGTTTTATCCAAACTTGTAAGTTAACGTTAGCTAGCTCAGTGACTCTCCATGACTAGGGGTGCAGACCGAACTATGTTCTAGGGAACCGCATCCGAAATTGTGGCTGGAGTTTGAAGGGGTTCCGTTCATCACATCAGCGACTATGATTTGTGTGCACGAAGTACTGAATCAATGAATAGCATGTCAGCCCACGAACAGCGCAGCAATAACAGGAAGTCTTGTGCGATTCAGGGCTAGGCTAACGTTACGATGCGGAACACATTGGAACCTTGGGTGAACATTTGAACGGATCAATTACTTAATCTCTATAAAGTTCCGGTTTAACGTTAAGCAAATTAATTCATGTTGTCCACATTTAAAAGGTACCAAAACTTACCACCTGTACAATAGAACACAATTGAGTCAACGGAAACCGGAAACTAGCATTTATTGCGGCAAACCCCCACAGTCACAGAACCACAGCTTGCAGGTTACAATCATGGAATTTGTCTTCAGAAAAAGACTTGGGCGGCCCTTAAAAGGGCCTTTGGGTTTTTGAAGCAACTTGAGTCGAGCATTTATCAGGAACTCAATATTCTTGGGACTGTTGTGATCCCTTCTTTCCCGCCTTGCCGCCGCTAGGAGCAGCCTGGCCGGTCTTCTTCGGCAGTAGGACGGCCTGGATGTTCGGGAGAACGCCTCCCTGGGCGATGGTCACACCACCGAGCAGTTTGTTGAGCTCTTCATCGTTGCGGACCGCAAGCTGCAGGTGACGGGGGATGATGCGGGTCTTCTTGTTGTCTCTTGCCGCGTTGCCAGCCAGCTCGAGGATCTCAGCAGTGAGATACTCTAATACAGCAGCTAGATAAACAGGTGCCCCAGCACCTACTCGTTCGGCATAGTTACCTTTTCTCAGCAGTCGGTGAACACGGCCCACAGGAAACTGAAGACCAGCGCGGGAGCTACGGGTCTTAGCCTTAGCACGAGCCTTCCCGGTTTTACCTCTTCCAGACATGTTGTAATAACTACGGTTTTATTACGCGATAAGAAGCCGATATAGGTACGTTTGGTAATGTCTGAACGTGTTGGAGCTGGGGTTTATATTTCCTCTCGGTCACTAACGCCTCTGAACCCACCTTCAATTTCCATTGGACGCGAGACTGAGTAGAAGCAATTCATTGGCTGCAATAATTTGGGATCAACACATTTCCTCGGACCATTGGTTGCTGAATGCCTTGCATAATTAAGAAAGAACTACACACCAACCAGATAGGACCTTACTAAGACCAGACGTGATTGGATGAGTTGTTGAAACTCTGCAATGAATGAATAGTAGTGTTGTCTATCAAATTTGAGCGGTCTACGTTGGCCAATTAAAATCATTCCCTCAAAAATTTTGAAGGCAGAAGTTTTGGCGCAAAATCAACCATGCTGCCACCGAAATACCGATTGAGCTCGTATCGTATGTGTAGCTCCAAATGGCTAAATTGAACGTGTGCGTGTGCGTAACCATAAGGGGTATGTTACAGAGTCGACATTCACAACCCATTTTATTCCATATTGTTGCAACCACACAAATGGTGCGTAATCTACCATTTAATCTAAGCATGTCTATAGGGACCCTCATGCAAAAGGAAATGCTGTTTCTTTCTACAGTCGCCCTAAACCACTGCATTAAAACTAAGAAACAGCACAAAACATACCGAAATCCACCCTGTTATCACAAACTGTCAAACAAATTTCAATATTAAAATATACTGTAAAAATAACTGCAGTTCAACTGGCTGTTGGCATTCCCGACTCATAGATTGCAGTTTTAGTTATGTGCACAAAATCAATAAACCATGTAAAAATGGTAAATAAAATGCATATTAGCCAGACTAGATTGCAACAGTTTCAAGAACTAAATCAATTATATCTTCCACTCATGTAAAAATCACTACCTTAACAAGAGGGTTTCAAAGTGGTATAACCACAGATGAGGTAAGCAACATTATTGACTTTTGAAAAAATAATTTATTTCCAAATAAATTAACAAGAAAATGAATCACATAAGCTTAAGCTGGTTCCAAATATCTGAAAAAGAAAAAAAAAACATTTTGTGTTTGTATTACATTTGTAGTTGTCCTTGTTTAATCTTAAATCTCTTAAAAGGTTATTTAATTTATTATTATTATTATTTTTACAAGTAAAACATACAGACTAGGCTACTGCACTGTTGAAGGAAACAATTGCCCAGAGCAGCCAAATGGAGGTCCAACCCAGGGAATCAAGACCGCATGGTCTTAAATGTGTTCCTCTGGAATGCCCCAATGCTCCACATCCCCCCACCCCCACCAAAATGTGTGAGATGTCTTTGTGGACAAAGGAAAAGGGGAAAAGGGGATATGGAGACAGCTTGGTGAGAAAAGAAATCCAAACTTCTGATGAGAAGCATCACTGCACTCTCCTTTGGTAAGAACAATGATGCAGACAGTCAATCATTTATGACAACACATCAAAGCTGGTATACTATAATAAACCTACATCGCAGTGTGCTCCAAACAGTTCTGTGGCTCAAAACCACCCCTCCCCTAATGTCTTCCCCTCACCACACTAGCAACTGAAATTACAAGATCCACAAAATGAAGAAATACATTTTTCTTTTTTGCAGTTTGTTAAAAAATCATTTGTTCCCAGCATATACAAGACCTCATCAGATTTAAAAAAAATACAAATACAATATACACAGATGATGTGTGTGTGTGTGTGTGTGTGTGTGTGTGTGTGTGTGTGTGTGTGTGTGTGTGTGTGTGTGTGTGTGTGTGTGTGTGTGTGTTTGGGTGGGGGGAGTTCAAGAGGACAGAAGTGGGGAAACTTCATTCTCGACCTATACATAATTTAAGGAAGCACCACATAAGAAATTTTAAATAATACAAATAAATAAATCAAGAATTTGTATTGAATAGGCTACATACATGTAGTATGTATGTGTGCATGGAGCCAGCCTAACCAGTCTTTAATATATTGTGTGTACCCAATTAAATCTATGGTTTACATGATTAACCGTGGATGGTAAACCTGGACTTAGCAATTGTGAAAATGGTGCAGCTGAATCTGATATTTTAATGAGAGCATTATTTAAAGAGGTCACATGAGGACACCAGATACAAGGACTGCAGTCAAAAGGACAGACTTATAGCCTGTAAAATACACGTACACAGGAGCAAACAGTAGAAATAAACTACTGCCATGATTGGGTGAGAATCCACTGTTGTAGGGGTTTTTTTGTTTGTCGAAGAAGTGCTGTACTGCTTCTACTCTAGGAGGATGTGTCAATTCCTTGTGTTTCAATTCACTCAAATATAAATAAAAAACATTTTTTTACAGCAATTCTCTACTACACAAGTTTTGATATGCAATATTACAAAGTGGTATATTTATTATTTTTAATAAAGGAGTTTCTGTCTGAGATTTCATGAAAGAATAGAGTTTATAATGTGCTGTGACTTTCAAAACTTAATTTGCACATACAGTATATAAATACATGCACGCGCACACACACACACACACACACACACACGCACACACAAATAAGCTGTTTTTATCTCATAACAATAATAAATAAACCGCCACCATTACTAAGGGTAAAGAAGTCCAATAAGTAATCAATTCCACCACTGATAGACAATGAGGCCTCGTCATCTTCAGAGCTGCATATCTCAGTAAAATAGGCAGAAGTACAAAGCATGTACAGACCACACTGAGAATAGAGATATAATTTAGTGTACAAGGGAACAGACTACTGTACATCAAGGTAATGTTATCAACAAAAATAAGGGTTCCAGAACTGTAAACAAACAGATAAAGTTCCAAAGTGCAGCCATCAAAAAAATAATCTATTTTAGGGAGCCTAACAGTCCCACCATTGCCCTCTAGTGCTCACTATATCATACAACTCACAGCCCCAGTGCATCTCATTCACCCCATTAAGTACACAAATGCATCAAATTCATCCTCATAAAGATAAAAGGGTTGTAACCGTCAAATGTTTTTCCGCAAAGCTGACCATCAACATTCACCCATTTCACTCATAAGCTGAAAGATGGCATTGCCTCTCTTCCAGCAGCCATGGTGTATCTGCGACGCTACTGAGCCATATGACACTCAGAGAGACAGCCAGGAGCGACACTACTGAGCCATATGACACTCAGAGAGACAGCCAGGAGCGACACTACTGAGCCATATGACACTCAGAGAGACAGCCAGGAGCGACGCTACTGAGCCATATGACACTCAGAGAGACAGCCAGGAGCGACGCTACTGAGCCATATGACACTCAGAGAGACAGCCAGGAGCAACACTACTGAGCCATATGACACTCAGAGAGACAGCCAGGAGCGACGCTACTGAGCCATATGACACTCAGAGAGACAGCCAGGAGCGACGCTACTGAGCCATATGACACTCAGAGAGACAGCCAGGAGCGACGCTACTGAGCCATATGACACTCAGAGAGACAGCCAGGAGCGACGCTACTGAGCCATATGACACTCAGAGAGACAGCCAGGAGCGACGCTACTGAGTCATATGACACTCAGAGAGACAGCCAGGAGCGACACTACTGAGCCATATGACACTCAGAGAGACAGCCAGGAGCGACGCTACTGAGCCATATGACACTCAGAGAGACAGCCAGGAGCGACGCTACTGAGCCATATGACACTCAGAGAGACAGCCAGGAGCGACGCTACTGAGCCATATGACACTCAGAGAGACAGCCAGGAGCGACGCTACTGAGCCATATGACACTCAGAGAGACAGCCAGGAAAAAGGGGTGATCTGTGTCAAAATATGGCTGTCTGAAGAGAACAAAGGAAAAAGAAACAAGGATATGCTGTATTTTTAAAGCAGAGTAGTCCACCACAATGTTGTACCGGGCTCTCTTGTTATCTAAACGAAGGAAGAAATTTCAGGCCTCCTGCAGATTAAAAGTGCTCTGTGGCTATGCTGTACCCCTTCCCCCTTCCCCCTCCCTACTTTAGTGCAATTGATCCTAGATCTCATATACCATAGCACTTTCACTTCGAAAATGCCAAGATTGCTCACTGATGCCCATTTGCACCAGCGAACAGTGCCAAATATTTCTAGCAAATAAGTTGTATACGTAAATTCAAATTTCACCAGCAAAAAGCTTCTAATTTGTTGTTAACTGCATGTAATGATTCAACCGAGGAGAATTTCCTCGCAAAATGCTTTGTGATATGGAGGTAGGTTTAGCAACATGTGCACAACCTTAGTTTTTGATTGCATTTCAGCATAGTTTTGGAAGGAACAAAATGTTATCACAAAGGTACATGGAACCTTTCAGTTCATCTTTCAGATGGTATCTGTATACTTTGTGAATGATGTACCACGCAATATAATTTAAAAGTGGACTGACTTGTATTAATGCACCAAAATAGCAGAAAATTCAATTACGATATGTTAGCCGAGAATTCAATTGATAGCAATGCTAGCTTGCTAGCTTTTCAAAAATTGGTGTGACTATCTCAACATAGCAGGTGGTACAATTGTTTACAGACTGGAAAAAAGTGCCGGCACAGGATTTCGGTTATCATTCACATTAAACCAACAAGTACAATGGTGGGAAGGTGGCCATTGATTTAGCTAGAAGCTGGTGCAATGTGAACAGGACTTTAGGGAAGATGTCATCCTGCTGACAGTGCACATCCCTGCACATCAAGTTCTACAATGCACTTGGCCTGACGCTTTTTGCACAGGCCATGCCGCAGTCCGCGTGCTCGACGCCAACACCTGTCACAAACTGCGGGCAGATCCCACACCTCTCCCTCTTGCATTCTCAACAACCACCTATCTAATCCTCTCCAACTTCAGTTATCGGCTGTGCCTGCTCCTCCGTTGGTGCTCGCTTTCCCCTTGGATTTGGAACGGAAGGAAAAGCGTTTGATGAGGCGGCGAGAGAAGCTTCCGGACTTCTTGCGTACGGCAGAGCCGTTGCCCAAGTTGGAGACATCCTCGTGCGATTGGCTGAGACTAGGGTCCTTCTGCCGATGCCTCCGGCGAAAAAGCAGCTTTGATCCACTGCGGAGGAAGCCCACTGTGACAGAGACAAAGGCGGGGTTAGAGTAAAGACATAAAACAGGGAGCAATAACAAAGGTGGAGGTGGGGTCAGAATACAGAGATAACAGTATTTTACAGACACTTCCCTCCCACCAACAAGCTTCCATCATAAATTGTTGATTGAATTGCTCACGGCACTGTAGATCACACTGGATGCACACATCTGCTGAATATGTGCATAGGCTGTGAATAGGTTGCTGATACTGCACTTCAATTGTGTCACAGAACATAGGTAATATGGGTGGAGAGCATAACTTTCCACTTAGAGTCACCTTTAAGGTCTTTGAGACTGCGGGTCTCCAGTGCTCCTGTAGAGCCTGTTTCTGATTCCACGTCATCCACAGAGGGCCTTTCTGAGATGTCGGAGGGTGTGGTCTCGTCGGGGTCTTGCTGCGCGGCCCCATGGGCGCCGGCACCATAGTGGTTGAGGGCTCCTGGGGAGTGGTCCTCCTTCAGGGCAGCATCCATAGCCGCAGCGTAGCTAATTGACAGTGCTGCATCATCCTCCGCTATGGGGATCTGAGAGACAGCCAGGCGTGGCCACATGGCCAAACCACAAGGTGAGCATTATTAAGCGGGAGGGAGATTAACCATTGGTCAGCTGTTGATAAACCCTGAGATTCAACCAAATGATTGACTTCTCTGACTGACCTCTCCATACTCCATACTAGTGTAATTGCTCTAGGTTATCATTTGTTTGTAAATGTAGAATTTATATTCTTGTGAACAATTATCAGTGTGTTAAGACAAAAATAGCACGGCAGCCATTCCTAGATTTACTTGAAGCAGGGTAGTGTTCGGAGTTGGTAAAGCCTGAAATGGCTCAAACTGCTTTGCATTAAAAATAATATTTACATAACCACTCACCAGAAACGAGTATGAAATTCCTACAGCACTTGTAAAATTGAGATAGAGCAACAGAGACTGCTCCAAAGCAGAGCGGTATTGACAGAGAACATTGCTAACGACTGTGACCTCTGACCTTTGACACCCCAGATATTATGAGCGTGCTCCTCTTAGTGGGCGTCTTCTTTGCTGCCTTGCTGGCGGACTCAGTCAGCTGTCTAATAGCAGTCTCAGCCACAGGATCCAGCCCGTTGGAAAGATGACTATCCGCTGTGAGCAGGCAACAACACAGATGCACACAAACACCATCAAAAAACACAGGGCATTATGTTTTACACATTTCACACTGGCGATACTTGTGGCGAAACCAGATTAAACTAGTTAAGGGAGAGGGACTCTCCTCAGAGACAAATGCACCTGGGCGACACACAACCCCATCAAACAGATTAGAATTTGATAAGCAGTTATTCAGAGAAAAAAAAAATGTTTTGTCTTTACCTGGTACTTTTTCGAAGCAATGACCACAACAAACATTTCTCTTCCTATGTAATGCACATAAATATACATTCTAACCTTGTCTTGTCTCGTGAATTTTATCTGGTTAAACCCATGATTATTTCTGCCAAACATCAGAATCTGTTTGAACGGAGGTAGGCAGCTGGCCGAACTGTAGCTAGTGTGTAATATTCAGTCACAGTGGTTTACACTGGCACTGACTGGGACCAATCTTTTCTATGGAGTCTAAGAAAAACCGGCCATATGATTTACTGAGTCTCCTGAGTATGTTGATTTGTCCTGCAAATAATGGTGGTGTCTCATTTACATATCTGCAGGTTACAGCCATTTGTTCTGAGCATTAGCAGTGAAAGTGATCACTGTTCCTGTGATAGAGGAGCGAGTAAATTGTAATGGGTCGACCATCATGGATGGTCCTGCAAAGTATAAAGAACTAGTGCAACTTTTCTTGGTATCTGTCCTGCCTTGCTTTGCCCAGCGTACTTGTGCACCGTGATCATCAATTACATTTCATTGGAAACTCTGAACTCTGAAACTCTCAGAAGCTAAAATTCCTACAGGAGGCAGTTGAGAATTTGGTACTACACAACTGAGGTTCTTTCCCTTCCACTATGGGCTGACTGTAAGTACAGTCAATCTGCACCAGGAGCCACCAAGTACAAGCACACCTGTTTGCAGTGACATTCCTGAACTTACAGCTGAGGGTCGGACTGACACTGCTTGGGTAACTGTCTGTGAGAACAGTCGATGTCTTCTCTGTGACCTCCACCTTGGATGGAGAGCAAGTGGGAGACTCTGCAAGGTAGGAGTGGGGGTGGGGGTAGGGGTGCATAAAGAGAGAGGGAGTGGAATCACAAATTCACAAAACCATGCTGGACCAACTGAAGAAACCCCACCAACCACTGCTCAGTTCTGACCTAGTTTGCGGTCCAGTTTGGGTCGTGATTGTATTGTGGTCACTGTGGTGACGATGGTTCCGTCAGGCATGATGGTGCGGTCCGTCTCCACTTTTTTGGTTGGGGTAAGTGAGGAGCGCAAGCCAGCAGATCCCTGACCTCCACGGGAGTCGCCTGGCTCCAGGAACAGCAACTGTGGTGGAGTGGGGGAGAAGTCTTTCATTCCCCATTGGGGAGTCTGGGAGCTCATTCCCAACATCAACAAGAAACCTGCCATAATCTGACCTTTCATTCAGTTCTTGAAATAAGTGCGGGTTCTCATATGAGCAAAACGTAGAAGTCTCAGAACTTCCCATTTTAGAGCCAAGCGAACAAGTTACAAAGACAGGTTTCGTTGCAACTGCCAACATTTACAGAAATACCGTTGGGGCAAGAAATCAGTAACGCAGGAGCAGGAAAGAGGGAAAAGGTAGGGCAGCAGTGCGCAAGACTCCAGAACCTATGTCCATTTATATGACACGTCAATGTGTGGGCTCACTTGAATTAATCATTATGGACTACAATACAGTGACTGTTGTGGCAATAAGAGAAAGAGAATCTCACGGGCACACAAACACTGCATACGCACATTACGCAGAACTTATGAGAAGTAGCGGAACACAAGAAAAAGTGGTGGTACACATATGAGCAAAATGTAGTTATGGTGTACTGGTCCGTTCTGGCCCATGTCAAGCACTGCTTTCACCTAATACTGCAATAAATAAAAGGCCATCAATCTAAGAAATGGAGGGAGTATCTGTGGTATGAGAGCAGCCAGGAGGTATGCAGTAAATAAGGATGGATCACTAAAAGGGTTGTTTCTTCTGACTTATTTTCCCATAGAGTTCAATTGGAAAATGTGTCGGAAGAAACAACCCTTAAAGTGAACCATCCATATGCATATCTGGCAGCAGAGTGATGGTTTTAGGCTCGTTTGATACCTCAGACCCTTGATAACTTACAGCCATTTAGCCAACCATGGGTTCCATACTATTCCCAACTTTTTTGGAACGTGTTGTAGGCATCAAATTCGGAATTAGCGTATATTTACAAAAATCTACGGTAAAACAATAAATATCTCTTCTTGGTATTGTTTTAAATTAAATATATGAAAAAAAGAATTTACAAATCACTGCTTTCTGCTTTTATGTGCATTTTACCTACTGTCCCAACTTTTTTGGAATCAGAAGTCTAGCAATTTGATGTCAGATCTACATAGTAGAAAGCCAAATATGTTGCCTTAGGAAATAAAATATAGGCCTGTCTCTTGTGTTCCAATTGTCACTCACCTCAAAGCTTACAGTGCCAGTGGGTGACAAACTTTGACCTGGATTGACTGAAAGCACGTGTCGCCCAATAGGACTCCTTCGTGGCAGGTCCAGGGGAAGGGAGGCATGGCCAGGAAGGAACTCTGCCAGCAAAAAAACAAACCTGCCATTAAAGATAAACTGTTGTCAGAGGGCTTGCCCTATCAGCAAACAGCTTTCATGAAACGGAAGAATGCCTTACGTTCCCCTTTGCTGTTGCGCTCCACCAGTCTAATTCTAAGCTCCTTGGTATCCTGGCCCAGATCCCTAAAAACCACAAAAAGCAGTTGTTAAACAGGCCTGAATCCCTGCCCTACAGACAGCCAATCACACGGCGGCAGTCATGCGGGCATTCTTACAGTGTGATGTCCTCGCTCCATTCAAGCTCTGCCCCTGGGCTGGACGGTGGGGGCAGGAAGCGAGTCCTCCTCTCCTGAGTGGGCGGGGTCAGATGAAGGGCACAGCACAGCTCCATCCACCCCGAGTGGGTACCTGAGTGGTCACAGTCAGAAACTCAGCACCTTCGTACCTCCCAGGAAAAAAATAGTAAAGCATCACACAGTGAACACTCACGTCCTTTCACGTTGGTCGCTCGGAGCTGTCGTACAAGAAGCCGCCGCACAGGGGTCCCCCGAGAAGGGGAACTCACACCCCGAATCAGCCTTTCTCCAGAGGACTGAGGTAGAAGAAAGGCCGACAGGTTATTCACCTCCACAGTGGAGTAAAAGACCCTGCATGCTGGATTCTATACTACACTGCCTGGCCAAAAAAAAAGTTGCACTCTAATATTTAGTTGGACCGCCTTTAGCTTTGATTACAGCGTGCATTCGTCGTGGCATTGTTTCGACAACCTTATGCAATGTCACAACATTTATTTTTAGTTGCATTAATTTTTGGCCGAGATCTTGTATTGACGACGGGAGAGTCGAACCACTCCATAAAGCCTTCTCCAGCACATCCCAAAGACTTTCAATGGGGTTAAGGTCAGGACTCTGGTGACCAATTCATGTGTGAAAATGATTCCTCATGCTCCCTGAACCACTCTTTCACAATTTGAGCCTGATGAATCTTGGCATTGTCGTCCTGGAATATGCCCATTGATGGGATAACCTGGTCATTCAGTACATTCAGGTACTCAGCTGACTTCATTTTATTGCTGCATAATGTTGCTGAGCCTAGACCTGACCAATTTAAGCAATCCCAGATCATAACACTGCCTCCAGAGGCTTGTACAGTGGGCACTATGCATGATGGGTGCAACAGCGACTTTTTTTTTTGGCCATGTAGTGTATATAGTGTGTTCTTGTAAGAAATTTCACAAATTGTGCATAATATGGAACACCAGCTCCAAAACACTCTGTGACAAATCTTTTGTTGAGAGAACTACAGTATATCGGAAGAAATTAGACAGGTGTTTGACTGGGCTTGTGCGCTGTCTCTCACCGCAGGGCTGGACACGCAGGCCTTCAGGTTGATTATCATGGCAGGCTGCGCGCTGAACAGAGTATCCTCCACCAGCTCCGCGATTGTGTTTACATCCACTTGTTCATTGCCTCCATCTTTTGCCTGGGTGGGAAACACCAAAGGCAGAAAAAAAAACAATAAATAGATGCACATGTCAGCTTCAGAAGCAAACCATTGAATTGCGTTGCAGAATTACTGTTGACTGTTTTGAATAACAGGAACCAAAGCCCCAAGCACAATGGCAGAGAGGCAAAATCTAGTTGCACAAAAAAAAAAATAAAAATAAAAATAAAAAATAAAAAAACAATAACAAAAAAACCACCAGAAACAATCACACACTGGATGGCTGCTCCATTCATCAGTGTAACATTCCATCCTAGTGGCCGAGCTCTGTGCTGTCGTGCCAGGTCTACTCTGTTTCTCACCTCTCTCTGCACTCTACGGGGTGAAACGGTCAGATCAAGCAAGGGCTGCTGGGAGAACATCCAGGACACCAGCAGACCCTCTTCCTCAACTTCCTCCAGACACACCACCAACTGGGAGTAAAGAAACACTTCTTACACTTAACTCATTTTAAACTGTATTGCTTGTCTTTGTTTTTTCTCTGGAACCAGGCAATATCTACTATATATTTTTTTCTTTTTGAAAATTCACATCATGCTGTTCTGCAAATAGATGGATTAGATCTTAGCTGCAGCTCCATTGAAAGCCCAGTAATAAACAGAGCTATGTTCTCATTTAGATTCTTTAGAGAACAAGAAGTATTGGAGGCCTTACTTGCCATAAATACAAAGAAATCAAAGGGGGAAGATCAATTAGACCCTATTTTTCTACGAATTGGGGCCCCATTAATTGCTAATCCATTAACAAATATTTTTAATCTGTCACTTATTACTGGTGCTATTCCTGATGTTTGGAAATCAGCACATGTTCTACCTCTATTTAAAGGGGGTGCACCCAGTGAGCTGAATAATTACAGACCTATTTCTAAACTCCCTTGTTTGGCAAAAATTTTAGAATTTTTAATAAATCTGCAACTACGCTCTTTCCTATCCAGGAATAATATTTTAAATCAGTTTCAGTCTGGTTTCAGACCTGGCCACAGTACCATATCAGCAGCCTCCCTGGTCATAAACGACATTATAAATGCATTAGATAGCAAACAAAAATGTGCAGCCCTTTTTATAGACCTGTCCAAGGCATTTGATACGGTTGACCATTCAGTACTTTTGACCAGGTTGTCCTCCATTGGCCTAGATGGAAATGCTTTAAATTGGTTTCGTAATTACCTCTCTAACAGGACCCAAGCTATTGTAATAGATGAGGTGAAGTCACCCTTTCTAAAGGTCAATAAAGGGGTCCCACAAGGATCCATCCTGGGCCCGTTATTATTTACCATTTATATAAACGAGATTGCCACTAAAGTAGAAAATTGTAATGTTCATTTCTACGCCGATGATACCGTAATTTACTCATCGGCATCCACAAGCAGACAAGCTCTCACTTATATACAAACTGCTTTTAACAGTATTCAATTAGAATTGGCCAGTTTGAAATTAGTTTTGAATGCAAATAAAACAAAGTATATGTTTTTCTCCACACACAATGTAGACCCTATGGATGCTCATTTATTTACCTTGAATAATATTGAAATCGAATGCGTCCATAATTATAAGTATCTGGGTATCTGGTTAGATCATGATTTTTCATACAGGTCACATGTGGCTAATCTAACAAAAAAACTTAAACCTAAACTTGGCTTTCTTTTTAGAAACAAGTCTTGCCTCTCCTTGGTTAGCAGGACAAAGATTGTTCAGGCCACAATTTTACCAGTACTTGATTATGGGGATGTTTTATATATGCATGCCCCCACTTGTGTTTTAAAACCCTTGGATGCCATATACCATAGTGTATTGCGCTTTATCACAGGTGACGGCTTTAGAACTCATCACTGTGATTTGTATAAATCAGTAGGCTGGTCCTCCTTAAAGCTACGGAGGAAGCAACACGGTATTGTATTTGTTTATAAAGCGTTGCTTGCGAAACTCCCTCATTATCTAACAAAACATATATTTTTTAAGGTTTCAAAATATAATACTAGAGCTCAGGACTGGATTACTTTAGATATACCTCGATTTAGAACTGAACGGGGTAAAACTGCTTTCAGTGTTTCTGCACCCAAATTGTGGAATGAAACCCAGGAATCACTTCACTTAACGTCACTGGTATCTGTAGAACATTTTAAGCAACTGGTTTTTAATTTGTTAGAGAAGGAAGGTACATGTACCTGCATGGCCTAATCATCCATGTTTTCTTTGCACAGGATGCATCCTATGATTGTGATGATTGTGGGCCTGTATATGTTTGTGCTCATGTGTATACTTACAGGAGTATGTATGCATTTGTGTAAGTATGTGTATGTGTATGTATATATGTATATACTACCATTTATTCTTATTCTCTTTTACTTGCAAATCATCTCTGTACATATTTTCTCTGTATAACTTACTAGAATGTTCATTTTTCTGTTTTATCATTGTATGGTCGCAGGGCCCCCCTGAAAAAGAGATTTCGGTCTCAGTGGGGTCCCCCTGCATAAATAAAGGAAAAATAAAATAAAATATTATGCTAATGTATTCTTCTGTGTACATTTATGGCAAAACTTTAGTACATTTAATCATGATGATAAGTATCTAATGTTATTTATTGTAATAAATGTTACAGCTTGATGTGAACTATTTAAATGTATTTGAGATTTAAAGGAATTCAGAATAACTTTTGAACTATTCTTTATCTCAGCCCTTTTAAAAAAAACTAATTTCAATCATTGGGAAAGTATTAAAGGTGCTAAATTAATGTCAGCAGAACCAGACGATACACATAATAACTTATATGGAACTGTCTCTCCATGAAATCGAGAGCAATAATTGAGCTAGCTAAAATGGGCTTAACCTGCAGTGAGCAGGAATACACTGCAAAGGGCTATTTGGCATGACATGGACTTGCAAAGTCTTATGCTCCACAGGGAGAGAACACGAAAACCAGAAGCAGGTAAGCTCTATTAAAAACAAAGGCCTGAAGCTTGTTCACTGTTGCTGTTGGAGTATTACACAGATGCAAACTCACCAATGCAAATCCCTTTCGTTCGTCTTACCTGGACCTGCACTGGCTCAATGGTGACTTGGTACGTATCCATGGAAACTGCTGCAGGTGATTGCTGAGTGACACTCACAGGGAATGTTACCGTATCAACCTCACAGCTGCACTGTAAAACCTGGGTGGGCACGTACACACAAAATATACATACCCTAGGTACAAATAAAATATAAAAATACTGCAATAAATGTAATTATTATTTTAAAATGCAAGTATATCGAACAATAACAATACAACAATAATAATCATGATAATGATGATGATTATTATTTTTAGTAGTAGCAGCTAGAGCATAATAAAATAAAATGCTTGAAAAAAAAAGTCACTACTGTTATTTAAATTGAAATGCTTTGTTGCCATTGCCAAGGACCCACTGTATATGCTGGGTTTCATTCCAGATGAGCTCTCCTTTAATCAGGTTTCATTGAGTTGTCCAATGAATAATGATCTGTGCTGCCTTACTGGAATCAGAGATACATTAGGCCCACCTAATCCACCACTTATAAATACAGTTTTGCCCCTATAACTGGGTCCCTTACAATTTCTTCAAATGCAAATGACTCATTCACAATGTGACTGCAGGACCCACTGTTCTCACTTCTCAGCAGGGAAATGGACTAGCTATTTACACAGAACATTGAGCGGGGGGGGGGGGGGGTGTCACAATGTGGGAGGAAGTCAACCAGTTTCTCAACTTAGGAACCATAACATATTTGACCATCAAAAACAGACTTCGGCCTTCATTGGTTTTCTACTGACAAAGGGAGAGAATGTCTTCACTTTCCACAACACAATTTTCATAAATATGATACCACAAGTATTGCATAGTCATCCTTTGTAACTGTTAGGCTATGCAAAACATGAGTAAAATAACAGATTAAAGTTGAATAATATGAAATAAAGTAAATTACTGGGAATGAATGTTGGTCTCATTTAGTCAGTACTCAAGAAATGTAATTAAGCATGGTTGGTATGAAACCACAGAAAGCTCTCTCGCTTTAGTGACTGAAATCTCTGGAAGGTATAATGTCATGCTGGTTAGATAACGCATATGCAGATTCAGAAGCTGACTTCTCTCATATTCCAAACACATTTCAGAGATTTCCCTGAGACAATAGACAGTCCTGCTTTCTTCCAGCTATTTTCCCAATTAATTTGAACAATTATTTTGAATGCATTCTGATTTATATTACACAGGGAAGCAAACCAGCTGAGGTCAGGCTCAAATATACATTCACTTGCAAAGTGGACTAATGCACATTGACTCATCTCATCTCATCTGCAAAAATAAAAGACACTGCTGACTTTTAGAGAACATCCTGTCAGTTTGTCCAGAAAATCTGCTAGTAAAGAAATGTTTAACTAAATTATTTATGTTAATTTGAGCCCATTTAACAGTAACACCATTTAACGGTTTTCAAATTTATTTATTCAGAGCTATCAGTTGGAGCCTGGAACAATATCAGTATCCAATGAACAGCTTGAGCAAACACATGGTTTTGTATATTCAGTGGGTCCCCAAGTCCAAATTTGAGGAAACAACAAATGACTAATAGACTCACTGGCCACCATTTTACAGTACCTACACTCACCATGTTGTGTGCTGATTGGTCTGTGCAGGTCACATGCCTGATCGAGGCAGTTGATGGGAGCTGGAGGCTATTATCAAAGGTGATCTGTATTGAGCTCTGTAAAAAAAAAAAAAAAGGTGAAATTCAATGTTACAACATATCATATCAACACACATAACATATCGTCCAGGCACACTAGAGGGCAGATTATCCTTTTCACAAATATCTCAAACAAACAGTGCAGGGCTGGAATCACTACAAAGAAAATTTGCATAGTCGAGCAGATTAAAAGGACACTGAATGCAAGCCTTTATAGCAACGTCAGAACAATTTACATCATCTATTTGTCTAGAAAGTATCAGCATTGCTCATAGAAAACATCACAGCTTTGCATAGCAATTAACAGGATAATAAACACAGCTTTGCAGTCTTTACTGAAGTAATTCTGGTTAATGATAATGGAAGGATCCAACCAAAGAAAGTCCAATTCCCTAACCATTATGCCACACACCATTTTTTTCTAGACATCTTCCCAAAGGGTGATATCAGTGCTCATGATTGTAGCATGTCTAGTTACCGTACAGCTTTTCAACTTCTTGCCTTTAATGGCCATAGTGTTCAGATGTCACTGGAAGACTGAGGGGACAGAGATAAGAATATCATCCTTTTAAGGCCCTCAAGTCCACCTGTGTTATAAGAAGCGATGGCGGACATAACGTGCTTCGGAGAAGGGCACAAGCTTTTCTTCACTTTCAATAATCATTAACGGAATTATCACAATAGACAAGGTAACTGCGCATGGATTAAGAAACATTAATGTGGTCCTGGCCAAAGCATTGCTAAACCAGAGCAACGCTACAGGTTGAATCAGCTCTTTCTCTGTTCCTGATACTGTACTAAATTTAAATTCAAGGGCTTATTTGACTGATTGCAAGCCAAGCCCTGCCAAAGACTCAGCACAACTACGAGATCTTTATTTGAACATCAACATTCCTGATATCAATTTACACATTTAGAACCACACATACATTAAACAGAATGATCAATTTTTATGTAAAATTAATTGGTGATCAAAGCATTAGCGGATTAATCAGACCGTTTCATATGTGCTAACCAGTATAGCCGTAATATTATATAAATATATATACACAATGCCCTCCAAAATTAATAGCACCCTTGATGAAGATGAGAAAAAAAGGGTGTATAAAATAAATAAAACTGGTAATGAGATATATATCGTATGCTCAAAAAAATGGGAAACTGTACATTCTCATATGTGACACTGTACCACAGGATATCCCTACCCATCCCTCTAATCCATTCTCTCGAAAACTTGTATTCATTACATCCTATGACAGGAACACCAAGCATTCGTTGTCTTACCAAACTAAAACAGCTGATCAAAAGACTCGCCCATTAATTTATCATACCCTTTCGTGTTTTTTTTATTGTTTTTTTTTAAGCAACAGATTACAAATGATTACGAACTTAAAACTTACCTTCAACAATGGGGGTTTGCGTCGCCTGAACACAGCACAAACCGATTACAGAACAGAGGGTAGCCTACTTCACATCCTAAAATAATGGTTGGCATGGGAACCAATTTAATTTGAGTAAAATGTCTGCACATCAAAATGAATCAAATAGACCCTGGACAAGGCCTTCCTTTATCTACCATGAGAGACATAATGCTGTTCTGCTATTTCACTTGTTAATTGGTTTCACTTGTTGTTGGCTGAATTAAAAGAATAATAATATAATTGCCATAACAAATATATCCTTTAACTCAAGCTGATCCAAAGAGCACCTGTTTACATATTCTAATCTCACTATGAACCACATCTTTCCACACAACATGCAAGGCTTAGAACTGTTGATTTGCATGGACAATTTGTGTGCAGTACACACACTGCAGGGGGGTTTGTGAGTGTCCATTACCTGGACCTTTTTAACATAATGCCTGAGCTGGGACCAGACAGCATCTTTAAAACCTATTTTCTTGTTTGATTTCATTATTCAGATGTGCCTTACAAATCTGTTCAGTGCACAGCATTGAAAACGTCAGCGAGCATCTGCAGCGACATTTGCATCCAGTATGCGTCCACATAGTGATAACTGAGACACACATGCATACATGTTTGCATGCACTCACGCATACATTGGCAAAAATTAATTCATACACACGCTCACACAAACACACAGCATGTAAAGGTGTTGTACCCGTTTGATTGCACAATGAAAAAACAATAGCCTAATTGAACAGGTGAAGCAGTGAGGCTAGAATTCCCTGCCAGGAATATTATCTCCATAGCATTGCTTCACAACTGCATGTCTGGCCTGACACCTCCTTGGTAAATGCTAAACTGTGATAGTATATATGCACAAATTCAGAGCAATCAAAAGCAGCTGGTGATACTGATTCATATGCTCCGTCAATAAGCGGCAGGCTTTTCCTGTTACATAAGAGGATAGGTGGGATTGAGGGGAGGTCTGTGCCTTACTATCTCAGTCAGGCGCACGGTCGTCACCAAGCGAAATGAAGGCTGCTGCTTCAACCCGGCAGGCGAGGCCCCTGTTCTTGGGGCAAATTCTTTCAGCACCAGCCAAAAAGACTGAGCCATGAAAATGATGTGTGTTTAAATTATAATACACCTGTGTTCGAGAAATGTGTGCACATCCTGAGCCGGTGCCTGGGGGTAACTTGCACAAACATAAGCCCATATTTACATTCTTTTAAATACTGCCAATTAGCGCAGTGCATCATACAGTGGGTGTTTCAGCAAAGGACAGGTGTTTGCATGTGAAGATAAGCGCACATAGGCATCTGTGCGCGCCTGCTTTATAATCATGTGAGCGTGAGCGCGGGCGTGCAAGCGTCTTCATGGCTTTGGTCAGGGGTGCATGTGTGTGTGTGTGTGTGTGTGTGTGTGTGTGTGTGTGTGTGTGTGTTTTTGTGTGCGTGTTCATGTTCATGTTCATATAGCCCAGCCGTGTGTGTCCTTCCCCTGACATCACCACACGTAGCCCAGCTGTGCCGCACTGCCTTCTGCTAAAGCCTGGATTACGGGGACAGAAATCTCCTTAGCGACCTGCCAGTCACTGGGTGCCCACAGCTGCAGTGTGCCTTCCCCAGCACGGGACATCCCAGCAGCCCACGACCATATTAATGACATTGGAAGATAATGACAGCAATTAAAAGCTCAATAGGACATCCTTTCCTATGTCAAAACAAGGGGGGCGGGGATAGAGAGGTGCCTGTCCCGGAACCTCTAAACATTTCGGGTCAAATGCGAGCACACGATTCCCTGAAACGTACCTCTGAAAATAGGACCAAATTACACTACATTTTCTCCCTCTTTCCCGAGGCAATATGATTAAAAAGCGCAGTGTAGAATTATGCGGGATTATTGCGCCATAATTATGGATTACTCAGCGATTCTAAGTGGGGAACCAGTTTCTACTTCTGTGGATCGGTACCACAGCCCCCCTGACGCTGTCTGACGCTGGTGCTCACAGCTCAGCCCCTTGTGCCTGTGCCCGCAGGGGCCCAACATATCCATACTCAGCATGGGTCTGTGCTGCCAGGAATACTACTCCGGCACGTGTTCATGTGTGTTTACAGAGAAGCGGCACGTTCCCCTCTGCTGTCGAAATGCATCTGTTCACACCCATGGGGGGCCTCTCGTCCCCCAGGAAACATGGGGGCAGGTGGAGAGGAGCATGGGGAGAGCCTGGCACAGAGCTCACAGTTAGCGGTACACAGAGCAACAACACTGCAGCTGTAGACACTGTACTGCTGCCCTGCTGGGTGTTCTCTACTCCCTTGTTTTAGCATGCTGGGCTATAGTCTGTTTAACAGCTCCGATACTGTGCATTTGCATGTTTCACAGCAGTGTGGTCTTTGATACTCTGATAGTGTGTTTGGCAGCAGTGTGGTCTCTGATACTCTGATAGTGTGTGTTTGGTAGCAGTGTGGTCTCAGATACTCTGATAGTGTGTGTTTGGTAGCAGTGTGGTCTCAGATACTCTGATAGTGTGCGTTTGGTAGCAGTGTGGTCTCTGATACTCTGATAGTGTGTGTTTGGTAGCAGTGTGGTCTCTGATACTCTGATAGTGTGTGTTTGGTAGCAGTGTGGTCTCAGATACTCTGATAGTGTGTGTTTGGTAGCAGTGTGGTCTCTGATACTCTGATAGTGTGTGTTTGGTAGCAGTGTGGTCTCAGATACTCTGATAGTGTGTGTTTGGTAGCAGTGTGGTCTCTGATACTCTGATAGTGTGTGTTTGGTAGCAGTGTGGTCTCTGATACTCTGATAGTGTGTGTTTGGTAGCAGTGTGGTCTCTGATACTCTGATAGTGTGTTTGGCAGCAGTGTGGTCTCTGATACTCTGATAGTGTGTGTTTGGTAGCAGTGTGGTCTCTGATACTCTGATAGTGTGTTTGGCAGCAGTGTGGTCTCTGATACTCTGATAGTGTGTGTTTGGTAGCAGTGTGGTCTCTGATACTCTGATAGTGTGTTTGGCAGCAGTGTGGTCTCTGATACTCTGATAGTGTGTGTTTGGTAGCAGTGTGGTCTCTGATACTCTGATAGTGTGTGTTTGGTAGCAGTGTGGTCTCTGATACTCTGATAGTGTGTGTTTGGTAGCAGTGTGGTCTCTGATACTCTGATAGTGTGTGTTTGGTAGCAGTGTGGTCTCTGATACTCTGATAGTGTGTTTGGCAGCAGTGTGGTCTCTGATACTCTGATAGTGTGTTTGGTAGCAGTGTGATCTCAGATACTCTGATAGTGTGTGTTTGGTAGCAGTGTGGTCTCTGATACTCTGATAGTGTGTTTGGCAGCAGTGTGGTCTCTGATACTCTGATAGTGTGTGTTTGGTAGCAGTGTGGTCTCTGATACTCTGACAGTGTGTTTGGTAGCAGTGTGGTCTCTGATACTCTGATAGTGTGTTTGGTAGCAGTGTGATCTCAGATACTCTGATAGTGTGTGTTTGGTAGCAGTGTGGTCTCTGATACTCTGACAGTGTGTTTGGTAGCAGTGTGGTCTCTGATACTCTGATAGTGTGTTTGGTAGCAGTGTGATCTCAGATACTCTGACAGTGTGTTTGGTAGGAGTGTGGTCTCTGATACTCTGATAGTGTGTTTGGTAGCAGTGTGGTCTCTGATACTCTGATAGTGTGTTTGGTAGGAGTGTGGTCTCTGATACTCTGATAGTGTGTTTGGTAGCAGTGTGGTCTCTGATACTCTGACAGTGTGTTTGGTAGCAGTGTGGTCTCTGATACTCTGACAGTGTGTTTGGCAGCAGTGTGGTCTCTGATACTCTGATAGTGTGTTTGGCAGCAGTGTGGTCTCAGATACTCTGACAAGTGTGTCAGGCTGCAGTGTGGTCTCTGATACTCTGATAGTGTGTTTGGTAGCAGTGTGGTCTCTGATACTCTGATAGTGTGTGTTTGGTAGCAGTGTGGTCTCTGATACTCTGATAGTGTGTTTGGTAGCAGTGTGGTCTCTGATACTCTGATAGTGTGTGTTTGGTAGCAGTGTGGTCTCTGATACTCTGATAGTGTGTGTTTGGTAGCAGTGTGGTCTCTGATACTCTGATAGTGTGTGTTTGGTAGCAGTGTGGTCTCTGATACTCTGATAGTGTGTTTGGTAGCAGTGTGGTCTCTGATACTCTGATAGTGTGTGTTTGGCAGCAGTGTGGTCTCTGATACTCTGATAGTGTGTTTGGCAGCAGTGTGGTCTCTGATACTCTGATAGTGTGTTTGGCAGCAGTGTGGTCTCTGATACTCTGATAGTGTGTTTGGCAGCAGTGTGGTCTCTGATACTCTGATAGTGTGTTTGGCAGCAGTGTGGTCTCTGATACTCTGATAGTGTGTTTGGCAGCAGTGTGGTCTCTGATACTCTGATAGTGTGTTTGGTAGCAGTGTGTACTGTGCTGTCTGAGAATGTAGAGCTCATTGGCATAGCAGCATATTGTTGGGCCTTTTAAAATGTTTCAGGGTGATGGTGGGTACATCTTGAAAGGCAGATGTGGGTACAGATATCTCTAAGATACCTCAATGCTGAAAAGTATCATAACACAATCATGACTCAGGAAATGAATGGTAAAGGTAAAAAAACTACTGTATTGTTTTTTTTATCCATTAGCAGGGATGCAGTCAGACAGCATTCCTTGACTGGTTTATCTTTACTCTGACTTAATGCCATTAGGTCAGTCATCCTGCTCATGATATTATTTCGACGCCGTCACTGCCCTGTAGAAGGCAGCGAAGAAGAACGCACAGTGCAAGTATAAGCATGGTGAGACGGTGCATAAAAGAAACCCAGCAGAAAGCAGCAGGTGAACGCTGCTGCCAAGCCTCTGCCGTAGTGTCCGTTTTCACGTGGCCACGGCAACGTTGGAAGCACACGGCTGACATCTGCGATGCAGTAAGTACACAGGGGAGGTTCGCCATTGGGTAACATAGCAAGCAGCATTCCAGAGCCAACAGGCTGGCCCGGTTTGGCAAGTCGTACACATTTGACAGAGAGGCTGTGCGAGCGTGCATCAGCAGCCCCAGAGCGGAGGAACCCCTCGCTCGCTGCTAACACAGTGAAGTGCTGACCCACAGTGAAATCGCCAGCCGCGTTTTTGCACGGGACATGCATTCCACGGGGTGTGAGAGTGCCGGCAAAGCACGCTTGTGTGAGATCTGTTACAGACGTCCAAGCACGAGTGTAAGAAATGCAAACAGTAAAATATCTGTGTTTGTCTGTGTATAACAGGTCACTCAAACAGGATTACATCATTACTACACTGCTTTGCTGCAGTGTTTATCCTGGAAAATGTTGTTACAGGAACAAGAAACTTGAGTACAATGGAAGTGGAGGGTTGACGTTGTGGACTGTGTGTGTGTGTCTGTGTGTACACACATTTGGGTTACTGGGTAAATGTGTGTGTTTGTGTGTGTGTGTGTGTGTGTGTGTGTGTGTCTCTGTGTAAACTAGACCGGAATATTAGCCGACTCTTCTAGTGTGTCAATCCACACTACAAATGAAACATCACACTGGCAAACTGCTTAGTCATCCATGTCTTTTTTTTTTTGCCTGGTCGTACATGACACGCAAACTGACAACACATTTCAAGGGACAAATGACAGGACAGCGCTCTCCACTACTCGACCATCTGAACTAGATCTTTCTGGGTTGCTGAACTGGCACAACAATTGGCTGGTGAGATTGAGAGACTTAAATGCTGTATTCCTGCCACTAAATGTGGGTCACACAGACAGAATAAGATTGCTTTAGTCAAGTGACAATGTGGGCCCTGACACATATGCCCAAGGTGACGTGTAGAAATTGTGTACAATTTCATGAATTCACTAGTCTCAATTCCCTGTAGCATCACAAGAGCTCCTCTCAGGAGTAATCCTGACTACTGAGGGAAAACGCAGAGCGACGGACAACTCTTTTACACACGCACGCACACACGCACGCACCGCTGTATCCCTGATGCCTTTCCCCTGAGCTCATATACAGTTCGCACAAGCAGCATGAGTAATCAAGGTAACCCTGAGAATTCTGTCAGAATCTTAAGCAGAGGAAAGCATGTACAGCATGCACACAGCAACACACATTACCCATCGCCCAGAGAGACAGCAACATGAGGCCGCCAAACCAATCCCCCTCCCCCAGTACCAGTCAACAAAGGAGATATGTGGTGGAGAACTGCACTCTGCTCTGGGGGGAGCTGTTGGTTTGAACCCTAGGCAGGATCACTGCCATCGTAACCTCCAAACGCTCCAGAGCAGAGCACATGACTAGGTCCTTCGAGTGCTCTTGCACAAATCTTCCTGTATAAAACAAGAGTAAGAAATGAGTGGAACTCCCGGGTGCTGCAAGTTGCCCTGGATAACAGCGCTGAACACTGGCAAACCAAACGCTAAACTAATAATGTACCTCAAAATGTGATTCCAGTAATACAGCTTGGTATGAGTGAAGCTGCTTCTCTTGTTTCACACCATTTATTTTCCTCCTTGTCCAAAGACAGGGATATTTTTTTGTCCAACTGTCCTCGCAGGCTCACCTGACTGTTTCGGCATCCTCAGTCACATTTGGAAAGAGTGCAGCAGCACAAACTCTCCTCTGAAGTGCTAACAGCCTGTGCTTCTTTTATCTACAACCCACCAGCTGAGCTGCACAGTCACCACAGAACCCCGTCCTAGAAGAATTACAAAAATGGACCATCCTAGCAGCAAGGTTAGAAGAGGGATATTTACTATAGCTAGGCAAGGACTCAGCCACTGTCAGTGATAATTTTAGAGCATCATTCAGTGATCAAAAATATCACCACAGACAAACTAATAGACACACACACACACACACACACACACACACACACACACACACAGTGTTTACTGCATGAATAATAGGGCAAGAGATTAGCATGCATGGATTGAGACTAGACACCAAAAATGTAGTTTAAAATTCCAGTTGTAAGGGTCACGGGTTAGCTTAGTTTGCTGGTTTTCACTATGAGTTATAAGCCACATAAACCAAAAACCATACTTTTCTGACAACTGCTTTAAAAGAAAACATCTGCCAGTTTCTGCCAATGTACAACACTGGTATCAACATTGTACACCAACTACAAATATCCACATTTAGACACATCAATACCATAAGATTTATCAGCTGCACCTGTGGAATAGTACGCCAGGTAACACACACACATGTTCTTACAACATTACTGGTATGTAATGCTGCCAAAACATTGACAGAACACTACATGCTTGATGGGCTGGTCATGTGGTATAGGTTTAAGCGAGAACGGCAGACAATGGTAAAGTGATTATTCCAGAGTCCTGGACCTGTTGAAAATGGTTTCATGGTTACACAAGCACCTGCCTCAGCCCCTCTTATCATAGTACTCCAACTCCCACACCTCCACTGTCAAGTGCTTTATTCTTATTATTTGTGCCCACACACACATTCAATGTATGATATGGCAAAGCCAAATGACAACCTGTAATGCTGTGTACAGCTGAAAAGTTTTACACTGATTGATTATAAGGCCTTCTGTGCCGTCTTTCACATTTTTGCAGTCCTAAGACGAACACTGATGTTCTCCACTTTTCTAAGTTGCTCTGGATAAGAGCATCTGCTATGTGTAATGTAATGTATGACCTTTTTAAATGGAAATTGTTTGGGAAAGTTGACACAATGTCCATCTGAAAATGATCTTTGCCAGCTTCTTCTAGAGAATTTAGAGGAAACATTAAACTCATTCCTTCCCTCAAGTCAATATCTGTAAAATCTAAAAAGGCCTACTTTATCAAGCTATAAGATCACCTAGCTAGGTAACTAGGTGTAACTCACCCCATCTCTAAAAGCCTGCTCGTTGAGTGCCCGGACCCATGCCCGCAGCCAATTGTCCCTGAATGACCGGAAGGAGAAGAGAGACGACAGCAATCCTTTCACCCCTGCCTCTGTATCATCTCCGACCTCATTGCGCCCGAACCTCAACTGCAACAGCGTGCTCCATACGCCTCCTGCGCGCATCTGGTGACACAAGTTCTCCGGCAGCGACCAAGTAGTTTGGTCATGCTCCTGGTGGCTTAACCTCCGCCTCCGGGAACGCTGTATAGCCCGCGAGTACTGTACCAGCCAGGCTAGCACAATAACCAAGGAAGCAAGGAACAGGGCGATCTGAAGCAGCCAATATATGTCTTGTAGAGTCATCGTAGACATGAAATTTTATCCGACGAGTTTCCAAAGGCCCAGGTTGTTCTGTGACATGTAAAAAAAAAAGAAGCAAGTTTAGGGTTAGGGTGGCAGATCCAACAAGGTTGCTGTCTCAACTACTATTTGCAAAACAAAAAAACACACATTGATAATGATGGCTGGCGAGCGAGTTAAATGCACACCTTGCGAACGATTGTATAGATTCCTATGTAGGCTAGAAACCGAACTCGGATGAATCAAGCCGTGTGTCAGTTTGTTTCAAGAAGAGGTGTAGCTATAGAGCATAATATCACAATTTGATGCACAACTTTTGAAACAAAAAATATTCGACTTAATTATGACCGTCATACAACGCGTCTTCCAGGCCGACCACAAAGCCAGATATAAGGCATTATTTTATTTTTTTACAATCTAACGTTAGCTAAAGGAATTTGTAGAGAATGCTTTTGCCCATTTGAGGTGGAAAAAAATTCAAGTCGTCGCCGGTTATTACTCATTCGATTACCGCTTAGCGTCCCATTGCATAGCCTACAGTTGACAGGGGAGGTGGGAAGCACAAGTGCACTACAGCATCATAGCTCAAAACCGAAAATAGTAACGAAAACAGAAAAAGTCCCCATTCTTTTTTCTTTCTCTCCTCTCTCTTTGCTCATAGAACCAGAGACCCGGCAGATTTTGAGGATAGGCTTCTATGGAGTTTCGCAAAGTGCCGAGAGCTAGGGCTAGCTACGACTACTTTGTTTAGTTGCATTTGCTCATGTTTAACTCGTTACTATCATACAATATAGCCTACTGGGTCGCCGTGTAGGCTACCCTATGGTGACATACGGCAGCTAGCTATTTGCGTTTTTATAATGTCCTTTCAGTAGGCTACTGAAAATTATGCATTCGTTAATTCATCTTGCGAGTAAATAAGTGTAATAAATTAAACAACTCTCATAATTTAGTTAGGCTATCTAATGTTATTGTATCCACACAACCAACAACACCTCCAACGAAAACGCTGTTGCAAAAATAAATGTTTAACGTTATCCACAGCTAATATACAATTGAAAAATGAAATATTACCAGTTATTCTTGAAAGATCAGTTCGGCTACCACAAGTTGGGGGTAAAACTAGCATTGACATCAAGACATTAGAAGCTTTCGCTTGCTTGCTGGCTTGCTAGCTAATAATATAGCTAGCTATCGATAGCTATAGCTGGCTACATTGTATCAGAAATCCGGAATAGCATACGTTCTTTGTATTTCCTCATTGCATAAGCCGCATGCTTCAGTAACGTTAGTGATTTTAAGCGAGATGCGACGACCCTGTATTTTCTCTTAATGTCTTCCTTTTTACTCCATGCAAATAGAGCACTTGCTGTATAATCGGCTGTTCGTCCCCACTAGTCCCGGAATAGGCATAGGTATTACTGTCCCCCTCCCTGCTATAGCTGGCTATAGCCTACCAACAGCGCCACAGTCGGTAAAGCGCAAGACAGAGCAACTGTCACATTGCAGAAAGGCGTGCGTGCACGTAAAGAGACCATAGACTGTATACAATTAGAAAAGAGACAAGCTTTTTTCAAACATTATTTTTCTAGCAGAGTAGCATCTTTCACATATTTCACATACATGCTTTGAATCAATAGCCTGCATGCTTTTAAAATCGTTTTCTGACGAGAAGAAGAGCAGTGGCTTCGGATCGTGTAGGCCGTGCATGCTTCTTGTCCCTATAGCCTATATTGGCAGGCGTCTGGAATTATCAAGATGTCATTTAGCTGTTTGTCCTAGCTCAGTCTGATTTTTAGCCTAGTTTACCCCTTTAACAGTCATCTACTATAAGTAAATATGAGCATTTAGAGGTATGTAAAAAAAAATTAAAAAAATACATACATACATACATATGCAGTTTTAATGTTCAACTCTTTTTTTCAACTGGGTTCAACATAAATGTGGTAACATTACTATTCACTGTAATTAAGGTCAGTTTTTTTTTTCTCCAAATAATTGTTCTAGGGAATTAAAAGATTAGAATATAAATAAGACATTTTTGCCCTAAGATCTTGTATCGAAGCTGACCAGTGCTGACAAGGGTAGGGCAGTGCGGGATTTATAATAGCATCACCCTGGGAGGGAGGGTAAAAGTCAGCTGGGTCCTATATCATTGGGCAACAGCAACTCCTCTGGTGAGTCAGCCTTTTGTGATCTGAGTGTGCCAATGGCACCATCCTCCAGCAAAGAGGCTGCAGTTCACATCAATTAGTACTATAGTGTGTGTAGCTGTAAGTTCACTTTCTGGGGGTTTTTAAAACTATGATTTCAGTTTTTTCAACAGACATTATTAGAGAGTTTTTGTGTGCAATGATGAATATGGGAGATATTTTCATAAGTTTCTGCTTGTATTACAATGGCTGCTATTAGGGCATTCAGTGATTCTTAAAAAATTACATTAATCTTATTTTTGGTTGGAACAATTTCCTATGACTGAGAAGTAAAGAACTTCCAGCACAATATAAAAATGGATATCTATGTTTATAATCGTAAATAAATTCTATAAAATGAATCTGTTCATATGTACAACTTCTGGAAACATAACATCACTGTACCAAATTCTTACTGGAGTTACTCAGAATGTGTACCCCAAATTCCCTGATAGCATCCACTGTAAAGTTGGCAGGTCGTGAGAAACATAAATACATAAAATATCCTTCATTGAACATAAAATCTGTCTGGGCCACTCAGCAACAGACACTAAAACTTAAATAATGTTTTTAAAAACCCCAGAATGTGAACTATATCAATTTAATGCCACTGATGTTCAGCCTTGATTGTAGAGACCAACTCTGTGCAGCTTTTCATTCCAGTGGTGCTGTCATATGATTCCAGTTTAATTTCACCACTAATAAAATTCTGGTGTGTTAATTTAGTTTTTATTTGAAAAGTTAATCTTTTATTATTTATTTGTGAAAGAAATGCATTGTGGCATGTAAAATGCTACTGTTCATTCAACACATTTTGTTATCACCTCTCCCTTGAAAGTATTTAGGGCAGCACATAAGATTAATGAACTATTGATTGCTCTTAACCAACTGAATACCGTATTCCTTGTTTCTTTAAGGAATTCAAATTTGTATCCATGTCAGCTTGTTTCAGAAGATAAATACAACTTCCTCTGGGTGGTCACAATGTTATCCCATAAATAAGGAAGGAAAGTGCCTGCTTGATGCATTATGGCATTTGTTACACCTTCCCAAAAGAAAACAAAATGTATATGCATGTGCATTTGTGTTAGAAATCCTATAACGGTCATTCCACTTATATCCAACAATTTCTTTCACAAGAGGACTTAAAGCAGATAACTATGAAGTAATGTCATATACACATCCAGTGCAGCACTCAGGTAAGAAGTAAACCAGCCAACTAAGAGCTGGAAACAAATTTAGAATGCCATGCAAGTGGTGGGGCCCCCGATACTATGTCTGAGAAATACATACTTAGTTCAGCATCAATCGAGGATCTTCCCATTAATGCAGGAGATGGTCAGGTAGGTGGCTAATTTTATAACAGCCTTGGTGGCTTATAGGAACAGTTGGCCAGCTGATTTTGCGCTTATGATGGAGGTATTACATTCAACCTCTTGCATCTGTCAGGTTTACAACCAGCCAGAAGGGAAAGTAATGAGATTATTCTAGCCCAACTAATGGATTACTGTTTGCAAGGTAGAATGTGCACCTCTTCTCATACTATGAAAGATGACACTGGGAGCTACGTATGTAGTAAAACTGACCAAACCAATAACTGAACAATGCATTGCAGTGTTATTATCAGATGCCCAAGTAGCAGTGATGGATTCAAATCAGTAACTCTTGGTCTTGGGTGGAAAAAAATAAGAAAGATACTGACTAAACCCAAAACTGTTCTTTAAAGGTAACTTTTTGTAAACAACAAAACTAAATGTTACTTTTTTCACAAAAGTTTCAGAGATTGACAAACTCTGAACAATGTGGGTCTAGGAAAGGTAGTAACTGCATAAGTCTCTCAGGCACAGTTAAGTCAGAACACGCTGCACTTAAATTTTCATTTAAGCATCTGTTTTAGACCAGCTGGTCATTCTTTTGGATAAAGGTGGCCTAACATAATTTACTCATGTCTTGTAAAATGGTTTGAACTTCACATTCATATGCAATATTTGAGGGGCAAAATCAAATGCAATCCTGCCAATTTGGAAATGCAGCATTACATTCAATATCTTAATCCATACTCTCCTACTCCCAAGTGTTTAGTGGCAATAGAAACTGGGGTACTGTTTACTATGATGTAAACAGGAGCATGTATAACATGAGTAATGGGTTTCAGAACCACCTTAAACTTTACACGGAAAATTAGTTTTCATTGGTTCCCACAACAAGACAAGGCCATTCACAGAGACAGAATGTCACAATTTGGATTCAACACTTTCTTTTACTTAGCTTAAAGCATGTCAGGACCTCACAAGTGGTTCAGTCAGTAAAGTTGTTTGCCACAGGCTGAGATATCACAGATTTGAGCCGTGGCTATGTCATCATACATGTATGACTAGGAGTCTACAATGGAGATACACAATTAGCTTTGTTCCACCAGGATTAGGGTGGGTTTCAGTTGGCCAGGCCTCTTTGGGCTGCTATTGCTACTTTTTTTGGTGGGTGTAGGTAATGTTAGCAGTAACTTTGCAGCAAAATTGACCCAAAAATAAGAAAAAAAAACAGAAAGCAGTGTGGTCTGGAAGCTACCATTTCCTTCTCTTTGGGGACAGCTACAGTAGTCCCATTGAGACACTGGAACACACAGACAGTCATTCATAAAGGGCTGTATATTCATATACAAGCTGCACATTTAAAGCATGTAATGTCTCTCTCTTGTGGCACCATTACACTACATAAACAATTGAACAGGTCATTAATATCTATCCTGCACAATCCAAAAATGTCAACATTATTGGGTGCACACTGGAATATTCATCCTGAAAATTTGCAGGCAGTTGACTACTTGTTTTCACTCACTGCAATCCACCAACTGAGTTGCCACACATAAATCACTGGAGTATTATGCATACTGCAGCTGTCCCATTAGCATGAGCGGCTATTACTTCATTACTACTGCAAGAATGTGGGCCATAGTTGCCACTTGCAGTTCAGATTGAAAATCAGTTCAGATTAGTTTTAATTAAGCCATTTAATGTCACCATATTACTCACCGAATCTCCCTTGACTTTACTATGTCAAATCTGGACTGAGTCTGATTTGTTCGGTCAGGTATGTGCAAACTGTTTATACTTGTATGTCAATTTTACAAAGATCTTTCAAAAATTGCTGTCAATTCTCTGTAATTCTATTAGAATTTTTTACACGTGTCAATACTGTTTTTATTGTAGTTGGTTCTACATTATGTGTATGTATTTATTTTTTTACTGTATTTGGACAGCACTGAGTTGAAAAAGCCCTATGATGATGATAATTATTATTATTATTATTGTTGTTGTTGTTAACAATTCAGTGATATTATAGACATTAGCCAAAATGACAGAAAATGCAGAGGAAAAATTTAATTTCTAAATTTCATTACCTATTGGTTCATACAAGGTGTTTTGTACCCTTTTAATGCCATCCACTTGTAATGCATTCACAGACCACATCTGGGTCCTCATTTCCCTTAACCCTTCAGCTTTTTTAAAAGATTATCATTTCACGTCAAATTATATATTTGGTAATAGCTTCCAATTACCTATGGGTTACATATTTTTTGTTCTCATCTTGAGTGTGTGTTTGTGTGTGTGGGAGGTGGGGTATCTGTGTTTATTTATTTATGATAGCTATTTGAAAATGTGAAAATTAAGGAAAATGTGTCTTTTATAATATAATTTTGAACAGAGATTTAATTTCAAGCACAAACATACTCAATTCCATATTTCCAAGCACAATGCACATGCAGCATAATAGTCAAATTATGTGGCCTTGGATGTCCTGCCACATAAAGTAACATGTAACTGCAGAGATAGCTGTGAGGTTTGGCCAATTAAAACATGAATCCTTTTACATTTCCAAATTCCTCAAGCTCCATCCACAGAACTGTGGCTGCATATATGCATATTTCACTCGACACAGGAAAGCACGCCCTCAGCCAATCTAAGCTGTGAAGAACCCGGATGTAAGCCTGTAGCCTACTTTGCATGTTGAGTGCAAAACATTGGAGCTCCCATTTAAATTAATGGAGAATATCAGACCTTTGAAGGCGAAATTAAACTTCACCGATGATATTTTTGAACTCGGTTAACGATCGTTACGTTTCATATGAAAAGCAGATTGTGCAAACAAAAATTTTTTTAGCCGTAATTATTTTTCTAAAACTTCTGAACCAAATCAATCATTGTTTCATAAACTTCTACACATAATGAAATGTATGATCACAGAAAATTGACCGATTAGGTTTTCTTTGGTTGTCAAATCAGCTTGGTTTTCTACGGTGGCTCTGAAGTGCAAAACGGAAAAACAAAAAGGAAACACAAAAACAAAAAGAAAACACAAAAACAAAAACGTGCAGCCCTGAAGTGCAAAACACAAACACACAAAAAGAAAAACACAACAACAAAAACTTTCAGCCCTGAAGTGCAAAACACAAAAACAAAATGAAACCACAAAAACAAAAACTTGCAGCCCTGAAGTGCAAAACACAAACACACAAAAAGAAAAACACAACAAAAAAAACTTTCGGCCCTGAAGTGCAAAACACAAAAACAAAAAGAAAACACAAAAAGAAAAACGTGCAGCCCTGAAGTGCAAAACACAAACACACAAAAAGAAAAACACAACAACAAAAACTTTTGGCCCTGAAGTGCAAAACACAAAAACAAAACAAAACCACAAAAACAAAAACAAAAACTTGCAGCCCTGAAGTGCAAAACACAAACACACAAAAAGAAAAACACAACAACAAAAACTTTTGGCCCTGAAGTGCAAAACACAAAAACAAAAACTTGCAGCCCTGAAGTGCAAAACACAAACACACAAAAGGAAAAACACAGCAACAAAAACTTTCGGCCCTGAAGTGCAAAACACAAACTGGGTATAAAAGGAGGCAACACGTGTAAGAAACCCATTATATGTGTATATGTGCTTTTTAAAGTATTTTTCAACATTGTAAGAATACGGACAATTATTTTACATTGTACTGTGCTCGTTGGTGTTTCGAAGAAAATCTCTATGGAAAATGCTAAACTAAATGAATACATTCAGAATAAGTCGTAGTAATAAACGATAAGCTTAGATAAGATTAGTAGTGCTGTGACAAACGCCCAAAAGGCCTTTAGTTTTTGAGATACCCCACTTCGGGTAGAACAAAACACAGCATTTTTACACATCCCTAAGGTCTCCCATATATGATATGGATTCTTGTATGAAAATATTTTACTCCAAAAGTGGTTAAGTTGATAGAAATTGTGACACACCCCATTACAAAAAGTGCTGAATAAAGCCAGCCTGAATGGGAGTTGGGACACACAAACTTGTGTAAATTAATACTGCAAGCTGTGATGCCTCTCAGACCTGGCATGCTAATAGGCAAAAGGTGTCTCTACACAGAAAAAAAGCCGAATGTGAATACCTTTGTACTTAGGAAATAGACCTATATAAACACATTCAATAAGGAATTATTTTTTTAAATGATCTATTTATTTCTTATCGTTTATTACTACGACTTATTCTGAATGTATTCATTTAGTTTAGCATTTTCCATAGAGATTGTCTTCGAAACACCAACGAGCACAGTACAATGTAAAATAATTGTCCGTATTCTTACAATGTTGAAAGATACTTTAAAAAGCACATATACACATATAATGGGTTTCTTACATGTGTTGCCTCCTTTTATACCCAGTTTGTGTTTTGCACTTCAGGGCCGAAAGTTTTTGTTGCTGTGTTTTTCCTTTTGTGTGTTTGTGTTTTGCACTTCAGGGCTGCAAGTTTTTGTTTTTGTGTTTTGCACTTCAGGGCCAAAAGTTTTTGTTGTTGTGTTTTTCTTTTTGTGTGTTTGTGTTTTGCACTTCAGGGCTGCAAGTTTTTGTTTTTGTGGTTTCGTTTTGTTTTTGTGTTTTGCACTTCAGGGCTGAAAGTTTTTGTTGTTGTGTTTTTCTTTTTGTGTGTTTGTGTTTTGCACTTTAGGGCTGCACGTTTTTGTTTTTGTGTTTTCTTTTTGTTTTTGTGTTTTGCACTTCAGGGCTGAAAGTTTTTGTTGTTGTGTTTTTCTTTTTGTGTGTTTGTGTTTTGCACTTCAGGGCTGCAAGTTTTTGTTTTTGTGTTTTCGTTTTGTTTTTGTGTTTTGCACTTCAGGGCTGAAAGTTTTTGTTGTTGTGTTTTTCTTTTTGTGTGTTTGTGTTTTGCACCTCAGGACCACAGGGTTTTGTTTTTGTATGCTGTATTTGCACTTCAGGGGCGCAAGTTTTTGTTTTTCCGTCTCAAGTTTTTGTTTTTGCGTTTCCTTTTTGTTTTTCCGTTTTGCACTTCAGAGCCACCGTAGTTTTCTCCATTGAATTCGATTGGCAGAAAGCTCTTGCGCTCAGCAAGCATACTTCCGGGTGCTTCGTTGCCTGGCCCCACCATAGAAATATAGTTCTATGGGCCCCACCCACCCAATGCTCATCATTGAATTTTACTTCCGTCTGATACAATACAGTCAAGCATGTTAGTAAGCTAACTTAATGCGGAAAGATCACTTCACCTGAATTGCAACCTGTGAATAGCATTACTTTATGGAATCCACATATACATGTTCCCATTATTTCTGTTTTTCCTGTACCAAATTGCTAACGTTAACACGGACGGAAGTTGACGTGGAACTAGGACACGTCCGGCGGTTCGACTAGGAACAAGGGCATATTTCTCATTTTCGTTTTCTTTCATGGCACGATATGGCTAAACGTTAGTTAACAATATGTTGGAAACGCGATATGCGAAGTATTGAAATATTAGTAGAATTATCATAACATTTCTACCAATATATGTACCTTGCTGTAGCGAAACTAGCTAGCTAATGTTAGCTGTTTTGATAAAAGTTTCGAGGGTTACATTGACAGTTCCGTCTAGCTATCTTATTTGTAAAATCTGCTAAATATGTAGGTTGTATTCAAGTAGCTATAACGTTAGCTTGACTAATAAAACCGACCGGACTGTTGTTACAGTTGTTTATTTTTTAAGCGTGAATTGCTTTAGTTAAACTAGTTAGCTTAGTCTAACTAGCGATATTAGTTTGATTGCTGTATAGCATACGCGGGTTAATTAGGGTGGGAAACTGGATCAATCTAACTTACCAGCTACAGTCAAGGTGCGACTTTGCGGGGCTTATTTGTGGCATGGATTGTTCTGTAGGTTCTCACTAAAGTACTCAAGTATTTGCCAAAATAGAATGGATCATCTACATACAAGTTAGTGGTGGCATGAGGTTTGTTCAAGGCTGTAATAGATTTAGTATTGTCTTTGCAAGAAGATAGCTGAAGAAGGTCCTCGCGATTTGTCACTCATATAAGCGCAGAACACGTCTCAGTTAAATGAGAAAATGTCTCCCATTCCAACTCTCCCGCTTCTGATCAACGTCTGCATGTCGGCACTGGGATGTGCAGCAACCCTTATACTAATTCCAGCCTTCAAAGAGCATTTTATTTCGGCCAGACTGTATGGCATGGATATGAATAAAACCAATAAGAAGGAGATGTGAGTTGGAACAGTTTTTCATGAGTTCCATTATGGTAGTCTTTATGATGTTACACCTTGTAATCAGATGTACAATGGAAGCTATGGCACACATGATATGGCTGGCAGTGTACCAAACATGCCCGGCATTGTCTAACTTGTGTGTACTGCTGTGTTCCTTGTCCCCGCTTTCAGCCCGGAGTCTCAGGGTGTGATCTGTGGCACTGTTTTCCTCATCATCCTCTTCTGCTTCATTCCTGTACCCTTCCTCAGCTTCTTCGTGGGGGAACAGTCCAAGGGCTTCCCACATGATGAGGTGAGAGGACTGTGACACTTGTTGTCATCAGTCTGGATGAAGTGCTGTTTTTGTGCTGCACAGCGTCCTCCCATGGCCAGGGTGATCACAAATGTTCTGTCACATGTGATTCAGGTTTTGCTGTTGTTATTCTGGCCTTTGATTCCCTCCTCTAGCTCCGGTTATGGACAGCATTTCAGTCCTCTCGCTCTTCTTTTGAGTTTCTAAAGTGTGGTTCACCCCTCTGGCTCTGTCATTGTTCATTGCTTATCTGGTTCCATCTTTGTTTTTCTGTCTTGCAATTTAAATTCTGTTGATTCACTATTAACATCTGGTTTTGTCATCATTGATCTTGCCTGAAATTAATTCCCCTGGTTCTGTTGTTGCCCATTGGCAGTTTGTGCAGCTGATTGGTGCCCTGCTGGCCATTTGCTGTATGATTTTCCTGGGCTTTGCTGATGACGTGCTGAACTTGCGCTGGCGCCACAAGTTGCTGCTGCCTACCGTGGCCTCCCTGCCTCTGCTGATGGTCTACTTCATCAACTTTAGCAACACTGTCATTGTGGTGCCCAAGCCCTTCCGGGTATTACTTGGAATGCACCTTGATTTGGGTAAGTTTACCATGACACCAAATCATAATCGCCCGCTCAGCAAGTTATCAACAAATTAAAACGTTGGTTGTTTTCGAGAAGTGGAAATTCCGTGATCATAAATGCCTTTTAAGTCTGGTGTTGACTTTTATTTTTGTTGTGCAATCAAATAATCTGCAGGATTGCATTTAGATTGGGTTTTTTTTTCTTTCTTTGATGGATATTTTCAAAATGTATATTATTTGTTTGCAAAGCATATTCTTAAAGATGTGACAAAGCGGCTTAGCTCTCTGTTCCTGTAGGGATCCTCTACTATGTTTACATGGGCATGCTAGCAGTGTTCTGCACAAATGCCATCAACATCCTGGCGGGCATCAACGGCATTGAGTCAGGACAGGCTCTCTTCATCTCTGGCTCCATCATCATCTTCAACCTGCTGGAGCTGAATGGTGGGTGCAGTCATACTGTCTGTCCCAACAGTATCGGTTCCTACATTAGTTCCTATGAACCAGACAGCCCTCATATGCCAGATTCAGAACTGAAAAAGTATTTGTATGATGTACAGTAAGGTCCACTGGGGCCCAAACTCACAGTGTGGGAACTATTCACTCAGGCTAAAAATATTTATTATTGCTGTTTGTTTGTGGCTGCCTAGTGCAAACTCAACTTCAATTTTGTTTCTTCACGTGAAGCTGATTGCAACCATGGATTTCCTCAGTAATGACATGCACCTCTTATACTGTTTCAGGAGACTTCAGAGATGACCACGTTTTTTCCCTGTACTTCATGATCCCATTCTTCTTCACCACTTTAGCCCTCTTCTACCACAACTGGTGGGTTTCTGTCATTCCACGTGGAACTTCCTTCCTGGAGAAATCAGGGATACATAAAATGACCTGCTTCAAACGCGGATTTAAAAAGGGCTCCAGAATGGCCACTGATTCAAACTAGAGGTGCCTGTATCTTAGGCATTGTTTGAGTCCAGGGTTGTGTTAATAGTCTATTATGACTATGAATCCACAGTGACTGGACACAGTTGGCTTTTCCCTAGCGGGGTAGGAAGAGCTTAATTCAGTCAGGGTACCTCTGGTTACCACAATATAAGGCCCAAAGCTACTCACCATGTGCCTACAAGTCACCAGTTATTGAGAAACGTACTCATACTTTCATCATTGCTAGCTGTACTCTCTTACACTATATACCCCCGTAGCCAGGTAAATAGTCAAGCAGGTGTATGAGTAGTCCACACACTTCGTCTGTAGTGCTTCCTGCCTGGGTACAAGGTGGCATAATAGTGATGGGAAAACACAACACGATGTGGGAATAAAAAAAAATGTGCATACTGAACAAATTTAATGTTTGTGTATTGTTTGTTTTACTGAGAGCGATTTTCAACAGTTGTCAGAGTGAATCTTGGTAATTTATTTTGCCATTTCACCCCAGGTACCCCTCTTCAGTGTTTGTTGGTGACACGTTTTGCTACTTTGCGGGGATGACCTTTGCTGTGGTGGGAATTCTGGGACACTTCAGCAAGACCATGCTGCTCTTCTTCATCCCCCAGGTGCTCAACTTCTTGTACTCGATCCCTCAGCTCTTCCACATGGTGCCCTGCCCCCGACACCCGCTTGCCCAGGTATTACTAATGCTGCCATCTTCTTTGTGACTGCAGCTACCCTTTAAAATGTAGATATAATTACATTAGGAAATTGTATTCATGTTGTTCCTTCCTTTTTGAACTGATGCATGAAGACTGAACCCTGACACAGGGAAGCTGGGGATGAGTTACTCGAAGTTCAAAAGTAAAGACCTCTCCAAATTGGGAAACCTCATTTTGAAGGTAAAGTGCATGCTCATGGGTTGGCTGATCTGTGTCTCATTTTTTCATTCTTGTCCCTTTAGAAATTTTCCCTTTTCATTTCACTGGCAAATTAACATATTTCAACAAGAAAATATCTTTGCTTGAAGACACAGGAATGTTCTTTTTCACACCTACATTTTTTCTGGTGTTCTGAATGAGTTTTTGATTTTTTTTTTCATGGTTGCAGGAAATCTACAGTTAGCTAGATAATAATTGTTGCTTGACTGCTTGGAACCGTGCTGCCACTGGTTCACTTCCCCTCTCTAGTGTGATTTTTTCTCTCACCAGGGCAGTTCAGTTCAGGGGAGAAGGTCTATAGATACTTGGATATTTGGTGCATATTCCATTTGAGAAAATGTTTTCACATCTATCAAACAAACCCAACCTGGGGGGGGGGGGGGGTGCTGCAACTTCAGGTGTGGAAAAATCCCTTCTGACAAACCCAAGTGTACCACGTTAAGAGTATTGTAATGGTGGACAGATGGGTTTAAGCAGCTTCTGTAACAGTTCCTCATTTTCCCTGCAGGTGGCAGAGTCATTATGGCTAGTGGAGGTGCGAAGGGGCCAGGAAGGGGATGGTGACTTTGTGGAGTGCAACAACATGACCCTCATCAACTTTGTGCTGAAGATTCTGGGACCGACACATGAGCGGAACCTCACTGCCATCATGCTTCTCATACAGGTGCAGTATGGGCTGCTGTATTAAAACATGGAGAAGAAACATGTGCTTTTTGAAGTAGTCTTTGATTTGCTGAATAGGAATGTATTGAATCTTAGTGTGTGTCCTGTAATGCCCACCTCACTGACATTTTGACTTCCATATAGATGTTGGGGAGCACTATGGCATTTGGGATCCGCTATCATCTGGTGCGCCTCTTCTATGACGTCTAGATGACGACAGCAAAAATCATGTAAAAACGACTGAAGGGATGTTCATTCTGGAATTTTTTCTTTTACTTAAAAAAATATATATATATATATATATATTCTGTTAAATGAACTGTGAAACTATGAATCTCAATCGTTACTGTGTTAAACCTCTATGTCCCACATATCTTAACTGAAGAAATCAGATCATCACTTTTCTTTTAACACTTCTACCTTCATCCTATTAAAATTATGAGTCCACCTTTCAGAAGACTGGATGCTGGAACTCTTTAAATCTTCCCTTGCCCAAACCAGATTTTACTGAGGGACACCGATTCATGCCAGGAGGGCTCTGAAATGGTTAAAAAAATTCACTTTTATTAAGTGAAAAGCATGCCATAATTACCATATCGTCTAAACATACTGCCTGAAGGATACTATTTTACAGCACTGAGTGGTGGAATTCCAGTGTGGAAATAAATGTTGCATAGTAAACTTGTCCATAAGTTGCAGCAGGTTAGTAAGGATGTCTGTTTTTGGCAGGCTGTTTTCAGAGTGTTTTTTTCTGTTGTGTATGAGTCTATCAAGGGGGTTATGAAGGATGAAGTCAATACGCCTGAAGAGAGTTCAGGTACCGCAGTTACCTAGCGGTTAGAGAGCCTTGCATTTGAGCGTGCTAGAAGAAAATAAAGGAAGCAAAACACTGAAATGATATTCAAATTACTCCAGGGAGGATGTCAGAATCACTCTTTTAATTAATAATACAAATACTGCAAATGTGGGCTCAGATTGTTTTGTGACAAAGAACAAAAACACAAATGTAATAATCAAACAATGCACATACATTGTATATTTTCAGAATAAATTAAAAACAGGCCATCTACTGTCTCTGCTATCTCGGCTATTACTAGTGAGCTAGAAAGTGCATCAAATTCAAATGTTTATTTTCAATTGAATCTATAGGTTTTTATGATTTCCCCTATTTGTCTCCCAATTTGGAATGCATAATTCATCAACACTCATTGCTGCAATCTCCACTACTGAGAGTGCAGACGAGCACCTGCTCTTCACTGATGCCATGTCTTATCACACCATAGTTTACATGTTGGGCTCCCACACAGAAGTCAGAGGAAGACACTTCATATGCATCTGAACAGGCAGACTTGTGGGCACCTAATCGATCAGTGGGAATCGCTGGTGCACAATGAGACGCTATGCCCAGAATGAAACCCTCCCTTCCCTGGGCAATGCTAGTGCTAATTGCGCATTGCCCAGTTCTCTTGTGTGGATGGGCCCAACAGTCTGTTATCGAATCCAGACTGGTAGTGCCAATTTACAATTGGTACAGGTCATTTGTTAGAAAGGCTGGTTTATTATAAAGCTTTTCATATCAAGAGCAAAATGTTACCAATAAATGAGATTTAAGTAGGCTGAATGCATAATACCAGTCAAAATATTTTAATCCAGAACAGCAGTCACAGAGTCACCAGCTGCTGAGAACCATTAGCTTCGCTTTCATTGGTAAACCCAAGTGGAGTTCAGAGAAAGTTCAAAGAAACCACCAAGATGTTCTCCCTTTAAAGAGTTCCACTTTTCCATTTAATGACATGATGATGCAAGCATAGTCATCTTTGAGCTCTCTTTTGGAGTACTACATGGGGGTATATGGGGTAGGCCCATTCTTGAATGCCTAGAAATTTGGTGGGGAAATTTGACGGGGAAGCAGGTTTATTTATTTGTTTATTTATTTGCTCTTACATGAACGTTGCTTAAATGAACATGACTAAACATAAATAAGCATGGCGATTGTGTAAACAAATGAGATGTCGGTTTTTGGGGGAATCTGAGCATGACACTCAAGTTAACATGCTAAAGTGGCAAGGGATCTTTAATTACCACACTGAGTCAGGGACTTTCTTTAATGTTTCCTATAAATGACAACATGTTCTACAGGACAGTGCCACTGGATTTCTATTTGGTGCATGATTGAGATCTGCCATTTTGAGTTAGATCATGGACCTTGGCCATGCTTTGGTGCCATGTTGATGAACCCCTTTTTTGAGTTTTTTTGACGAGGATCATACATCACACTTTGTACACCCCTGCTGTTCCACAGGTAGTGCGTACCCAATATGGCTTTTGCCAACGCCAAAGCTCTTCCCCACACTGGTATTAATGGAAAGGGCTTTCCTATCTATGAGTTTTATGGTGTTGTTTTAGGTTAAACGATTTAGTAAAGCACTTCCCACACTGGGAGCAGAGGAATGGGCGCTCCCCAGTATGAGTTCGCAGATGTAGTGTCAGAGTACTTGATCGACTGTAGCTCTTTCCACACTGGGAGCAGCGGAAAGGGCGCTCTCCAGAATGGCTTTGTTGGTGTTGTATCAGGTTGCTTGACTGACTGAAACTCTTCCCGCACTGGTAGCAAAGGTACGGCCGCTCCCCCGTGTGAATACGCTTGTGTCTCGTCAGGTCTGAGGGGGACTTGAAGCTTTTTTCACACTGGAAACAGCGGTATGGGCTTTCCCCTGTATGAGTCCTCTCATGTCGAGTTAGCTGAATCACTTGCCTGAAACTCTTTCCACAATAGGAGCACTGGAACGGGCGCTCCCCTGTGTGAATTGATTGGTGTTGCTTCAAAGTAAATGGTTGGCTGAAACTTTTCCCACATTGGGAGCAGTTGTATGATCTTTCCCCTGTGTGAATATGTTGGTGTCTCCTCAGGTCTGATGGAGTTGCAAAGCTCTTCCCGCATAGGGTGCAGGAATATGCCTGTTCTCCATTATGAGACTGCAGGTGTTCTGCGAGGAGTGATTCCAGCCCGAAACTCTTCCCACACCGGAGACAAAGGTGTGGGTGCTCCCCTGTGTGAATTTGCAGATGGTTTTTCAGGAGTGACGGATATCTGAAACTGTCACTGCACAGGGAGCATTTGTGGGTACCTGGATTGCCTGTGTGTGACTGTGTTTGAGAGGGGGTTGTCTTAGGGGGTGTGGGGTGCTGATCTGTGCCACTGGGAGGCAGTGGGGTCCCGTCTTGGTTTAATCCAGACCATAGACTCCTGTTGTGCTCCTCTGGGTGAACCTCTTTAATGTGTTGCTGAAGGTTCACTTCTTCCACGTGAACGAATTGGCAGTGGGAGCAGGAAAAGACCTGAGATGGCAGCTCACCAGTCTGCCCTGAGGAGAGAGACACAGGAGACGAGCAAGTGTAAAGGGGTATACTGATAACTACTAAAACAATGAGGAAAAATACAACAAAGAAAATAAGAATAGCAATAAATAATTTATAGAACCAGTTTCCAATGTGAAGAACTGACTGTCGATAGAAACACTGCAGATACTGTATGTTGGCAATTATAACAAGGGACCATGAGATTTCACGGAACATATCGACCACCAGTGCACCTTGGACAATGGAGTACTTGATTAGCATCCAGAGGTTATGTATAAGAAACTAATATGCAAGCATTTACTGCAGATGATAACTGACATCCAGTAGTGTATAAGAAACTAATATGCAAGCATTTACTACTGATGATAACTGACATCCAGTAGTGTATAAGAAACTAATATGCAAGCATTTACTACTGATGATAACTGACATCCAGTAGTGTATAAGAAACTAATATGCAAGCATTTACTACTGATGATAACACATCCAGTAGTGTATAAGAAACTAATATGCAAGCATTTACTACTGATGATAACTGATATCCAGTAGTGTATAAGAAACTAATATGCAAGCATTTACTACTGATGATAACTGATATCCAGTAGTGTATAAGAAAGTAATATGCAAGCATTTACTACTGATGATAACTGACATCCAGTAGTGTATAAGAAACTAATATGCAAGCATTTACTACTGATGATAACTGACATCCAGTAGTGTATAAGAAACTAATATGCAAGCATTTACTACTGATGATAACTGACATCCAGTAGTGTATAAGAAACTAATATGCAAGCATTTACTACTGATGATAACTGACATCCAGTAGTGTATAAGAAACTAATATGCAATAATTTACTACTGATGATAACTGACATCCAGTAGTGTATAAGAAACTAATATGCAAGCATTTACTACTGATGATAACTGACATCCAGTAGTGTATAAGAAACGAATAAGCAAGCATTTATTACATATAAATAAATGATAACTGACATCCAAATACAATAATTACAAATAATACAAGAGCCAAGCATGATGTAGAAGTTTTTTTTTTGTTGTTGTTCAGAACGTAAAGTAGGGTCTTGTGGTCAGATGAGACGAAATTGGAACTTTAGACTCTGAATGCAAAGCTTTACATGTAGGGAAAACAGTGCTTTGAGATCCTGAGACAAAATGTGCTCTATGAGTGCAACCCATTAGTTCTAAGCTGCATCACTAAAGGCCCCAGTAGTCTATACTTAAAACAAAATCGAAATTGGCGGATATGCAAAGGCCGTTGAACTGTTGTCGAATACGGCGGTGGGAGAAAATGTCAGTATACTCACTGCAACTCACTGGTGTTTTCGTTTAATGACGCTCCACGTCAGATGGATTAGGAACTTATTATGAGTTTCGATATCATAAACATTGTCTCAACAGACTAATGCGCCCATTATGCAAATGCAGTCAATGCGCTCCTGGAGGAGAGACAACGATTCACACTTATCTTGAAACTAATCTAAGTGTACTTCTATAATTACAACATAGACATTTGCAGTATTACTATATCGAAAAAGTAATGGCAGGATGGAAACGTAGCATAAACCCTGATGAAATAATTACACATTTAAAATCACAACGCTGATACGGGCAATTGGCGACTCTCGGAAACGGAAGAAAACGATGAGTCAAATCAATTTATTAATTGTTAAAATGAGTTTCTTGATAGATGGAATTTCATTGTCTCTCTAGTTCCTGCTTGCATGGTCATACAAGTGGATATATCCTTGAACACCTTCAGCTAATCTAGCTTTGTTGAGAAATTGCAGGCGAGGGTGTATTGGGGGCGGTGACCGAGGCTTTCTGAAAATTTCAACTAGTTTGGCTAGCCAGCCTGCAGACACTGCGACGATCAAAGCCCAATGCGATGCTTCGTTTTGGTCGCTAACCAGTAAAATCATGTTCGACGACCTGTGCAAATCCGCCAATTTCGATTCTGTTTTAAGTAAACTGGGGCCTTAACGGTGTGATCTATATGCTAAGATGTCTGTATGGTCTCGGTTATATTGGAAAAAAGGATAGACTCCAGATCTTGTCCATTTCAAACTGTTTCATGAAAACACATCTTCCCTTGTACCCTTGTACAGGGCAGGGCAATATGGTCTAAAACTGTTATCTTTATTTTGGTCAATAACATTAATCACAATATACTGTACATCAAATAATGCTCTATACAAAGTTTGAAGAGGATTTTCAGCTTAGGACTCAAGATGTTACAATTCAAGATGCTAGATATAAATATAGCTACACAAATACAGTATAACCTGAGAAAATAACCCATGAATGTGGGTCGTTCAGAACTCTAAAAGTGAAGCCAAAATACACTAATTTAATTTGAATCATTGTACTGCTTACTTGCAGGCTATTATATTGTAGCTATAAATAATTTTATAAGTTAATAACCAATAATCAAACCAGCCGTAACCTGGATATCAAAAGAACATTTTTCTAGCGCATTTTCCAAAAGAAGCAGCATAAGACGCTACATAATAACTTGTCTATAGTTGACAAATGATAGCAAAAAATGCTAATATTGCATTCTCAAAACATTACAGACTAAGAATGTAGCCAAGGTTTGATTGGCTATCCATGCTGTAGCCTATTTCTCTATATGAAAGTTACGTGATGTTGTTTGTTGAGGAAAACAGGCACAACTTGCAAAATAATAGTACTGCAAATAATGCAAGTTTATTGTTTTTGTGGTGAACCTTCCACCCCCACCAACACAAAAAGCTCATACACACCTATGGAACGCCCTTCACTGTCCAGGAACTCCTCCTGTCCCAGGGCTGTCCTGTCCCAACTCCTGCAGATACTCTCTTTGTCAGCGGGGCTCAGCAGCAGTGAGCCGGGGTGCTTCTGCAGGACATGCCGTTTGATGGTGCTGAGCTGAAGGGTCACCAGTGAGCTGCTGCACACCATGCAGGTCATCCTGTTCTGCTGCGGGTCAAAGTCCATCAGATAGTCCCTGTGCCAGTACTGCTGGTAGATGCGTCTGCGTTTCTGGCCCCGGTCAGTCAGCGAGGTGCTGTGGGGTCGGCGGTTGGAGCAGGAGGATAGGGTGGCAGGATTTCTGGAGGCCTCGCTTACTCTGGGGGGGCCGAGGGGCTCAGCCCTGTCTTCTTCACCTCCGTCCATACAGTTACTTTTCTCCCCTTGGGTACAACACACAGATCTGAGGCAGTGCCAAACTCATTTTACCCCAAATTACAATGCCTGCCAGTGACCCAAGAAAAAAAGAATCCCCTTTTTTTTAAATTCACTGAATCTTAGCAGCTTCTGCACAACACACAAAACTTAGGCTTGACACAGGCTCGTACTACCCTTGCGGAGCTCTTGTTGGCCATGTCAGAATGTCTAAACTTAGTTCTTTAAGATAGCAATAATTCACATTACTTACATTGTAACTATTAAGATGACAGTAAGGATATTAGCAGCACACTGTCCACAGCCTGACATGAATATTCTTAACGAACTGTTTAGCAGCACACTAATATCACATTAATAGTTGGAACATTCAATTTTTGCATTTAGACTAAAAACTTTATTTGGAATGCAGTATTCAGAATAAACCAATATGGGCCATCCGCTTCAATAGTCACAGACATGACACTGCAGATGAGCAAATCTTTTTTTATTTCTTTATTTTAAAATGGACCCCCATTTCATCCCAATTTGAAATGTCCTATGTGTGTGTGTTCATTACTACAAACTGCTATGGAAAAAATGTGTATGTCGATATACAGGCAAAGTATTCACCTGCATTTTGCGATCCATTGGAGGGTTCAGGAGAGGTACTGTAAGAGAATGACAAAGCCACAATATTACTGTAACACAAACTCATGAGGAGAAACTGTAGTCTAACACTAAAACTCTTACTCTTTCTCTGATGAATCTGAAAGCAATTTCTTTCTCTTCCGGGTCTTGACCTTTCTCTTCTGTTTCAGTGACCTCTCTTTCTTTGCTGGAAAGAGCCCTTCCCGTTTCCATGTAGCTTCAATTGTCTGGATCCCAACACTGGTAATGGAGTGGGGAGGTGAAACTGAAAAGTCTGTTATTTTGCGTTGGTGAACTAGTTCTGTAGGCTGTTTCTGTAGACAGGAAATGACCTGAAGTGACAGGCCCTCCCCTTCCTGTTTCACACAATCTACTTTTACACTATTATCCAGCCCTCTGTCAGTTTGTAGCTTTTGGTCGGTTTCTTCTGTCTCACTTTTTGCATCTCTCTCTTGTTCTTGCTCCCTCCACAGTCCCTTGACTTCTTTATTTCTCACACCATCCTCAGTCTGCCACTCCCATTCTTCCTCTTCCTCCTCCTTTATTTTGGAAAGTACGTCTTTTTCCTCCCTGCTCATCCCATATCCAGTTGTCCTTTCCTCTGATTCTTCCTTCATGTCTACACCCAAAGAGGTGTGGCTTGAAAAGTTTCGACAGATTCTAATTGGCTATTAGTCAGTCAGCTCAACCAGACTTCTAAATGGGAGGAGAGACAGAAAGGAGAGGTTTATGTTGACCTTGAATGGAGAAGATTTTGTAGTTGGAGAGAGTGAGAAGGGCAGAGAGAATTTATGTTTATTTAAAATAATCTAAATAAAATGACAATTAAACTTGTTTAAAAATGTATGTATATTTTGTAACCCTTGGATGTAATCAATATAATTTATGTTCACAGGAGGTTTGCTAATCTGGTGTGTAATCCTAATGTTACAATCGCCATTTCCAGAACTGGCCCACTACAGTGCAAGCAACTTATCTATATGTTGCTATTTGAGGTGGATTTTCATAATATTGCTCAGATGTTTTACATGTAGCGAATACATATGTATTTTTGACTTAGCCTATGCCTCATACCTGTGCTGTGCACACTCATGCACCCCCCATATTTCATTACGTGCTTGGCCCTCCATTTGCAGCTATATTTACCTTCAAGTTCATACTTAATAATAGTGAAACCAGGCGCTATATATGATTTCAGCAAAATACTATGTGAGCATCTGACTTTAGATGGATATTTTCCAGATCACAGTTCAACAGGGAAATACATAAATACATAAAAATATAATGAATAATGAATGCAATCTTTATTTAGTTAATCACAGACATAGTCCCTGAAAGGACATTGGATTGCTCCTCCTGCCAGGTTCATTATGGAAGCAGTAGACGTCTTAGCCCATTAATTAAACACTGCCAAAACACTTTTATGGATACCTGCATCCGATTTTAGAATATAGCTAAATAGCAACACCCCTAATAGAGGTTAGAGAATCTAGCGTTAGTGAGAGTATGTGGACTTTTCTTAGTAAGGAATCCACAAAGCAATTGACCTCACATCTAGTAATAAGTAATTAGGCCTAAAATGTCATTTTGAAAAATAAATCAAGATTTTTTTTTAACCTCCAATCCGACGAATTTATCTATCCGAGAGTGCTTCTAACAAATAACGTTAACGTCAGGCCTACTCACTCCGTTTTCTTGCTGGGAAGAACTGGTTTCTGCTAAATTCGCTAATAAAACAGAATGGAATAACGGGTAGCACTTGAATGAATGAACAGCGTTGATAATTCACTATATTTGACTACCGAATGTTGCTAAATTTGGAGCACTGGCTAATAGTCAATACACAACTAACTTACCGCAGCTATCCAATTCCACCAGATAGTTGGTATTTCTTCTTCTTCTTTCATGGCGAATTGCTACCACACGGAAGCATTATTGCCACGATAGTTTGTATTTAATTGGTGTTGATAAATAAGTAGTAGTACAATCTGACTTGAAGCCGTGGAAAACAAACAACGCACAGTGACAGTTAACCAACTAATCTCGCGAGTACGTTTCGAGACTTCCGGTTAAAGGTTTTCAAAGTAAAAGTCCTTGTTAGCGACACTGCTTAAATTGAAAAAAATTAAATAAATATATATATATATATACATAGTAAGTAATGTAATCAATTTACAATATAAAAAACACAATCTATGCATACTTTATCAATGAAAGGGGAGCAAACCTGGGGTAGCTTCTGGTATTGCAATCATATAAGATTTACACCATGCATATTATTACGTGCATAGGCCTATATTATGCACACTTTCAGAATATTTGCCAAAGGTAATTGTCCTGACTGGAAAGAAGCAATGCATAATTCATAAATGAAAAAAAGTTAAATGTAAAGACCAAGTAAAATGAAAGAAATGAGTGTCTATTAATATTCTACATTTCCTAACATCTGCTGCTAATTTCATACTATTTCAAAGGTTAATTGCTTCTCTCCACTCTATATCATTCTCATCTCCATTTTGTCTCTCTCAGACTTTCCACATGTCAAAAGGACATATTCCACTGATCCTTGCACAAGGCAGTTCTCACATAACCATATTGGATGTTTCCCTATAACTTTCAGCATGTTGTTCAGTCTACTATGTCCTTGGCGAAGTCTTCTAATGACTATTTAAAACATTTTTTAGAAATTATTTGGCACCCAACATGGGGCTGTGTATATCCAATTCCCACCCCCACATTTGGAATGCCCAATTAATCCCAACCACGTTCATGGGCGAACCCCACTGCACGAGACACATGGGTATCAGACCTCAGTGCAGACCTACGACTTTCCTCTGAAACACATGGCTCAGCCTCTTCAAATTACTATTTCCTCTTTCTTGTTCCTCCAAAATGACCTAAGCTTTGTTTCAATCGCCCAGTAGGCACCTGCGAAGGTACCTTTTCAGGGAGTTAAAAATTTCTCTGCCATATTCAGTGTGGTTCTAATCCACAGGGGTCACTTTTGATCATTACTAATATGCCTTCAATCTGGGTGTTCCCAAACTGTACCCGCCATGGTAACTTCAAAGGAGGTGGAAGGAATTATTTTCTCTGAATCCATTGCACCTGGATATGGTACTTAAGAAGGTAGAAATGTTTTCCCGTTCGACAAAACAACCTAATTTCTACAAATGGCCTCTAGGGAGTGGCAATTACGATGTGGCTTTTTGAGTTTGCCTGAAATTTCGGAAGTGAAGAAGAACATGTCCACTTTGCAGGGAATTCCATAATAATAATAAGAATTACATAAAGTACTTGATTAGGCACATATGCAAGGCGTTTGGTTTAGGGATTACCCTCTTTGGAACGGAACAGAGCTCTAAAGTCCACAAATCTGACGTAAACCAACCACTTTTATTTTGGTGGGGAAAATTGTAACAACTTGGAAGTGTTCACCGGAAATTCAGTCCCGGAAGTCTGGTTGTTGCTGGATTCACGGAGCTGTTATCCATCTTCAAGCTCGTATATTTTTAGGACTGCGAGCTATAAAATTAGTGTCCAAATAGCTCAAAAAGAGAGGCTACCGAGGCGAGCTTATAGTTTACATACCTTTACATTAACGCAGATCTCCTGAACAGCTGCCAGGTTGCATGACTGTCTCCTGGACACTGAATAATATGATTGCCGAAACTAGTATGTTACTGGATGGCTGTTCGGGCAAAGTGGAAATAGATTCGTAGCTAATTCGTTTGTTTTCTACCTTATATCGTTAGCTTTACTTTTTCTAAGAAATTGGCTGCAAGGAAACAGTTTGACCATCACGGACACCTCCACCAGTCCTCGAATTAAGTCATGCCTCCAAACAAACGGTCGCGTAGAGAGGATGTCACGGTGGAGCTTGTTTGCGAGTGGGGATCGTGTCAGGATGCGTTCAGTAGGATGCAGGAATTCTGCGAACATGTAGAAAAACATCTTCAAGCCCTGCGACTGGAAGACGAGGAGTCTGAAACCCTTGGTGAGATTGTTGGGTAGTTTATTTATTTATTTTTTATTATTTTAAATTTTTATCAGTTATTCTTCAAATTGTTGATGCCCACAATATGTTTCAATTTATTCATGTGCGTCTTCAATCTGTGTTTGTTATATAACAGATGACCACTAACAGTGTATACATTGCAGGTTAAAGAAGGGCAAATTTAACTGAGCCTGTGTGTTCATAGAGGGTAGGGAACGTGTTAAATGTCCTGTTGGTTTTGTTTGGCAATATTTAATGTTATACAATGTTACAGTTTATAGGGGTGTAGAACGGAGTACTTTATTAAAAATACTTTAAACATAAACCACGTCTGAATGGTTAAGAATGATGATGATGGTTCACACATCTGCTGCGTGCACGTGCATGTATGGGTCATTTCACACAAAGTGGATTTCGACACCCATCTCAGATTGTTATTAAATGGTTCCTGTAATTATAAACAGACAAGATGAGCATTCATGTAACATTGCCTAGAAGTATAATTTGATCTGTGAGAAATCAAGCTAATTGAGGCACCCAAATTGGACATTTTATTTTGGTTTGACATAAATTTTTGTAAATAAAGTACTCAACATTCTATTTGTACCAAACTGCTTCCTGATAACGATTAAGACACCAGGAATCTAAATAAATGTTCAAAATCCACCCACAGATCCCCCCCCAAACCCCATCCCACCACAACAAACGGTATATAACATCAATTCTCTTATGTTTGATCAGTAGCAGGATCTAAGGCTTAGAGTACTGTTGTTAATCTATCTAATCTATTCTGAGCAGTGAATATGGTGTTGGTTATTTTCCCCTGTGAATGAGTCATTGAAGTTGTTTATTTTATCATCCATTATATAATGTGATAGTTCATGTTTCTGAACAACAGATGCCGCTGTACTGGCCCACCCTTTAGGTTGACATTGACAATAGCATCATGTCTGTTAAAAAATTAGGATTATGTGTAAATCAGTATCATTTGAAAGTAAAGCTTTAAATTTACCAATTATGTGAACTATACTAAGCTAAAATGTCCAATTTGGGTGCAGTCAATTAGTTTGATTTCTCAAGCCAAATTATATTTCTACAAAATAATGTTACATGAATATTTATCTTGGCTGTTTCTAACTAAAGGAAACATTTCAGAACATTCTGAGATGTTGGGTGTCATGGCGTCTGAAATGATATGGAATCATCTGTGCGTTTTCAGCTGAAGAGCAGAGCTGCTTGTGGCGGGAGTGTGGTTTCTGCTCAGTGGAGGGCCCAGAGGAGCTCCTGAGGCACGTGTTCTTCCACTGCTACCACACCAAGCTGAAGCAGTGGGGGCGGAACGTGCTGCAGGGCCAGCCTGAGCTGGGCTCTTGTGCGCTGGGCCTCCAGAACCGAAACATTGTCCCCGACCTCACCGACAACTTTGTCTGCCAGTGGGAGAACTGCGAGGTGAGCTTGAGGGAGAGTGCGCTGCCTGCGTGCGAGAGGACCCTCAGCCTTTTCTGAGTTCTTCCCCATCGGTCAATTTGAACATTTATATGGCTCATTTTGCACTTTGTCCCATGCCTGATTAGTTCTGCATTTATGGCACCATCACCATGATTAGAATTTCTGTAGGGCTGTCCCAAGGTCTGGATTATATTCCCTGGCAGCAAAGCACACTGTGACAATTCCATGCACCATAATCTGTAATAATCTGTGTTTTTTCGGTGTCATGGCAGCCCCCTCTTGTTTGTGCCACAGAGCTCACTGGATAACCCAGAGTGGTTTTACCGACATGTGGAGATGCACGGCATGTGCATGGATATGAAGTCCAACGGCAAAGAGGAGAGCGTGGTGCACTGCGGGTGGAAGGGTAAGGGAGGAGTGAGTGTTTGGTGCTCTGTTTCTGGGGGAGGGGGGGGATGCCGGGACAGGGGCAAGCAGAGGTGCTGTTCCACATCTGAGTGGTGTTGGGGGGTGTAGGGGCATGGCACACTGTTGCTGAGGAGTGGGGGTGATGGACCAGCAGCAGAGTGCGATGTACTGGTGGGGGTGAGCTTTGGTAGGTAGGTAGTTATGTAAGTTAAGTAAATTATTGGGAGGGCCTAGGTGAGAAACAAACTGGTTGACCATTTCCATATTTAGACAAAATCTGTGAAAGGAGACATGCTGCTTTTTACATTGTTGGGAGTTAGCTCAAAAACAAGGCAAAAAAACACGCTTAGCAAAAAAATAATTATAATCTGACACGCAGCTTTCACCCAGTTGCATCCTTCAGTGTAAAACTCTGATCTAGAGTGGAGACAAAAGGCCCAACGTTTCAGCACATTGATTATAAATGTAACGGGGGGGGAAAGGAATGACTCGTATAAATTGTGATGGCGGTGAAGCTGACAGGCTGATTCTGTTGTGTGTCCCAGACTGTGGGGCGACCTTCAAGGCCCGGTTCAAGCTGCGCGAGCACCTGCGCAGCCACACGCAGGAGAAGGTGGTGGCCTGTCCCACCTGCGGGGGCATGTTTGCCAACAACACCAAGTTCTTTGACCACATCCGCCGGCAGACCACCATCGAGGGTGAGACAGGGACAGGGACAGAATGTGTGTGTGTGTGTGTGTGTGTGTGTGTGTGTGTGTGTGTGTGTGTGTGTGTGTGTGTGTGTGTGTGTGTGTGTGTGTGTGTGTGTGTGTGTGTGTGTGTGTGTGTGTGTGTGTGTGTGTGTGTGTGTGTGTGTGTGTGTGTGTGTGTGTGACTGAAAGACCTTACTCCTGTGTGCAGTCATGTCTTAAGCCTGATTTATACTTCATCGCTCGACCCTTTCGACAAGTGTCGAGTGACAAAACGTATGTATTTCCAATTGAAAAAATTGTAGTTCGACACCTTTTCTCAGTGTCGCGCACCTCTAGAACGTTATATCGCTCGCGGACAGCATCGTACTTTGTCGCGCAGTCTGGACAGCCAGATGGAACGTCTAAATTCATTGTCATGGATACGTTTTTTGCTCACTCGGTCTATGGTTGGTAGCTAAACATGGAGGGGATAAAGGAAAATATTTGTATTTCACACATTTGTTTAACGAGAATATATTCGCCCTGGTTTTCCCCTGTTGGTTTATGGGACGGACAGACCACCTTCTTTTTTCCGTTCCCGTTGTTTTTTTTTGTTTTTTGTTTTTTTTAGCAAAAGTAGATTTAAAAGTTCTTCCTCCTCCATAATCTCAATAATTTCACCGAGCGCTGCCATGTTTTAAGAAATGTAAACAAATGGTCAGAAGTTGTCGTCTCGTTACCATAGAGACAACCGAACCCTCATCGCAGACCTTCTCCCGAAGTATAAATGGCAAACGTCGTGCAACACCTTAATTTTTTGCGTGCGACGAAGTATAAATCAGGCTTTATGATGCCTAAGAGGCAGGCTTTCCTTTTCACACAGAAGATGGCTATTGGCTGTGACTGACACAAATGAAACGGAGAAAAAAAGAACACTGGTGCACTTTAGTAACACTTAATGGATTTTGAAGAGTGTCAAGCTTTGGATCACATCTCCCATTAGCCACCTCTTCTAAATGTGCTTTGCCTGTAGAGTGTACCTTGGTTGTTTGCTGTGCACCTCTCTGATTCACTGACTTGTGTGGGTGTGTGTGGGTGTGTGTGTGCATCTGTGTGTCTGTGTATATTGTGTGCGTGCGTGTGTCTGTGTATATGTGTGGGCGTGTGTGTGTGTGTGTCAGGCCAACGGTTCCAGTGCTCACACTGCTCCAAGCGATTCGCCACGGAGCGACTACTGCGGGACCACATGAGGAACCATGGTCAGTCCTCTTATTTTCCCTCCGTCTATAAGCCCTGATCTTATCCACAAGCAAATGTTTTTCAATGGGAGGATGGAAAATGGCAATTTAAGTCACATTTACTTTAGTGTACTCATTGAGGACTGTAGTTTTTATCACTTCATGGCATACGTTATGTCCATTCAGAATTGCCAAACCTTTGATTACCAAGCAACCCAATAAAGCACTGACCACCACTGAGTCATCCTTGATGGGCGGAGACAGAGTTTTTTCATCATTGATATGAGCACAAATGGCTGTTAATCTTCTTCATTGAGATTCCTGGGGTAAATCCCTGACTCAAATGGGTTTACATATCTGTGCTGAGTGTACCAAAACATTTCCGGGACTTCAAATTTGAAGTGGCAACAATATTCTGTATATTCTGTGATCATTATTGTATGTTTTAAAATATGCTTGATGTATTGGAGAAATCATGTAAGCACATCTTTAGATGATGACTTGAGTTCTTAGAGCCAGAGGCGTTTACATTTAAAGAGCTGTTCATGCAAATATAAAAATGGGTTGTTAGGTTCACTGAAAAGTGACTTTGTGGAAAGTGAATCCCAGAGAAAGTGTTAATTGCACAGACACAGTGCTCACCTTGTAGAATTGCCCAGCTGGATGCGTGTTTTGTACTTGTCCCCTGTGTCCCTGAGGACTGGTTGTTCATAGAGGTGCCCTATGTACCTTTTAAACGGTGATGGCCTGCAGTATGTTGAATGCTAAGTAGTTCACATTTTACAGAGCTCTCCCTCTCTCCTCTCTCTGTATTCAGTGAACCATTATAAATGCCCGCTGTGTGACATGACCTGTCCGTCTCCCTCCTCCCTGCGCAACCACATCAAGTTCCGCCACAGCAATGAGAAGCCATACAGCTGTGAATACTGCGAGTACAGGTAGGGCTACTATGGGGCAGCTGTGAGTACAGATAGGGCTACTGTGGGGCATTTGTACAGCTGTGAGTATAGGTAGGTCTGCTGTGGGGCATTTGTACAGCTGTGAGTATAGGTAGGTCTGCTGTGGGGCATTTGTACAGCTGTGAATATAGGTAGGTCTGCTGTGGGGCATTTGTACAGTTGTGAGTATTGGTAGCTCTACTGTGGGGCATTTGTACAGCTGTCAGTGTAGGTAGCTCTACTGTGGGGCATTTGTACAGCTGTGAGTGTAGGTAGCTCTACTGTGGGGCATTTGTACAGCTGTGAGTATAGGTAGCTCTGCTGTGGGGCATTTGTACAGCTGTGAGTATAGGCAGGGCTGCTGTGGGGTATTTGTACAGCTGTGAGTATAAGTAGGGTATGCCAGTATGGGTAGGGAAGCTGCAAGGCATCAATACAGGGGTACATTCAGGTAGGTCTACTGCAGGGTAGGAGTGTAGGTGTGAGTATTGTCAGGACAGGTTAGCTTATTGTGGGGTAGGAGGGTACAGTACATCTTCAAGAGGCAGCAGAGCTGAAATTTCTCATTGCCCCATAGAATTACAGCAATATGAAATCTGTTTACATTTATCTGTAAAATGTCATTTAAAATGTAATGGAAAATAAAAATCAGATTTCAGTGGGAACCCTGTTTATCATTTGTTTGTTTGCATAAATGTGTGTAGGGATGATATTGCTTAGTTTGCCGGTACTGTTGCCTGAACCGATACCTTCTTTAAAATAAAGAAACAAACGACAACATTATAGAACATCTCTTTTATTGCCAAGGCAAAGAAATTGAACAACTCTTCACCGTTTAAATTTTACTTATGAATAAATTCAAAACACAAAAATTTATATAACGAATAAAACTGAGTTTAATGTTAGTTAGTTTGCTGACGGTGCCTGCTGTCACTGACGGAGTGAGTGTAACGTCACAGCTAGTGAAGGTGCCTGCTGTCACTGACGGAGTGAGTGTAACGTCAGCTAGTGAAGGAATGCGGCTGGGGCATGGGTGAGGAATGCTTCTGTTGCCGGTAACTTCCACTTAGGAGCGCCAGCGGGTGGCAAAAACAGTGCTCAGGCATTGTATTTTAAAGTGGCACCAAAATCTGTGTTGCGATTCGGTCTGATGGGTACCGGTCGTATGGGAACTGGCACCATATTGGTGCTGGGTTTTGGTACCCAACCATATCTGTGTGTCTCTTCAGCTGCAAGAACCTCATTGACCTACGCAAACACCTGGACACCCACAGCAGCGAACCGACATACCGCTGTGACATCTCGGAGTGTGACTACTCCACACGGTCCCTCCACTCAATCAAGACCCATTACAAGAAGGTTCATGAGGTGGGAGAGGGGGGACGATGGGGAACTTCAACTGGGTTTCTAGTTTAAAAAAAGTAAAAAGTGAAATAGATTTTTAACATGTTTCTCCTTGGAAAAATGACCCATGGATCAATAGGAGCTTGGAATTAGAGATTATGTAGTATTTGAAAGCTGGAAAGGTATCGTGATTGATGTAGCACACACTCCTGCCACTTGAATCTGGCTTGAATCTTTAAGCAACATGCTTTACACTGGTGGGTCAGATATTGTCCAGTGTAGTGGCTCGATAAAGCATTTAAATGTGATTCCATGTCTTTGTTGTTCTTCTTACTCTCTTTTGGGTATATCTAATAATGAACAGACTGTTACTATTGATGTAGTTATGTTTTATTGTTATTATAAATTTTTCTCTTCAGGGAGATCTCATTCCCCGTTACAAGTGCCATGTTTGTGACCAGTGCTTTACCAGGGGCAACAATCTCACCTCCCACCTTCGTAAGAAGCACCATTTTAAATGGCCCTCGGGGCACCCCAGATTCAGGTATGGCCACTTTGTGTACCCCAGATTCAGGTATGGCCACTCTGTGTACCCCAGATTCAGGTATGGCCACTCTGTGTACCCCAGATTCAGGTATGGCCACTCTGTGTACCCCAGATTCAGGTATGGCCACTCTGTGTACCCCAGATTCAGGTATGGCCACTCTGTGCACCCCAGATTCAGGTATGGCCACTCTGTGTACCCCAGATTCAGGTATGGCCACTCTGTGCATCCCAGATTCAGGTATGGCCACTCTGTGTACCCCAGATTCAGGTATGGCCACTCTGTGTACCCCAGATTCAGGTATGGCCACTCTGTGTACCCCAGATTCAGGTATGGCCAGGGACGTCACTAGGATGCAAAGACATGGGGGGCTTAGCCCCAAGGGAAGGGCAAGAGATGCGAGCGCAAATTTTTTTGGTATATACTGTATTAGAACTACAGTACACATATGTCAACAACCAGTGAAGAAGCCAAGGTGGCAACAAGTAAAAAGCAACAGACATATTCTCTTCTTCCATTTCTCTTTTGTTGAACAAGAGTTACTGTAATGTTAGCTTTTAGACACATAAAAGCTGCATGGGGGGAATTTACCTAGGCCAGACTCTGTGCTCCTGCTGAGTTCTTCTGTAGGCTATGACTTAAATGCTATCCATCTGCTTAGAACAGGCGCAGATCATGCTAATGTATTAAATATTAAATTCCTCTCTCTATTAGATAAGTTGCAGGTCCAAAGAATGTTATTTAATTACACCAATTAATTGTGATTCTAAACAATAACATTCTATGGGGACTGATATTACTGTTTCGAAATACTAGAGAGATATATTCATGGCAAAGAATAGAGAGCTGTCGATAGAGTTAGCTAGCTAGCTATTTCTTGTATTTTTCTCGTTCACGATAGCGTAATCCACTTGTGTGTGTAGCTAACGTTATAGCATATGGTTATGGAAAAGCGCCTAATGTTCCATTGAAAAACTTTGCGTGTGTGTTCGCTGCACATATGGAGGTAACTGCTTTTAATTTTAATGATGACTGGACCAAGTTAAACATTAACAAAACAAAAGCTTATGCATCAATTTGAAGCTGTTTGCTGACGTTGATTGTGGGATTTTAGCTACGTTAGCCAACTTGACAGTCAACAATAGCTTAATTTAGTGTTAACATCATAGCCTACTACAATATCCCCTTTCCTTTACCTCAAGTAAACCTAGCTAAAGTTAAGCAGGTAACAATTGTTAACAACTACTTACAATTTCACTCTGTGCATCATTCACTTTGAATCTTCACATCACGGCTAAACTCCTTAGCCACTAACATTATCCTGTCACAAGCCGTTGCCAATGGCGATCGTTACTTGGCAGAGCGAGAAGCTGCGAGAAGCAATGGAATGCAGCCTCCCCCAAAGTCCTCGTGCCCGCGATTTACATTGTGAAGTAGGCTACGACAGGCTAGTATTGGATGGGGAGACAACAACATACAAACCAGAACGATAATTTTAAGGCAATAATGCCAAATTATTTGGGGGGGCTTGAGAACATTTTAGGGTGGCTTCAGCCACCCTAAAATAGGCCTAACGACGTCCCTGGGTATGGCCACTCTGTGTACCCCAGATTCAGGTATGGCCACTCTGTATACCATACAAATTTAATTTAATTATTCTAATTAATGGCATATTTTTTTCCAGATCAAGTAGAGGAAAAAATCATGGAATCACTCAATGTTGAGGAAAAAATTATGGAATCATCAACAAACAAAATCAACAATTAGCACTTTGTTGCTCCTCCTCGGGCTTTTATGACGACCTGAATACTTTGAGACATGAACTTCACTAATGAAAAACAATATTCTCCATCAAGCTGGTTCCAACTTTCTTGAATAGCGGTTGACAGATCAGTTTTGCAGGATGGAGCCTTGTCATGGACCATTTTTTTTCATTTCCGGATTGAGATCCAGACTGTTTGCTGGCCATGTCATTGAGTTGATATGCCTTTTCTGAAGAAAAACTAACTCTTTGCACTGTGGCAATATGCATTATCATCCTGAAAAATGACTTCATCACCAAACCTATTTTCTATTGATGGAATGAGAAAAGTGTCCAAAATTTCAGTGTACACCTGTGCATTGACTGTTGAGGTAATGATTGCCATCTCCCCTGGTCCTTTACCTGACATGTGACCCCATATCATAAATGACTGAGGACATTTGATTGTTTTCTTCAGGCAGTCATCTTTATATGTTTCATTAGAACGGCACCAGACAAAAGTTCCAGCATCAACTCCTTGGCCAATGCAGATTCGTGATTCATCACTGAATATCACTTTCATCCAATCATCCACACTCCATGATTGCTTCTCTTTAGCCCACTGTAACCTTGTTTTCTTCTGTTTAGGTGTTAGTGCTGGTTTTCGTTTGGCTTTTCTATATGTAAATCCCATTTCATTCAGCCGATTTCTTACAGTTCTGTCACAAACATTGACTCCTGTTTCCGCCCATTTGTTGTGCATTTTCTATTTTCAAGGCATATTCCTTTGAGTTTTCTATCCTGACGCTTTGATGTTACATTACATTACATTACAGGCATTTAGCAGACGCTCTTATCCAGAGCGACTTACACAACTGTTTAGCATTTCTTTTACATATATTATCCAATTATACAGCTGGATATATACTGAAGCAATTCAGGTTAAGTACCTTGCTCAAGGGTACAACGGCAGTGTCCTACCTGGGAATCGAACCTGCAACCTTTCAGTTACAAGGCCAGTTTCTTAACCATTATACTACACTGCCGCCCTGATGTCTTCCTTGGTCTGTCCGTATGTTTTCCTTTTATAACCTTCATATTTTGTTTATACTTACCAAATTTTAGACACAGCTGACTGAGAACAACCAACATCTTTTGCCACACTCCGTGTTGGATTTCCTTCTTGAAGGAGTTTTATAATCCTTTCCATTGTTTCAATTGACAACTCTTTTGTTGGGGCCATGTTTCCTTTCAATTAGCCAAATCCAACAGCTTGTTAAGGTCTCTAAACACTCTTTTAACTGCAGACTAATTTGCATTTTTAGACTTGTGCCGGTATTTGTTTTAGAAATGCTAATTACAAGGTGATTCCATCATTTTTTCCTCAACCTTGAGTGATTCCATAATTTTTTCCTCTACGTGATCTGGAAAAAAATATGCCATTAATTAAAATAATTTAATTTAATTTGTTTGAAGTATGTTTCACGAAGCCAGAATGTTCATCTATTAAACAAAAATAGTTTTGTGTCATATCTGTGATTTGTTTATTTGCTACAAAGTAAAAAACCTGGGTGAACATCCTCTAAGTATGGTGATTCCATAATTTTTTCCAGGGGGTTGGAGCTCTCTATGGGCAGAAATGGTGACAGCAGTAATTTGAATTGCATAACTTGAATTTGTATTTAATTATTTGAAATTGAATTTAATGGTTTGAAGTTAAATTCAGTCTTCATTGCATTAAATTTTCACCTTTAATTTCAAGGTAAAAATTCAAGCTTTCAAATTCAGTTATTACAATTCAATTTCAGTTTTCTGTAACACATTACATAACCCATTATTTGCAGGTTGGAACCCCAGAGTAATGGTTCTGAAACTGGTCCTGACTTATTATTAACACCCCTACACCCAACCCCCCCCCCCCCCCTCCTCTCTTCCCCCTCTTTCTCCTTCTCTCTCAGGTACAAGGAACATGAGGATGGTTTCATGCGGCTGCAGCTGATTCGCTATGAGAGTGTGGAACTGACGGAGCAACTAATGGGGAGGCAGGAGGGTGGGGACAGGGGAGGTGCTGGGGACAGAGGACTGGGCGGGGACACGGAGGCGGCCCAGACCGACTGCCCCATGCAGGGGGTGGGATTGGCCAATGGTGGAGGAGAGGAAGTGGGTGTGGCAGAGTTGAGAGGCATCGTGCTTGACGGCGTGCAGGCTGACGGCACGGGCGCAGGGGGGAGTGGCCTGGGACCCGTCATCCATGTGGAGAGCGGGACCAACGAGCAGGGCGAGAACGTTTTCTACGTGCTGACCAGCACCAGCCCATCCCAAGCGCTCATCCTCCCCTCCGCCACTGAGGATGGCAGGGTGGACAGCGTGATGATGCAGTTGCAGGATACTGCCCAACAGCTGGGCATGGAGGTGGTGTAGCCCCATCCGATTTCTCCGCACCACACCTTCCCTTTCCCTGCCAATGGTCCTGGAACTGAGAGGGAAAAGGGTGGTGTGCACCAAGCTGGGAGCTGCTGGGTTTGCACAGACTAACAGACTGCCATAATGAGACCAAGCTGGGAGCTGCCAGGTTTGCACAGACTAACAGACTGCCATAATGAGCGCACCTGCGATAAGAGAGGCGTGACTACTAAAAGCACAGAAGTGACTGAACCACTGGCTTCAGTAAAGCAAGGGAGCTTTTGCTTTCTTCTTAAATGCAACCTTTTTAAAAAATATTTAACTGGCTGTCTGTGCATAAGTTTTTTTTATTTTTTTTTTTATTATTATTGTGAGGAATTATGTTGCTATATATTAGCAGTGTGTCCTAAAAATGCAGAATGGATGTCAATCAGGTCTCCTATTGGACACAAAGTGCAGGAAAATATTGATAAACATTTATTATTTTATTTTAAATTAAGTATCTAAAATATGCCTTTTGATTGAAGTGTCTGAAATGGATTGAAATGGCTCATGAATAATAATAATTCCCTCAAACAAAAAATCTTTATAAAACCTGCAGAGCTTGATTTGATAGCTTGATTTGATAACATACACACATTGGTTATGTCTGAAGTCATTTGTAAAAAAAGAAATCCTTCATCCTGTGTAAAACATTTATCACATATTGATTCTCATGTAAAGCTAATGTTTTATACTGCTGTGGTTAAGCCGCCATTGAAATGGCATCCCTCGCCAAGACTGAGTACATAAATGGTGAAACCATAGTCCATTTTACTAATTGTGCCCCCTAACAGTGCCTGGTCTTGTTTTTTTTGCAAGGGAGCCAGTAATCATAATCAAGACCTATAATTATGTTTTCCAGTTATCTTTATGGATACTGATGTTCTATCAGGACAGTAATTGATTGGATGTGCCCTCGGAATGAAAACCTGGACTGCAGCCTAGACTGTGATTGGTGACCCCCTGCTGTGAGTTCTTTAATATTGCAGTTACCACTGTCAGCCACAAGAAGGCACATGGGCTCTTTTGAGCTCTCAGCCATTCAGTTGCAACGTAGTTTGATTTTTTTTTTGGGGGAAAAAATAAATTATTGCTCTAAAATCTTTGTGGTCCTTTTGGTGATTTATTTTTTTCTTGGGGGATGGGTGGGATGTCTCGTCACTGCACAACCCCCCTATCAACTGGGTGGGGGGAAAGCGCATTAAAAAAATGTACATTTTGAAAGAGGCAGGATTTCCATTTATTGCATTACGAATGCACATGTATTCTGTTCTGCGCGTTCCCATCACTCTAACAAAAAGGAGCGTAGCTACCAGCTGTAGCCAGATAATGCCTGCTTCAGACTAACGCTACACAAACTCAGTGTTATGCAACAACTCTGAAAACAGAAAAGATTTTGTTGTTTTACCTGGAATTTTAGATTACATTTTTACTGTAATGTTAGCAATACCAATCTGTAATCCTGAAATTGTATTTAGCAGACTTTCACGTTCACAACGAGGTATGTGGGGTGGGGGTGTGTCTCTTTCTCTATGTTGTGACAACAAATGTGGGGAAAAAACTGCATACTCTAGCTTTAACTGCTTATCTTGACATAAATGAAGTGTTTGGCAGACATGTACAGAATGCCTACTTCTACCTGAATATTCTACAAAGAAGTGATATTTTGTCTGGTAACCCAAGAGAAAAAGGTGAGATCCTACCTCCATCTGTCAGGAGTCCAGCATCAGCAGCACTGTGGAGAGGAGAATGATCTCTCTTACAGTCATTCTGTCTGTGCTTTCAGGCCACAACCTCTGCTTTCTGTAGCTTAACACTTTTTCTTATTTAATAACTTTAAATTTAGATTCCAGTAGTGCCTTTCAAAGGCCTCAATTTACTTTTTCACTGCCTTTCACACCTGAATGATAGAATGGCCTTTAAGACATGAAGTCCAGTACTGGGTACAAGGAGCCATTGTTCTGTCTGTTACACCACCGAATCAACAAAACATCTTATTTCATATATTGTGTGAAAGCCATTCTTTCTCTCTTTGAATCTCTTTTTTTCTTTTTGTTGGAATACAAATATGACCAGTGTCTATGTAAACAGACAGAAAATTAAATATTGACACAAGTTACATGGAATGAAAAAAGAGCACATACCACAAGTACCCAGTGCCCCCCAGTAGAGATATTGAATGTGATAATGCAAATAAAACATAGAAAAAAGGTTTACTCATCTTTGTGTAATCATCTTGAAAGGGATTGCTTATGTAATGAATACATTGAAGAAAACCCTGTTCAAAGGAAAATGAATGGCAGGTTTTTTTCTTTTTCCCTATATTACACATTTTTTTCATTCTAAAGTTTAGTTATTATTTTCAAGAATATGTCATCAAGACAAATGTATTGACCATGGAGGAGTGCTACTATAAATCATTAGTTTTCCCTCCTAAGATTCAGTTGAATTTTTTATATTACAAACCCCAATTCCAAAAAAGTTGGGACAGTGTATAAAATGCAAATAAAAACAGAAAGCAATGATTTGCAAATCCTTTTTGACCTGTATTCAATTGAAAACAGTACAAAGCCAAGATATTTAATGTTTTAACTAATCAGCTGTATTGTTAGATACTGTAAATTTACGCTCATTCTAAATTTTATGCCTGCAACACGTCCCAAAAAAGTTGGGACAGGGACATGTTTGCCACTGTGTTACATCACCTTTCCTTTTAACAACACTCAGTAATCTGCGGAGACTAATTGTTGGAGTTTTAAATTTTTTCACATTCTTGCTTGATATAAGACTTCAGCTGCTCAACAATCCAGGGTCTCCATTTTGTCATATTTTGGGCTTCATAATGCGCCACACGTTTTCAATGGGAGACAGGTCTGGACTGCAGGCAGGCCAGTCTAGCACCCGCACTCTCTGACTACGAAGCCACGCTGTTGTAACACGTGCAGAATTACATTACATTACAGTCATTTAGCAGACGCTTTTATCCAAAGCGACGTACAATAAGCGCATACAGAAACGTCATCAAAGTCACTACAGAACAGACAAGACAAAGCACATCCTTCCCATAATGTACATTACATTACATTACATTCATTTAGCAGACGCTTTTATCCAAAGCGACGTACAGTAAGTGCATACAGAGACATCATCAAGATCACTACAGAACAGACAAGACAAAGCACATCCTTCCCATAATGTAGCAGCTATCCCTAGTAATGAACGTTGAATGTAGTTCACAGTAAGCTGTGGGTAAATCAGCAATACTACACTTCTATTCTAAATACTATTATAAACTATAATAAACAGACAGGAAAACACAGGGAACTAGTAAACGGGGAACTGATATTCCTAGGTGAGGATATCAGTCAAGGTGGAGTCTGAAGAGGTGTGTCTTCAGGCCTCGACGGAATGCAGGCAGGGTTGGAGTAGAACGTAGGGGAATGGGAAGTTCATTCCACCACTGAGGAGCTAATGTGGAAAAACTCCGCAGTCGGGACAAGCGAGAGCCTTTGACACAGAGGGGGGGAAGTGCCAGTCGCCCTGCTGTAGAAGAGCGAAGTGGTCGAGCAGGAACATAGTTCTGGATTAAGTCCTGCAGGTAGGCGGGGCCTGTCCTATTGGCTGCAGTGTAGGCCAGGGTCAGAACTTTGAACCTGATCCTGGCTGCAACTGGCAGCCAGTGGAGAGACCTCAGCAGGGGGGTTACATGGGAAAATATCGGGAGGTTGAACACAAGCCGGGCAGCTGCATTCTGGATCAGTTGAAGAGGCAGAATGGTGCAGGCCAGTAGGCTTGCGAGCAGGGAGTTGCAGTAGTCCAGGCGTGAGGTGACCATGGTCTGGACAAGAAGCTGGGTGGAGTAGGTGGTCAGGTACGGTCGAATCCTCCTGATGTTGTACAGGAGGAACCTGCAGGACCGAGCCGTCGCCCTGATGTGCTTTTTGAAGTCCAGCCGGTCGTCCAGGACCACCCCCAGGTTCCTTGCAGAGCGGGAGGCAGCCACCACGGTCCCGTCAACGGTGATGGAGAGGTCATGTAGTGGGGAGGTCTTGTACGGCATGAAGAGGAGCTCTGTCTTGTCAAGGTTGAGCTTCAGGTGATGGGTAGCCATCCACTCAGAGATGTCAGTCAGACAAGCAGATATCCTCTCCTTAACCTGTGGGGTAGAGGGAGGGAAAGAGAGGAAGAGTTGAGTATCATCAGCATAGCTATGGTATGAGAAGCCATGTGAATGAATTACTGAGCCAAGAGACTTAGTATATATAGAGAACAGCAGAGGACCCAGTACAGATCCCTGCGGGACTCCTGTAGACAGAGGATGGGGAGCAGAATGTGGCTTGGCATTGTCTTGCTGAAATAAGCAGGGATGTCCCTGAAAAAGACGTAATCTAGATGGCAGCATATGTTGCTCAAAAATGCATATGTACCCTTCAGCATTAATGGTGCCTTCACAGAAGTGCAAGTTACCCATACCATGGGCACTAACACACCCCCATACCATGACAGATGCTGGCTTTTGAACCTTGCATTGGTAACAATCAGGATGGTCCATTTCCTCTTTGGCCCGGAGAACACGATGGGCCAAAGGGCATTATTTCCAAAAACAATTTGAAAGGTGGACTCGTCAGACCACAGCACACGTTTTCACTTTGTGTCAGTCCATCTCAGATAAGCTCGAGCCCAGAGAAGTCGGCGGCATTTCTGGATGTTGTTGATATATGGCTTACGCTTTGCATAGTAGAGTCTCCACTCTGTAACCAACAGCACTCAAGTCCTGTTTGCTTTAGTTTGCCAAAACATCTTTAGGAAATAACGTAGCCTATCAATGTAATTTTCTGACATTATAATAAAATGGCAATGATAGCTAGCTTGATCTACAATGCGTCCCTCCTCCCTATTCAGAACAGTGAGATGCAGGCAGAATTTCCCTCACTGGCTCCGCCTACTTGCCTATGTAATTAACACAGCCACTTGAAAACACTGTAGTCTTTCAGAGACCAGGAAATGGTAGAGGTATACATAATTTTGACGTATACCTCTACCGAATTTTCAACTTTATATTCAAATAACTTTGTGGCCAGCCACAACTAAAGACTAAATTTGCCAAATTTAGACTAAATTAGTTGTGCCTCGGTCTGTTCATAAGGTTAATGTTGTTGTTTGGTGGAATTACCCTTGGCATGGCAGCATATCAATGCCATAGATTTTATTTTCTCTCGCGATTTTTGGCATTGATATGCCGCCATACACTGGTGAAAGGGACATCGATATATATGGAACGCAAAATTCAGAAATCCTCTCCTCTATTTCGTCCTCGGAGTCTTGGGCTTGCCTATTCACAGATTTGCCTGCTCCAAAATCGATATGACCAAATACTGCTATGTAATTCGATCCTTAGGTTTCACTGCGGATCTCTGCATTCTCTGGCGCAGCAGCTGCACATTTTGTGTCCACGCTGTCATGCAGACTCACGCTTTGGCCCAGCGTGAACAGAAATAGACAATTCTCAGTCAAACTGCATCAACAGCCGGCGGGAATAGCCTACTCTTCAACTCACGTCCCTTTTCAAGCACGAGACTGGAATTACACTAGAAGCTGCGTGTCCGGGTAGCAGCCGCTGTGCGGCGCCCGATTCCTTTCTACGCCCATGCTAGTGGATTACAGCTGTTATACACGCCGTGGCCAGGAGCAGCGCAGATTTAGCATAGTTTCAGCATCAAGTCTAAAAGGTTTTAGTCCTGTGTGGAATACCTATAGACTACGTTGTCACTTGTCAAATGATTTCTAACTGCATTTTCTTGTATGTCGTAAAGTGCATCCATTTGATTTATAAATCAGTAGTTTTACTTATCTAACAAATTTGTACAAAAATAAACGGCCTTTCCTCAGCACCAGAGCATCGATTATGAAAGGCAAACGTTGTTTTTGCTTGCCTAATTCACAATATTTGCACTTTCGCAGCTTTATGCATTTGACCGACGTCAAATTAACATTAGGCTATGCTATTCCATACAAAAGGCCTTCATCACTTGCCAGTCCATCGTACTGCAAGCTGCCATCGAATATGCATAGCTGCCTTGCTTATAGGCTACTGCAGCGAGGGACTACCGGTCTTCGCTGTTTTTTTGCGATTTACACCAAACAAGCTAATTTAACTGTGCAACTAGGCTACAATCATTTCTCATTGCACCAAAAAGGTCCAGATGAGCGTTACAATGCCCAGGATGTTTGTGGTTCTGTTCACAAGTGATGCAGGGCGTCGGTTGAACGCTAGTAACCCCGAATGTTTCACCGAAAATAACCCTACCACTGCAGCATCAGCATCAACGCGGAGGAGCGCGCGACACAGGTGCAGGTCTTAAAGTGAACGTGCACCTAAAAACGAGCAGCCTGGGAGAACAAGCACCGCTCTGTTGAAAATTTATATCCCTTGTCGCAATCATGTAGATGCACCATAGGCAATTGCATCATATGGAAGGTGTTTTGAATGAGTCACGATCCTCTCCAGAAATTTCAATTAGCCTACCTGTCACAGTGCTACAATATATATATATATATATATATATATTTTTTTTTAAGCAATATTGTACATCACATAAATAGACAAACATAATACATATGCATATAGACCTACAGGTATTGGCTTGTTAGCAGAGCTGTACAGCTATAAAGTTATCTCTTATAGCCGCTCTCAGTGCAGAATATATATCTAATCATTCTCCCAGTTGGGGGGTGGAGGGGTATGACAAGACATTTGTCCATTAGCACCATGCCATTATTGATATAAGCAACCAGTCTTCCTGTCACTCTTCATTTGTGCGTGTGTGCGTGTGTGCGTGTACTGTAGCCTACAAAACATTTCCTGCTCCTTTTGGTCAAATTGTTTGCTATTGCCTGCACCCCATGTGTCCAGCTCCGAATCATTGTGATGTGACATGTCATATTTATACATTGATCTGGCAGTGTTGATATCTGTTTACATTGCAATTCAACCTTAATTTCCAACCCTTATGGTTCATAGGTTCCTGCATGATCGCTTCATTCACCCCAAGGCCTGGTTAATTCGAGTCGACTTGCTGGGTGGTGCAAATGAGAGGCCTGCACTGACCTGTCACCCTGTAAAACCCTTCAATTATCCAGCATCCTCTTACCCCAGCCTACGGGCTATTGTCTTTCTTTTTTTACGAATACAAGTGACGAATGACCTCGCGCAAAAGCTCGACTTTCGGCAAAACCCCTCAGCCCCCCCATGTTTATATCGGCATGTATGAACTGGAAGAGAACTGCGTTAACTCTTTCATCTCTGTCTTATCCTGCAGTGGTCTGCGGTGAGGCGCGTGTGGGACAGTTTAAGCACCGACGAGTGAAGCCAGAGGGGGAGCGAGAGTATGTAGGCTATATGTGAATTAACTTTTTTATTTTACTTTATTTTATATTGTTGGACAGTGCTTATGCATGTATTCCTATTAGTATCAAACCAATGGTTCTGCCGGAATGCAGAGCCCATAAATAAAAACAAGCACGGGCTCTTTAACGTCCATATTCAGAATGTGCCTCCTGCAGACATATCTCTTCAAAAAACCGGCCAGTTAGCCTACGCCCTGTACCGGAGACGGGCTGGTGCGTGAGATATAACTGCGAGGAACCAATATAACACGACTGAGTAGGCTATTCACTAGGTCTAATCAGGGATATCAAATACTGATTGACACGTATACTGTGTTGTGAAATGTGAATGAATAGAATGTAATACAGCTGTTTTTACTTTATTTAAAGCAACCTGCCTCTTCAATTTACTTGCCCCGATTTGCTGGAAAAGGAATGAACTGTCGAGATGTCATCAAGATGCTGCATTTGTTGAATTATTAATTACAGCAAATTCTCTTCTCCGGTCTGAGATTAAATTTTTTCCTAAACTGCCCTATGTCGGGCGGACAGGGATATGCATATGCTGGAAGACCGAGAGGACGAGCGTACGCTTTTGCCATTACTCTCACGCGGAGCCTCGTAGACATGGATCTCCACGCACAGTGAATACCTCTACCCCTCACAGGACCTGTGTAGTTCCACTTTTTGTGCGTCTTCATTATAATCTACTGTTTCGTCCTGTCAAGTGCGGAGGAATGAATCGGAATTGGCTCTAAAAAGGGGACACAGCTGACGCATACGGGGTATCACGGTTGCTGACCACGAAACAATCAAAGGTAGGCTATGCTAGTCTTTTCACCATTACAATCAGAGTAGCCTATCTAACTCTTTATTTAGAAAAACCTATGAAATTAAATATTTGCCTTGAATTAGTGTGGTCCTTAACGATGTAAAGTGTAAGATCGGTTCCGGATAAAAAAAATAGATGTTATAGTCTAGTTTCTTACCAAAACATTTCGATAACCCGTTATGAATACACAATTGCTACTTTTACAGCATTCATATCACGCCAAGGACATTGCTTTACCGTAACAAGTGTCGCCAATGCAAATAAATTGTATTATTTGCACTTCATTGGCAATGCTTGCGAGGGCTTGGATTGGATAATTGCAGGGGCGGGAGTTGATTTATTTCCCTATGACCACTCCTGCCGCGTGTGATTAAATAATTAGATTTGGAGCCTTTGGTTTGCATGCTGCTTGTGCTGTAATGGAGCGGTCACCACCTTGATCTTCAACTTCCGTAGTTTTTTGTTCCTAGCCTTATATACATTCTCTTAACATATATACTGGATGGTTGAATTCATTGGGTGGTCCCATTATTCCTCAGAACAAAGGCAGTGAATTTGGGATTGTGGTAAAAAAATAATAGACGCTGGTATATTTTTACAGTAGGCCTAGTGTTGATTTTGGTATTATGCATATGTTGTCATGGTCATCTGGATTATTTGGGTTTTCAGTTATTTATTTTTAGTGCAATTATAACCTCCATTGATACATATTAATTATAACCCCCATCAATACAGATGATACTATTATATACAACATAAATATTACATATGAAGATCTGCTAATGGAAAATGCATCTATAAAATCCACAAGTTAAAAAAAAAAAAACTTGGTTGTGAAGATGGCGAAGATGGTGTCGTGTGAAACAGAAATGATGTCATGGCTTTTTCTAGTGGCCATGTGTAGATTGATGACTATCCTGTTGAGATGGATTTATCCCTCTGGTTTTCCTTCCTGCAGTGCATATTCCAGAGCTTACAGGTTTTCTCATGGATGTAAAGCTCCGACTTATGGGTTGTGTGTTTGTGAAAGTGTGTGTTTGTGATGCAGTCCCGATCCCTTCCCTCGCCTCACCAGGGTCCCCTCACTGAGCATGCAGGTGTGGGTTTTACGCAAGTCTTCCAGAGTAAAGACTTATTCTCATGCTGAAATGCACTTTGGTTGACTGGGAAAAAGGGTGTGTGGTTTTCTTGGACATCTGTGTCATATCCACTTAAATGAAGAAGCTGTCAGTCAACAGGGCTTGTTTATTGAGGTCTGTGTGGGTGAGCTGGGGGGATTACACATTGTTTTTATATAATGTGGCATGCATACACCAGAGAGCGTCTTGTTTTGGGTATTGAATGGGTCGGCAGTATAATCCAAATAATTCCTGTTCTGTGAAGTTGTTTGTTGGCAGGTGAGTATCAGACTCCTAACATAATGCCGTTGTAGCACCTGTCAATACCAGCGTAATTATGCACAAGGGTCAGAGACAACACACAAGTGGCACTGTCTGCTATTTGTTACACTGTTTGATTGTAACATGTTGAAGGAGGCAGCAGAGGGCAAAATGGATGACGTCAGCAGGAAAATAAGATTTAGTCGAGGCATTCTATTAATAAATAATAGGTATAAATGTTCGGTACATTATTTTAGAATGACTTCTGTGATGCTGTTTTTAGGTCACAGGATGAGCAAGTGAGGGTTTTGTTACTGAATTCTCAAGCACAGCCTGTCTACGTGACATTCCTTCCCTATACATGGCCAGAATTCTGAAACACATTGTAGCCACTAGCCTTTCTTAGCACACGGAGGCCACTGGAAGGTATTTACGCTAACCGTGCCCTCCCCTGTGCTGCACACAAACCTGAGTGCACACCCAGCTCTTCTTTACTCCTGCCAGCTCTGGAGAAAAATGCCAGGGGGTTTACTGCATCTGTTTCAGTGTATAGCTTCCTCTCCAGCTAGATTAATTCTATAATCTAACAAAATGGATGCAGAAGATTTGCTCTGAACATTTGCCTGTGGTTGCCAATAGACTTGGAGGAAATGTTACATTTTTCTTATGATTAAGGTCTGAGGATTGGTGGTGTTCGTCCTGTGTGAGTGTCTTGTTTTTCCCTTCCCAACAGCAAATAATTCACAATGTATCTTCCTAAATCTAACTGTACGGCCTTCCATTCACATGTTTTCTCAGATCAGCTACATATTCTCATTAATGCTCTCACTTTAACTCTTAAGTGATTTTTTTTTGCTGCTGAATCAGCATTGGTCTTCCTGGCTTTTACTTCCCACGTGACATGTAATATTTACTATTTACAAAAAAAATTAGATTGATGATTTGGTTATTGGTGTCATGCCAATATGCAGACACTATTCCTCCAAACAGGACTGGGCCCAGGCCTTTTGTAATAATAGTGATGGGATGACAGTGGTGTTAGTCAGAGGGGAAGAGAAAAGCCGGCCTGGTTGTGTATGCAGCCTGTCTCCTGTAAGCCTACTCATGTTTCCTCCTCCTGCAGTAACTCGTGTGGCTTCCTTTCCTCTGGCTCCGGGGGATTCTCTGTTATCCAGACGTTTCTCTGATTCAGCACAATGGCGCAATCTCAGATGAAACGGGATCCGCCTCAGAAACAACATTACAGACAATGCAGTGCATATTGCATGTTTTCTTCTTTCTCTAGAGAGGAATATATATTTATATATATATATATATATATATATATACACTGTATATATATATATGTACATACATACACAGTGCAGTCCGTGAGTATTTGGGCAGTGGCACAATTTTTGTTGTTTTGCCTCTGTACTCCAGCACATTGGTTTTGGAATGAAGGGAGGGGACCCAATGGACAAATTAACATAATCTTAAATATTGTTCTCATATTAAGTACTTGGTGGAAAATCCTTTGCATTCAATGACTGCCTGAAGTCTCCGACCCATAGACATCGCCAGATTCTGGGTATCTTCCGTCGTGATGCTCTGCCAGGCTTGTACTGCAGCTGTCTTCAGTTCCTGTTTCTTTCGGACTATTCTTGCCTTCAGTCTTGTCTTCAGAAAGTGAATCACATGTTCAATTGGATACAAGTCAGGTGATTGACTTGGAAAACTCCTTGGTTGCTGTAGTGGTGTGTTTGGGGTAATTGTCCTGCTTCAGGGTGAAGCGCTGTCCAATAAGATTTTAGGCATTTGTTTGGATCTGAGCAGAAAAGATGTTTCTATACACTTCAGAACTAATCATGCTGCTGCTGCCATCAGCAGCCACATAATCAATAAAGACAAGTGAGCCAGTTCCAGTGGCAGCCCTACACGCCCCAAGACTCTCCACCATGTATAAAAAGGGCTACAATTGCTACACTGCCCACCCAATATGGATGTAAACCAAGGGGCCAAGACTGGGCTTTCGTTTTGAAGCTCACTTCCTGGTTGGGCTGAGAGGGGCAATTGTGCCGTTGCTCACTAGCGCCACTACGATTGGCTCCAGTATAGTTCTTTCATCATGTAAGTCAATGGCAGCCTTTCCTTCATCTAATGCCTCGCATGTGCTGATTTTTTTAAATATTGTGTCGTTTCGACAGGGTATTAACATTTGTTCAGGACCAATCAGAGGGACAGGTTGAGTCCTCTTTGGCTCCACGGAGCAGACGCAGTTTGTACAAACGGGCGGCGAAAAAGACATCCGGAGCCTCAATGTTTTTACGAGGTCGCGGAAAGGCAATGGGTGACGTCACAGTGGCTTTGTCCATATTTTTATACAGTCTATGATGTAAACACCCTCAAATTAAAGCCATTATTGAGAATTGGGACAACACCTTGTTTTTTTGTTTTTTACTCTTCAAATATGCTGGGAAAATATATTTTGATTGATCAAAGTCTTATTAAACCATTATTTCTAACATTCACACAGGACACCCATTACAAAATGCTAGTTTTGCTAAATAAAGCAGATGATTTAGCTAAAAAAAACAAATTATTTATATTTGAATAGTATTTAAATAACCTAATTGAAAATAAATTGCTAATTTCAATAACAATTAATTAAGGGAATTGACCTCCGTCAGCATGGACGTCAACTAAAAGTTATCTTAATGCAAGTGAAAATACACATTTTAATTTGTTTCTATTTAGAAAGGAGATGGAGTTGATTATTATGTTTGAAACGCTGCTGATTGCAATATTATTTATTTAATCTTTCAAAAAATATAAAACTTACCAGAGGACAAGAAACCTTTCTGCCTTTTGTGAGACTACAGAGTGAGACAGGGGTCCTTAGGATATGGCTAACCATTTTTATGACTGAATAAATTAAATTTTTATAGAAATCAGACAGTGTTGACAAAAATCTGGGACACAACTTTCAAGGGCCAACATTTAACACACTTTTTAATTGTTTGAAATTGTGAATTCATGTCTGGGGCAAGGGTGTTTTCTGGCTCTTGGCAGGTATAGAAGTTTAAAAACTGAAATTAGTCCAAAAAATGTAATAAATTCTATTTATTTCATCCATAAAACACTTAAATGTAAACTTACATTTTTTTAAATGTAATAATTGTAAGATTTGTTGGTAGGACATGATTTGTCCCAATTCTCAAGAATGAGTCATATGTTGGTTGGCAAATTGGTTGTCCTTCCTTTGTACTAATCATATTTGTATTTCAAATCAAACAATGACTATGAGGCAAAATTCAGAATGTCTACATTTATTTCATGACTTTTATTTAACATGCAGTACCAGTCAAAAGTTTGGACACACCTACTCATAGAAGGTTTCTTTCTGTTATTTTTACTGTTTTCCACATTTTGGAATAGTAAAGACATCAAAACTATGAGATAACACAAATTAAATTATGCAAAAACCAAAAAAGTGTTAAACAAATAAAAAAAGTCTTATATTTTAGATTCTTCAAAGTAGCCACCCTTTGCCTTGATAACGGCTTTGCACATTCTTGCCATTCTCTCAAACAACTTCTGTGGTAAACAGGTGTTCCACAGGTAAACAGATGATGCCATCATGATTCTGTATAAAAGGATATCAAAAGACTCCTGATATCTTATAAGCAATACTATAACCTCTCTGCATTTGAATGTATCTCTATGGGAATTGGGGGGTGGGACTAGATTAAGTTGTAAATTACACGGGAATAGTATGGAACACATGGTTAGCTAAATGGCTGTAAGTCAACAAGGGTCTGAGGTATCAAACAAGCCTTAAACCATCACTCTGCTGCCAGAAATACAGTAGATATGGATGGATAACTTGAAGGGTTTCTTCTCCTGACTTATTTTTCCATAGAGTTCAATAGGAAAATTTGTCAGGAGAAACAACCCTTAAAAAGATCCATCCATATCTACTGCATATCTGGCAGCAGAGGGATAGTTTGAGGCTCGTTTGATACCTCAGACCCTTGTTGACTTACAGCCATTTAGCCAACCATGGGTTCCATACTATTCCTGTGTAATTTACAGCTTAATCTAGTCCCACCCCCCAATTCCCATAGAGATCCATTTAAATGCAGAGAGGTTATAGTATTGCTTCTAAGAGTACCTGGAAATAAGATATCAGGAGTCTTTTGATATCCTTTTATACAGAATCACGATGGCATCACCTGTTTACCTGTGGAATACCTGTTTACCACAGAAGTTGTTTGAGAGAATGGCAAGAATGTGCAAAGCTGTTATCAAGGAAAAGGGTGGCTACTTTGAAGAATCTAAAATATAAGACTTTTTTTTATTTGTTTAACACTTTGGTTTTTGCATAATTTAATTTGTGTTATCTCATAGTTTTGATGTCTTTACTCTTCCAAAATGTGGAAAACAGTGAAAAAAAACCTTCTATGAGTAGGTGTGTCCAAACTTTTGACTGGTACTGTACATTGGACTATTTTACAACAATGCCACTCGTTGAGTCAAGTCTCCCTATTTCAAGTCAGCATAAGTATTGGGACAAAGTACATTTTTACGAATTTAGTGACTTGCAAGGTCAGTATTTCATCTGCCACTCATGGACATCACTAGAGTTGGTTCATGATCCTTTGAGATGCTCGACCAAGCTTTGACCGCTGCCTCTTTCAGTTGCTCTGTTTGTTGGGGTTTAAGACTTCGGTTTCCTTTTGAGCAAGTGAAAAACATGTTCAATGGGGTTTAAATCTAGTGACTGACTGGGCCACATTAAAAACTCCCACCTTTCTTCCTGGTAAGCTGTTGTTTGCTGTATATTTTGGTTGTTGGTTATATATTGTTTGCTGTATATTGTTGGTTGTTTGCTGTATATTTTGGGTCGTTTTCTTGCTTAAACGTCTGTCCAATGAGCTTGGTAGCATTTCTCTGAATATTGGTGAAAAATATGTTTCTATTCACTTCCGCTGTCATTCTGTTGCTGCCATTGCTGGTTACATCATCAATAAAGACCATTGAACTGGTTCCAGATGCATTCATACAGGCCCAAGCCATCACGCTGCCTCCACCAAGTCCCTCTCTTTCTCCACACTTTCACCTTTGCATGACTCTGGTAAAGGTTTACCTTTGTCTCATCAGTCCATAAGACTTGTTTCAAAAACTCACCAAGCTCATCTTTGCAACCTCTACAATTTGCCTCTCTCAGTCTTCTGTGCACATGCAGTGTCCTGCAATAATTTCACCCCAAATGTATAGAGATCATTAACAAAATACTTTAGCTGATAAATTAGAATTTAATTGAATTTAATTCACAGCTTATAATCATCCTGTCATCACTTTCTGTTGTCTTCCGTGGACGGCCTGATCACTGGTGATTCCTCAGTCCTCCAGTAGTTAGCTTCTTCTTTCGGACATTCCATACTGTTGTAATGATATAGAGGCATATTTGGAATACACAAACATTCAACAATAGCTTTTATTTTCTTTCATCCTCACAGTGGCTTTCTTGGTTGTTATACTCAGTTCTCTGGCCCTCATCTGCAGTTTTCTTGTCTTGTATCTTTTACCTAATAAAGTAAACTCTACAAACACTTCCAATGTATTCTGATGAATACAGAGGAAAAACAAACAATTTGCCACAACTGTCCCAATACGTATTGCATTTAACTGTATATATACATATATTTATATATATGGTTAAATGCAAAGGTATTGGGACAATGACACAATTTTGTTATTTTGGCTCTGTACTCCAGCACATTGAATTTTAAGTAAAACAATGAATATGAGGTTAAAGTGCAGACTGGCCCAAAAGATCCCCACATCTGTGCTGTGGCACACATTTGTTTCAGATAGTGGATTCTGATCCCTCAACACTGAAAAAGAGGTGTTATCTGGGATCAAGTATTGTGATATGTGGTGTGAAAGGAGGAAGTGACACATCTCTGCTTTGTGTAAATGTTTTGGAGAGTACTGAGCCATGTCTGTCAGTAAACTCACTAAGAGAGCGACATTAAATAGTGAAGCATTATGTCATAAGCATTACTCTAGCTGACATAAAATCTTTCAAGAACACTGAGGAATTAAAATTTAATAAAAAATGTTACAGGAGTTTCACATACAAACTTTCTGGGAACAGCCCATCATAGTTATCATTTAGTCATGGAAAAACGTAATACAGACTAACTGTCAATAACATTTTAAGAATGTTATATAAGTAAGTATTGAAATGGCAGTTGTAACTTTCCTGATAAAATGAACATGAATGACCATCCACAATTCTAATTATTTTTTAGTTTTTTTTTTTACTTTATTGGACAGCACAGTGTAGAGAGACAGGAATAATGGGGAGGGAAAGAGAGGCAGAGACATGTGGTTTCGAACCAAAAACGTTGCGACTTGCAATGAGCATATGGATAGTGCTCTCCAGGCTACACCACAGAGGCACCCCAACTCTAGTTATTTTTAAGTAGAATAACTTGAGAAATAAAATAACATTAAAGGGAAAAGTTTAGGTGGTGGGTGCATTTACTCTAAGTTTCCGAGAATGTTCTGTGAACCAAAAATGTTATTTGGGATGGCACTTGCTTGTAACAATCATCATGATTCATTAGGTAGCCATTATTAGGTTTCTATAAAAAGTTACACATTTCAACAAAGTGTTACAAATAACATTCTATGCTTTTCATCCTGTGTGTTACTTATGTAAAATCAATTTCTCATGCATGGCACAAAAGCACATTCTTTATCCAGAAATTGATTTCTCCTAAGTTTATGCATAGCCCACATTTTATGATCAGAACATCTATGTATGCGGAAGCATAGGTCCAGTAAAGGCTACAAGGGTAAATCTCAAAACAATGCAATAATGGCATATATAAACAAAAATCATGCACTCTCTGCCCACTTGTTCGATCACGATTTTCAGAAAGCCTAATACACAGGCACACCAAATAAAGTATAATTATTCATGTGACTGATTTGTGTTGGACTATCATTTGAATGAATGCCACTCCTGTGAGTGATAGGCAATGGTGATCTTGGAAAGATAATTTCAAAAATAAGAAATGATAGAGAACAAAAAGTTAATCAAGGGTCTGCGGTATCAAACAAGCTTCAAACCAACAGCCTGCCAGATATACAGCAGATATGGATGGATTACTTTAAGGGTTGTTTCTCCTGACTCATTTTCCTATTGAACTCTGGAAAAATAAGGCAGCAGAGTGATGGTTTGCTTTCAATTAAATATATGTAAAAGAGAATTTACAAATCATTGTTTTCTGCTTGTATGTGCATTTGACATACTGTCCCAACTTTTTTGGAATTGGGGTTTGTAAATAGGGATTCCAAAATATGCCTGTAAGGACAAAACATTGATATTGCCAGATGCTCTTGCCAAGGAACCTAGGAAAAAAAATGTACCAGCCAGTACACAAAGCTATACAGACCATCAGAGGTTTGTGAAACCCTGTATGCTTAAAACAGTGCCACTCACCTTACTGAGTGCTGGCATTGTCTGGCTTTTTCTGGTGGGTGTCGCCAACACACAGCCTGTGATGTCATACACAGTATGTATATAAGTTTACTTGTTCAGCTAGGTGCAGGTGGTGGTGCAGTTATGGAACTAGACATCACCTTCTGACCTTACACTTTACCTGGGCAATGCTACAGCCAGTTATGTTTTGCTCTGCAGCAAACATGGCCACAGTTGGCTTTGATTCATCAGGCTATATGGTCCATGACTATACTGAAAACCACTCCTTTAGCAGGACGCACTATTTGACAGACACTTCAGTAAATGTGAGACGTGCTTGTTTTTGTATCTTCTGGACTTGCATACCAGGGATGCATTTTGTATTCCAAAGAGAGATGTTCTAAATATGAGTCAAACTTTTGTTTCCTCTGTCTGTTTATGGCTTCTGCAATGACCCCTTGTTTTCAGCCATAGATCAATAATGTAGACGGCCATTACATGAAGTGCAGGGAGCCTACAATCTTTGTGAACTGTAAACACGACAAAACATGCTCTACTTCTAGCTGACTGAACTGGACATCGGCTGCCTTTTTGTCAGTTCAGCACCCACAGGGCACTTTTAATGCGATGCTCCCTTACTGCATCGCAGGGGCTAAGTAGTCTGGTGTGCAAAATTCTAATGTTTGCTGAATGGTGTCCCCGTTGTCTGATATGACGGGCTGCTCTGTGAATTCCCCGTGGCGCGGAATGATGTTTGACTGTAGCAGAGCATTTATGCTCCCGTGTCCTGCCGGCATCTCTGTGCCCTTGGCGCCTGTCTGAGACAGCCAGACAGTGCCTGTTATGGACACACATCCTTATTTTATATGTATGTTATCATCTGCAAGATGCTACCTGAAGAAATTTAGCCAAATTGGCATGCTCCTGCCATCTAAAATGAGCATCTGTATGGATGAAGTGTAAGATGTTGTGTAATTGTTGTGTGACACTGACTACTGTATTGATGTTGTGATAATTGTGTGGTGTTTTGTGGATGATGTGTGGACATAAGGTATATTTTTCTTGTATATGAACTGCAAGGGGTGATTGTAATAATTTTAGTTCTGAAGTAATATTCAGAATTAATGAAGGCTGAATCTACAGTGTATGATTACAGTCTGTGTGCATGGGTGTGTGTGTGTGTGTGTGTGTGTGTGTGTGTACATGTGTACATACACAATCATGTCATCATGTCCTTTTCCATTTATGCTTAGAAGAACAATCTACAACTTATATCTCAATGAAACTAAACACTCAATGCCTATCATTGCTACCAGGAATACAAATGACTACAGCCACTCATAATTACTGTGTTCCTTTTACTCGGTGGTCATAAAAATAAATGGCCTCTGCATATAAGACTGCTGTTTTTCAGGTAGAAGTCTAGTTTTCTTTCATTGTGATTTTACAGTCTTATCTTGGTACTGTTTTTATTCATCTTGATGGTTTTTCACTGATGTGTTGCTCCCTATTCTGTAGCACTCCTCAGGTTTTGGTTGATCTTGAGCTGTGGGTTGTGTGTATTGGCCTTAAGTTATAAGAAACTCTGGATAAGTGCATCTGGTAAATTATAGTATAATCCGCCAGAAGCAGGGAAAGAAGACAGCAAAAGAACATTCAGACCAACTTGTCATTTTGCTTATTGTACAAATTTCCTGTTCTGTCCACCTGCACTCTGCCTCAGATAGGAATATATTGCTAGAATTATGCAAAAAAACTTAAAACGAACATCCAAACTTCATACATAGCCTTTAGAATAAAAGTAAAATGTGAAAATTCTAAATATAAATTTTTGACAAAAAATAAATTATGTTATTGAACAGCATATGAATGAAGTCTAAATTCTAAAGTCTAAAGTGTTGTCTATAGTGTAGAATGTATTGTATAGCTACTGTAATTGCATATACAATTAAATAGTTTTAATTTTGATTGGAAATATGTGATATGTTTTCAATATGGCATATATTTTGTCATATATACAAATAGCTGTAAATCCTATGGTATAAATAGATTTTTGATAGTAGGTTATTATGTAAACTATGACTGGTAAAGGTATAGGTTTAAAATTGAACTGGGGCCTGTTCCAGAAAGTAGGATTACTGAGTTAGCTGGATAACTGCACAGTAAAACCCGGAACCTTTCCAAATGTGAAACATGGACTGAAATAAAAGGAGCTGCTCCGGGTTTTACTTAGTGCAGTTTTCCAGCTAACTTAGTAATCCTGCTTCTGGAACAGGCCCCTGGTTTATCAAAGCAGATTTATTTATTTACTTATTTATTGAAGGTAGTATAGCAGATGATGGATTTAGAAAATAACAATATTAGTTTGTTTGCAATTCATAAATAAGGTCAAATGTTTGCCATCTAGGAAACATCTTAGACATACGGACTCAACCTTTCATCTGTGAATGTTATGTTTTTGCCTGCGCAATTGTTGTTAGATCGCTATTGGTTGCCATCTTTGGATAACCTTATTGAGATGTAAACTGCATCATAATCAATTTCGGTAATGTGGACAGTTTATTACTTCCAATGAAAATACAATTCAGTCAAGATGGGTCAATTCACGATGGGTCAATTATTGAGTCGTATGAGAATAGGTATGTGAGAGAAACCTTACCACAAAGAAAACTATTTTATACATTTGTGCCTATATCCTTGTATGTACTTTTTAGGTCATTATTATTTGGAGCATTAGATAGGTTAATTAAGTTACCAGCTTTGCCTTTATTATTCAAGATTATGAACAGAAAATGTACATATAAAGATGGCTTCTGAAATGTAATGTGAACCTTTCAAGCCGGGTTTGCACAAACTTTACCAACTAACTAAATTTAGTAGCTGAATAAACTGTAGGCTATAGCTACCTAGCAACACCTTCACCCAATATCTAATCTCATCAGAATATGGAATAGTTGATTTGTTAGAAAATAGGCTAAAATGGGTACCTAGCTACAAAATCTAGGAAAATAGAACATAGCATGATCTGCTATATTTCTCAGTTAGCTACATGATCATTTGACAATATTTGATTTAGAAAAAGTTGCATACTGCATCTTTTAGCAAGGGTTTTTTGTTACCTTCAAAACATTTTTTTTTAAATCTTTAAAAATTAAAATAGTGAGAATATGAATCATATCCCTTTAAAAGGTTTATAGTCATCACTCAATGTTGAAGACAAAGGGTTCCTTTGAATCCAGGCCATTGATCTGCTGACATTGTCCTGCTTATAGGTTCAGATGTATAGTTCTACTAGAACTTTTGGTTGTGGTAGCTTCCCCCAAAAAAGTACATGATTGTCTTTCTCATTTATTTCAGTGTCTGAGAAGGAACAAAACAACATTTTTAAGTTTTCCCTCTCTCCCCTCTTTTCCAGCACGTTGGTATGGCCGAGAAGGCCTTGGAACCCGGATCTGTCAGCATCCCCATGGAGGAGACCATTCGTAATGGGGGTGCGCAGGAGCCGTCCCTGCTGACACACCTGAAGAAGGTGGAGAATCACATCACAGAGGCCCAGCGCTTCTCCCACCTCCCTCGGCGCTCCACTGTGGACCTGGAGTTCACTGAGCTCTCCTACACCATCCGAGAGGGCCCCTGCTGGCGCAGGAGAGGTAGGGCATCCCTTTTCTCACATTCACTTCACTTTCCTCCTCTCTACTAGTCTCCTTCAGTTTCTTTCTCCCTCACCCCCCCCCCCCCCCCCCCCCCCCCCCCCTCCCCATCCTGTGACAACCCTATTGCAAGTGCTGCCAGTTTGGGATTGGCTCTCTTGGGGGTGTTCGAAGTAGGGCTTGATTAAACCGGCAGCACTGCCACCATCAGAGCAATGGTGAGCTAAGTATAGAAGGCTTTATGAGCTTTAATAAAGCACTTTTAGCTTTTATTTAAAGTGAGGACATTATTTCTTTCATATGGTTTTCAGCAGCCACTTTACATCACCAAACACAGACATACACACGCACACACACGCACATGCACACAAACATGTACACGCATGCACACTCACGCACACGCACACATGCACACACGCCCATGTGCACACATATTTAGCTGCTGTCCATTGGGCTCGATGATGACTCTTGCTCTCATTGATTGATGGGGGAGGTTTAGTGCTCCTGGCACTGGTGCCACTTCACATGGCTGTGGAGGCCAATGCGGGAGGTGCACATTTTTGAGCAGGTGGGAAACACGTGGTTGGATGCCGTTGCAATCCCTGAAGCTGAAGGTGTCTCTGGGTGCACCTCTCGGTTTTCCACTGAAGGCTGCCATTCTGCAAATGTTGAACCCTTCATTGCAGATGGATCACCAGGTGGACCCGTTGGAGGCCAGGGGCTTGAGATGTTGAGGGTTGAGGCCAGGGGCTTGAGATGTTGAGGGTTGAGGCCAGGGGCTTGAGATGTTGAGGGTTGAGGCCAGGGGCTTGAGATGTTGAGGGTTGAGGCCAGGGGCTTGAGATGTTGAGGGTTGATGTTGCAGCGCTTCAGATTGTCCTCGCAGTAGTCCTTGAACCTCTTTTTCTGGCCTCCAGCACACTTGGCAGAGCTGAGCTAGCCATAAAAGCCTTGGCGAGGTAGACGATCCTCTGACATGCAGATTGTTTGGCCCAGCCAACGGAGATGACATTTGGCCACCTTGTCCTCTATACAGATGGAGTTGGCATTGGCCAGGATGTTGTTGTGTGTTTGATTTCAATCAAAAATGATATTACAGGTGAATTCTATCAGATTTTCCAAGTGCATTGTGGAATAATTGAGTGATAGGAGTGAGAGTGAGGTTGAAAATTACCGGAGCCCTGTTTGACTCCAACCTGGACATTGAAGAGCTCTGGCTGGAGGCCACCGATGCTTACTCGGGCTTGCATCCCATTATGGAGCTGCCGTAGGACGGACAAGAACTTGGGTGGCACACCAAGTTTCAGGAGGTGTTTCCAGAGCATCGCATAGTTTATAGTGTCAAACGGTTTTGTGAGGTCAATGGAGGCTATGTAGAGATCTTTGTGCTGTTCTCTGCATTTTTCTTTTATTTGTCTGACAGTGAAGATCATGTGGACAGTATAAGAGCCTTTCTTGAAGCCGCTCTGGGTCTCAGGGAGCACAGGTTTAGAGATGTCCGTCTGCGTAACATGATCTTCCCTTGCACTTTACTGGTGACAGTGAGAAGGGAGATCCCCAGGCTGTTCTCACAAATAGCCTTGTCCCCCTTCTTCTTGTAGATGATATAGTATTGGCATCCTTCCACTGTTGAGGGAGCTTCTCTGATTGCCAGATGTTCCTGATGAGAAGGTTCAAGCGTTGTGTAAGGAGATGTCCCCCATGTTATGGAATCTCAGCAGCGATCCCCTCTGGACAGGATTTATTGTTTTTTCAGTTGCTTAATGGCTTAGGATACTAGAAAATTGTAGTGGAATGTCTAAGTAGTGAACGGGTAGATGGTCAGAAAGTGTATGAAGGATGTGAGGAGTGGGTGTTGTTGAGAAGGCTGGTAAAGTTTTCTGCCCAGCGATCCAGAATATGTTGTCCATCCTTGAGGAGGGTGTTACCATCAAAGGATCACACTGGAGAGACTGCCTGCCTTCTGTGACTATAGCGGGCCTTGATGGGGTCATAAAACCCCTGCATGTTGTTTGAGTCTGCAAGACAATGGATTTCAGTGGCCTTTTGAACCCTTCCGTCTTGCTAAGAGCACACTGGACTTTGGCTATGTTTTGGGGGTGGGGGACTCTGAGTTGATTATGCGGGCTTTGCTAATTTTATACTTTATTTTGAGGAGTTGATGGATGTCTGCAGAGTTGTTGTCAAACCAGTCCTGATGGAACTTTATGGTAACTCCAACTGCTTCATAGGCTGCACTGTGGATAACATGCATAGTCCTGACTAGTCTGATTCTGGGTTGGGGTCTTCAGGGGTATGAGAGAGCTTGTCTGCAAAGCGACAACTGAGGTTGTTGATGGTGCAGTTGAGGTTTTTGTTGGGGGCTTTCTTTGGGCATGGACGTTGCAGTGTTTCATGCATTTAATTTGATGATCAGTCCCGCACTCAGCCGCTGGCATGGCTGATTGTTAGTTTGGCACTGTCAGGTTAAGTCCGGTGGCATGAGAGAACTCACCTTGACCTTCTCCTTCCAAGAGCTGCCAGTGATCCGCCTCTGCGTGCCCCTTCCACAGATTTTTCTTTGGGGTTGTCTCCCCTAGCTGCTGCGGCGGTCAGGCTTGTGGTGGTGAATACCTCTGGAGACCAGTACAGCTCTGAGATCCCCTACTGGTTTTGACCTGGGGTTGCACAGCACCAGTTACCATGGGCTGCTATGAGGAGGCACAGTCAGAGTCTTGGTGATAGAGAGGCTCTGTACTGACAGGGAAGGCTTATATTTTGCTTCCTTTTCACCCAGAGGTTAGTCACCGACAGTGTTAGCAGCAGAAGGCTGCATGTGGACAAGCAAGCAGGTTCGCTAGCTGGGTTAGCGGAGTTAGCAGGCAGCAACAAACAAGCAGGCCAGCATGCACCTAAAGCTGGTAAACAACCTCACTAGGCACATCGTATCACCCTGAGGTCGCGCCACAGCCCACTATGCGCACACACACCTGTTTCTGGGATGCTATAAAAGTATCTCGATCTGATGACAAAATTGCAAAGTTGTCAACACTGACCTTGGGTTCAAGCCCTGTTAGGTCCCCATCTCTGCTCCGCCCTCTGCCATCTTATTTACCACCAATTTAGTGTGCTGTACTCCACCCTGCTGTGACTTGTAGACAGAACAGGCTTTGGACAGAACAGGCACGTGCCACATGATTTATTGCCCACTGATTACGGGGACTCTTCGTGAAGTTTATACGTCATCTGAAATCCATCTTAATTAAAAAAAGGAGACTTGTCTGTCTTCCATTTTCTCTCTATATATTATGATTTCTGTCTTTCTTTCAGTAATACTCCAGACAGTATTCCATTTTATTCAAAAGATTACATTTCTCCCTTGGGGCCAGTTTTAAAATAATATATAATTTATAATATATTTCATGTTTTTATTCATCATGACCTTATACACTGCATTCACAGCAGCATACAAGCTTTATACAATAACAATATTAAAATATATATTTGTGATTAAGAAATATCATTGTCTGTGTACCTCTTTTTTACTCTGACTTATAGTAACCCCTTGCAGCCCCACCCCCTTTGCTACTGCACCTGTTTTGCTTTGTGACATCATAACCTTGAGCCAAAACCAGAGGCTCGTTCCACAGGAACATTCCATAATCACCTCCCTCACCTCTAGCTAACACATCAGTGCTGAGGCAAGGCGAGAGACTGTGGAGTGTGTTCTCACTGCAGACTTTAGTCATTGCAGGATCGCGTTTCATCTGAACTTTCTCCAGAGTGCCTGAGCTCCTGCTTCCTGCTGCAGTGGGGGTTATATAGGTGGGCGGACTGTGGAGCTCTGAGGATCAGAGCTTATAAGCTCGGCTTTCTTTCATCTGCAAAGTGGAAAAAACAAACAAACACACTCCTGTCTACTTAAAGGAGAAACGGAATGTCGAAGGGAGCCATCTGGCTGAATCTCTCCCCTTCCTCAGTGCTGCAGCCACTTCTCTCTATCGCTCCGCTCCCTCTTTCCTCTCGTCATATTCCCATGCTCCCCATCCTTCATCATTTGTTTATTCTCTCTATTTTCTACCTGCCTCTCTCCTGAATGTAGAAGCACGCGCACTTTTGATCGTAGTGTGAGAGTCCCCCTGTTTTCAAGCAGAGCCCTCTCTGTCTCCAGTCTTCGAGGTCACCTTGACAGCTTGGTAGCACGTGCTCTTCTTAACCCTTCTTTGGCTCAGTGCCTGAAAGCAACCAGACAGCAGACTAGGGGGTGGGGCACTGCCTCAGCACAGCAGATCCACGTTGAACAGTTTTCAGGGGTCAGATCTCCATCGGGCACACTCCCCAGCCACCGAATGTCTCTACCGCCACCATGTAAAAGAGCCAGTCTGTGTTCTAGTGGAGGATGAACATTATGCTTGATGCATCTGTCGTTAAAAACAATAGAAGGGTAGGCAAGCAAGTGGACTACGGAAGCTCAAAGTTATACTACATCCTGACTTTACATAGGATTGTAAGGGACAAACGGATTAGAGTTAGAGCCTTGGGGAGTCATTGAGGCTGCGCAGTATGCATCAGTGCCAGAGTACAGTATGCATCACTGCCAGAATTAAGGACTTTGGCTACTATGAGTGAGGTTGGTGATGGTACAGGAGTACAGTGAAGTAAATACCCTTTAAATCCTCAGAGTGGAGGTCATATAATAGTGTGTAAGGCCCCATTGTACTGTAACACAGACCGAACATTCTCTTTCAGATGAAGAGAGGTCATTGTATTGATGGTAATCCATAAATGTTTGTCGATTTCAGAAGCAGGATCAATCTACCACAGGAACAGAAGGGCCGGGCCAAATGGTCCAATCTTTAGGTTTGCAGATATCGAACCGCTCTTAGCGCTGCCATCAATATAAATCAGACTGATAATGCCTTTCGCTCGCACGCGGCATTAATGCATCTCTATCGCGTGTGATCAAGAGCACTTCAGGAAAGGTGCACAGGTATGTCTCCTTTGAAAGTGCAGATCTTGAGACCAGATCCTGTCTTCACCTAGCTCTGGGGAAATGAGCATTTCCTTGAAAAAAGGCTTGTGCTCAATAGCTGCTTTATACATATAAATGGCAACTACTGTGTATCTAAACATGCATTATTTCATTAATTCAATTATTGCCACTTTCATATGTATACCTTATAATATAGATGTTGAATTTTTTGTGATATAAAAATACAGTGAACTCCTGCATAACCAAACATGTGACAAGAGAGAAAGTGGAAACCAATAAAAATTAAAATAAACACAGCAGCTGGAGCAATTTAAAGATGTGGATATACAAAAATTCATTCAACAAACCATTTTGTTCACATTTCTTTCTTGTTTTCACAGTGTGCTGAACATAATAAATAAATAAATAAATAAATAAATAAACAAATAAATAAATAAATAAAAATCATACAGTGGGGGAGGTCCAGTCGTCGTACTATGCCCCAGGAACACAACTATAGACTTAACGTTAATTTCCTGCTCTTGTGTAAAGGTTGGGACTTTGCCAGGTTGTCAGTCTCAACGTTAAAATTTAAACAAGGTTGCTAAATTATTCGGTAGGTTGCTTATGTGGGAGGTGGATATGCGGGAGTTTAGCAAATTGTACTTTTTTTAAAGCAGGCCACACAAGGAAAAAGACACTGACACTTGGCGGACTGCCCTTCAAAAGTTGTAGTTTTAAACACATTTTCTCCCTGGTCTCTGCCCAATTGGGAATCACTCTTTATGCCTTTTGAATCACTGCGGGGCTACCTGTGCCTTGGATAGACCACTACAGCTGAAATGTAAGCATTCCTACAATGCAGTCAAATGCAGGTCTGTAGTAAAACTAGAGAATTTGTGCAGATTGGAGGAGAGGCATATCTCCCACAGAGGACAACTAGTAAGCTAGCCTGTGGGTACATTGAGACTATTAACTGTCCCGGCTGCATTAACATGAAAGAGCTAATGCAGCAGTAACCTAAAGAACCCTGGATGATTTAAATACACCCTATCCCCAGTAGGACAAAACTAATTATATCCTGTCACTGCAGACTCCCCGTTATTGTTGACTAACGGCATAGCCTATGTTTGAACCTGCAATGTCTGTGCTGCGGGCCCATGAGCTGAGTCACTGAAAGTTGCTTTTTGTAGACAGGACTCACTACAGGACCAGATTGGAAGCTATTCATAGGAAAATATAGTTTATTACCATTCCATTCAATTATTGCATTTTCTGCATTGTAAACAATTTATTATACGTACTGTACACATCTGGGTTTAACCAACACACAGAGAGAAGACAAAACATTTTTTTAACCAAGTACTATTAATTTAAAGCTGGGACATAGTCATGTCCTGATATATTTCTATTAGTGACTGCATGTGGGCTGGGAGGTTCTGCACCCAGCTACTGTGCAAAGTTAGAATGCCAGACAAGTGCATTTTTCTTTGCGTGTTTGGCTTCCCGTGTACCTCTTGTGGGTGGTTGTGTTCAATTAAAAATAAATGCCATTTAAGGCCTGAGGGTGGCGGTGGGAGACTGGGCGGAGCACATAGAGGGAGCTGGCCTTGGGCTGGTAATGAAGGGGGTCGGGGGACTACCGACTCTCAAGGCCGGCGCAGCCTGCGAACTGCCAGGAAATGCAAGGAGGAGATGGCTGAGGTCATCAATAATGGAACAGATAAAATGAAACGTACAGGAAAAAGAGCTTAATGGATAGGAGGGGGCCTCAGCCTTTCTGGCTGCTATGCGGCACGGCGGCTTGCTATAGCTGTAGCTGCCCGCCCTGTGATCTCGTGTGCTTCTGAGCAGAGGCACGGCTACGCACACGGGCCTTTTACAAGCACACATACATCAGAGTATGTGCTTAAAGCATCGGGAAGGACACCATTTTATAACGGATTTTTATAGTTTTTTTTCAAATTAGATTTTATTGTCTGTGAGGTAATCAGACAAAGTAGTGATGCAGTTTGGGCGGCAAAAAGAAGGGGAGCCATCTGCAATGCAGAAGAAATGATTTTGTGTTGTGTTAATTGTGCAGTACTTAACATGTGGCTTGAGAAGCTCTTCTTTTAAAATATACATTTTTAAAATTTGTATATATCCAATTCCCACCCCAATCTGGAGTGTCCAACTATCTGCAACCGCAGTCGTGTTCCAATTCGTAAATGACCCTGCCAATTCAGGAGAGCTGGGACATCCACAGTTCTCCTCCTAAACACGTGGTGTCAACAGCTACTTCTTTTCACATAGCAGACTGCAGCACAGGCTCGCACAGGCGTTGAGGAGGGACCTCTCATGTGCGGCTTTGGCATGCAGTTTTACGAGCACCCTTTTGGCCGGCGGGGGTCGCCCAAGACAGAACCCTATCCGACTGAACCTTCCCATACCCTGGGAGACGCAGGCATCAATTGTGCGTCGCCCTGTGGAGCTACCGGCCACAGTCGGCACTGGCACGGTCCGGATTCGATCCAAGGCCGCAAGGCTCCTCCATGCACTAGAGTGTGATGCCTTAACCAAATGAGCCATCCAGCAGCCTGAGTGGGCCTTCTTAAGTGGGAGAAACAGAATATGGAGATATGAGCAGTTGTTGGGGTGTGAGAGAGTTAGTTCAATCCTCTGTGTGGTTGTTACAATACACTTACGATCATGGCAGGCTGAGGGATACCAGATGGTGCATGGGATATCAGAGGGGTTGTGGGTGTAGGTCAAAGTCTACCAGCATTCATCCATCAGTGAGGTGGGACTTTTTGAACCACGTTGTCTCTCCTGAGTCTCAGATGTATCTTAGAACATAAAATCTAGATAATTGCACACATTTTCCATCTGGTGCACCCTCAGTCTAGCCACCCACTCATGTTCCAGTTTAATCGTCTTAATGAACCCCTACCTCGCCAACTGTGCTTGTGTGTGTGGGGTCTACTCTGGTTTTAAGATGGCTGCTGTGTTACCCTGTGTTACACACTGCTGTATCATCCAGCTGGGTGTTACACACACCCTCCTTCCCTTTCCCTTTAAAAGGTGCTATAAAACTGAGCGTAAGGTCAGTGCTATTTGGTCCACAGGAGAACGTATTGGGTAAGTTGAATCTGTAGGTCAGGCCTGTGCAGTTTCTGGACTGTCTGTCAGCAGGTGTTCCAGGTGTATATCAACTCCTAATTGAAAGGTAACCAGCAGGAATTTGGCCCTCCAGGCCTGGGGGTGAGCTTCATGATCCTGGCAGAAATGCAGACTCAGACCTTAGCTTTGGGGGGAACGCTTGTAACAAAGCAAAGACGTATGGGAACACATGGGAAGTTGGACACACATGGGAAGTTCCCCCAAAAGATTGCCTGAAGGGGGGTGGAGTAATGCAGGGTATAGGCTCACCTATCACTTAGTTACTGATTTACAGCCAAGAAAAAAACAAGGTGAACTAATATCCCATCCACGTGACCTGTGCCTTTACAATGTTTGTAACTACACATGACATAAGCATGTGTATGTACTCGCATTCTTAGACAGTGCACTCTCAGAAAAAAGCTACAAGAAGTACCAAAAACGTTTCAAACGTTTGTCACTGGGATGGTATCCTATAGTACATAAAATTGTACCCCTAGCCAGCAATACATAATTAATTTGTATCTTTTTTGCTTGAAAAGGTACTTATTAGTACCAAAATAGAACACAATTGTACTTTGTGTACATTTGTTCCTTAGAGATGAAAAATGTACCTCCACTGTGCCTTTATTTCTAAGAGTGTAGCGTCTAAAAGGTGGGTCATTAATTGTGTTCAATTTAACTTCTCTCTCCCAAAACTAGGGTTTCACAGAAAATGTGTACAGTAAATGAATACGGTAGTGAGTGACTTTATCACACTCCCATTTAATGAAAACTGCTGAAAGGTGGTAGGATCAGATTGGTTAAGGGTGATTTGGGAAAGGCAGAGCTAGAGGTAATCAGGAAATGGTAGGAGCCCCTTTTTTTCCCTTTTTTAATAATTTGGCACCCAACGTGAGGAGAAGCCGAAGTCTGTGCGATTGTAAGGTGAATGGTCAAAGACTCATTTCAGTTCCAAAACATGTAACTCTTGCATACTTTACATCAAACATGTTGTCGGTCTCATTGGACACTCCAACAATGGAACTCCTGAACTCTTGCATATCTTCATCAAGGAGCTGTCCTTACTTGAGCGAGGAAGGAACACAGAGAGTGGGTGTGGTCCTGGTGAAGTCTGTTTGAGCGCAGCAATGACGTTGCCGTGCTCACTGGGAGTGTTTGGTCACTCTGTGGAGGCTGGCATTGTGCACAGGGGTGATAAATCTTCTCTGCCGGGTGAGCTGCTGACATCACTGAAGTGATTCATACCTACACCAGCATTCTCACTTGCATCTCTTTCTTCACACAGCACTCGAGGCCTGTTGGTGTGCTCGTGTATTCCATGGGTGTGGTTCCTCAGAAAATATAGCAGAATATATGACTACATACACCCTCATTCATTTTTATTCAAAGGCCTACTTACAATGTAAACATACATTTTTGCAAATAATATTGTATAATAAAAACAATGTTATAAATACAAATACACACACATACAGTGAGCAGCATAATTAATTGGACAGTGACACATTTTTTGTTAATTTGGCTCTGTACTCTAGCACTTTGAGTTTGAAAGGATACAATGACAATGAGGCTGAAGTGCAGACTACCAGCTTTAATTTGAGGGTATTTTCACCCCCCCCCCCCCCATTTTCGGGCATCAAAAACTATTGGGCAGTTTAACATAATGTAGAATAAAGTAATCATTTTTAATATTTGGTCGCATATCCTTTGCATGACATGACTTCCTGATGTCTGTGACCCAACAACATCAAAAGACTCTTGAAATCTCATTTTGTGGTACTCGGGAGCGATGGGAGATGACTGACACCTGGAGCTGCGTTGAGTAGGTGGTGAGGAAGGGACGGATTCGCCGGATGTTGTACAGGAAGAATTTTCTCATCCAACACACTGCTGTGATTTTCTCGTAGAGTATCTTGTGTGCAGGCTGAAATGTGCACCGAGACCAGTGTGTCAAAGAGGGGAAGGAAAGAAAGAGAATTATATAAGAATTATCGCATGTAATATTGTATAATACAGCACAGCATTTTAGATATAAACATGCAAACACATATATGATACTCGGGTACTATACTAAACTATAATAGGGTATGTTTAATATTATGTGCCATTTAACCCATACAGGGAATACAGAATGCAGCTGGTAGATTTGACTACAGTCTTTCACAGCATGCTCATGTCACACTCCTCACCTCACTTCACTGGCTGTCTCATACTGCTTGAATTAAATTTAAAGCCTTGGTACTAGCCTATAAGGGAGTTAATGCAACAGCTCCACCATTCCTCCAATCAATATTGAAACCCTACACCCTGGCCAGATCTCTCCCTGTAATGCTCATACATTTTGTATTAACTCATGTAATTTTTTTAAATATATAGTTTTAGGATTTTCTTCTTCAGTTTGTTTATAGATATAATCACTTTGTGTTATGTTTTTTGGTTAGCATAGTTCATTTTCATTAATTGCTTTAGTACATTTATTTTCACTGGTCTGGGAATGTTGTTAGCAACAATCGCCTTGAGTTGCATCACCATCAGATGTATACAGTATATACTTGAGTACTAGGACTTTGCCAGTCTAGAACATTTTTTGCCTCCTTGGTTGCTTTAGCAGTGTGTTTGGGGTCATTGGCCTTCTGCATGGTGAAGCATTTATTTCCATTTAAATCCAGTGTTCTGGAGTACAGAGTAAAACAACAAAAATCACGTAATTGTCCCAATACTTTTGCATTTAACTGTATATGTATCGCTGGGCTAGCAAACATAGCCTCAGCATCACAAAAACCTGCAATGGAGCTCATCGTGTACAGACAGGACACCAGTTTGCTGCACCCAGAATTCATACAAGGGGCAAAGACTTGTTATTCTCTTGTATGCTGTATAATGGCTGTAATAGGACGGGGGGTTGGCACTTTGACACTGAGCTGAGGAAGCGTCTGCTGTAATTAGGAAACCTGAGCCCTCAGGAACCATGGATCACTAGTATAGCATCCTGGGTCTGGGCGTGCACACAACCATACTACTCAATGCAATGTAGGCAAATACATACTGAAATGAGAACACGTACCCACAAAGTGATCAGCTGGATGTACGTTTGCAGTTCTCCACAGGCTTCATGACAGCATGTTTAAACCGCTGTGTAGGCAGAGTGGCGAGGAAGGTTAATAGATAGGCAAGCGTCTAATACTGTTTAATGTTCAGCCGTTAGCCTCCTTTTTTCGTGCTTTGGAGATTACAATTCATCTTTCCATATTGATCGCCACTCCTCTGTCTCTTTCTCTATCTCAAATTCAGATGGAGTTTTATTGGCATGACAGATAACATTGTGTACAAAGCATAGTAAACAAGTTTACCAGCATTCATAAAAAATAAAAAAAAGAAACCAAAAAGTAATAATAATAATAAAATGACTTACAGCCATTTTGCCGACCATGTATTTCATACTGTTCCGGCATCATCTCATCCCGCGTTAAATCCGCACAGGAGAGGCACTTAAGCGCATGACTTAAGTTGGCTATCTCTGAATCCAGCCCTATGTCTGTATTTTGTAAGATTTCCTATTTCTTCTGAGTTTTCATTTTCAGGTATGCTGTTAATTTAATGTTTCTGTTTAGGGCCTGATAGAAAATGTTTGTTTTGATATTTTAGTTAATTTTTCCAATTTTCTGTGTATTTGCTTTTCAAATCAAGATCTATATGTTTTAGATGTATTCGTAAGACAATTTCGAGCTGATTTGATTTGGTTCTGAGGCTCATTGATCCGATGATGTGGCTCTATTCAATGAGCATCTGTGCCAGGGGTTCCTTGTCTTGGGAGAACCTATTGCTCAGTAGGGTTTTATATTTTAGTGAGTAGTGGTAGTGGAACTCGATTGCTCTTTTTTGAACTTGGATATGTAGAGGGAAGAGGCCCAGTTCTCTCTCTCTCTCTCTCTCTCTGTACCTCTGTCTCCCTCTCTATCTCCTTCCTTCCCTTTCTCTCTCTGAAATTATGTGTGGTTAAAATTCACCGGTGTGTATCTTTCTCTGACCATGGAATGTGGCTTTGTGCATCTCTCCAAAGTTGTGGTTTCAGAATTACAGGCCTACGTATTTCAATTAGACTAGTGAGAGCTCACATGTATTTGCCATTTCAGATGGGAAGAAATGTAACCCCTCACTTTTTATTTCTGGGCTAAAGAAAATGATAAACTGAACTAATCATTAACAAGATTAATACACAATAAATCTGTTTGCCCAGTAGTTAATGCATAGTTGCACAGTTCTAAATGGCCTTCTTTCTGCATTGTGTACATGTTGAGTTTTGTGTCCGGACATGGGATGGGTGAGCTGTATGGTATCAGTATGGTATGTCAGTGTGTACCCTCTGTTCACAGGGTATAAGGCCTTGCTGAAGTGTCTGTCAGGGAAGTTCTGCAGCCGGGAGCTGATTGGCATCATGGGGCCCTCTGGAGCTGGCAAGTCTACTCTGATGAACATCCTGGCAGGATACAGGTGAGTGAGTGAGTGAGTGAGTGAGTGAGTGAGTGAGTGAGTGAGTGAGTGAGTGAGTGAGTGAGTGAGTGAGTGAGAGAGAGAGAGAGAGAGAGAGAGAGAGAGAGAGAGAGAGAGAGAGAGAGAGAGAGAGAGAGAGAGAGAGAGAGAGAGAGAGAGAGAGAGAGAGAGAGAGAGAGAGAGAGAGAGAGAGAGAGTTACTCAGACTATATGAAACTTTATTTTTCTTGTTGTCAGTCATTGTGATTGTGGGTGAAGGTCACTGCAAAGATAGAAGGATATCGTAGCTGATTAGCTGGGTGGGGGTGGTTGTGGAGGCATGTATTGGTCTGGAGGACAGAAAAAAGGTTGAGGGGCTGATGATTGGGCAAGAGAGGGAATGGAGAAAGGGAGAGAGACTAGAGTTAAAAGGGAAGTGAAAAGAGGTGTAGTTGGAATGTGAGCACAGGGGTTACTCCGTCACTATGGAAACCCAGTATAAAATCATTGAATTTGTAAAGGGTAGTGCTGTGTCAGGGGAGGGGGCAGAATTACGGGCTGACTGGCGCTCTTTCCCCCGGGACAGGGAGACGGGGATGAAGGGCCAGATCCTGGTGAACGGGAAGCCCCGGGAGCTCCGCACTTTCCGGAAGATGTCCTGCTACATCATGCAGGATGACATGCTGCTGCCACACCTCACCACGCGGGAGGCCATGATGGTAAAGTCAGACCCGCTGAGGGGAGTGGGCTTCACTACGCACTGTTTCCCTTGGAGCTCTCAGCTACATAAAATACTGTATGTGGTCAATCATGTTTCATGAGTCTTGGATTAAAATACAAGCAGACGTAAAACCGTGCTGTTGTGGTAAAAGATTGCAGCCCTGTTAGAATGTTTTAGATCTCAAGCTACCTCTCTAAATGGCCAAACATTTCTATTAGCACAATACATTCTGATTTGTTGTTTAAATGCTGGCTGTGTTGTGGCTTTTGATTAATGCCAAGGAAGCATATTTAAACGGAAAAAAGAAGAGGAGTAAAACTGGGACATAGTCACTGTGAGGCAGGAAAGGCACTGCCCTCTACTGGTGACTAAAGCTACTGCTTCTTTTCTGGTCATTTTTGTTTTTCTGAAGCCTAATTAAACTGGGTTAAGTCTTTCCAACTGGTCGGACTTAATTTAATCATTGATCTGGTGGGAAAACATTTGCAGCTGGCTGAGTGTTGGGAAAGCGGAAAATGTTACTCCAGTGTAAATTAAATACTCGGTTAAGTGTGCTGATGGCTTGTCCTTGTTTGTTCAGGTCTCTGCAAACCTGAAGCTAAATGAGAGCATGGATGTGAAGAAGGAGCTGGTGAGTGGACAGCACACAGAGCGCACCAGTCAGCTCGGCCATGTGTGAAAAAGCACCGCACAACAGGGCATCATCAGATACATCTGACACAACCTCTATTTTGTGTGTGTCTATGTGTGGGTTATTCATGTGTTGGTATATGTGCATGTGTGTTACTGTGTACGGGCATGTCACTTTTGTACCTGCGTGTGTGTTTGTTCCAGGTGAACGAGATTCTCACAGCTCTGGGACTCCTGGAATGTGCGCACACTCGAACCATCTCCCTATCGGGAGGCCAGTGCAAGCGCCTCGCCATCGCTCAGGAGCTGGTCAACAACCCCCCCGTCATGTTTTTCGACGAGCCCACCAGGTGCGAAATTGAAGCGCATTATGTGCATTATCACCTGCCCCTGAGCTCAAGTGTAGTGCTGTGTATCAACTGGCCCTGCCCCTGAGCTCAAGTGTAGTCGCTGCTGTGCTGGGAGTGTTTGACATGACGTTTCCATAAACCGAGCACGCCCCAGCTTCTACACCCTAACTCTGTTCTACCAAGTGGGGACTGTATGCATCTCCTGACAGCTACAGCCAATAAGGGAAGGTGACCTGTGTCTCCTGTCCTCTCTCTCTTTGTCCTGGGGCGTGGCAGTGGCCTGGACAGTGCCTCCTGCTTCCAGGTGGTCTCCCTCATGAAGTCTTTGGCCCAGGGTGGGAGGACCATCATCTGCACTATCCACCAGCCTAGCGCCAAGCTTTTCGAGATGTTCGACAAGGTAAACCATCATCCTGCCTCAGTTTCCTTAGGTCAAGGGGCACCAGGAGGTCAGGGAGGCCCAGTGACTGACGGACCACACTATGATAGCGTAGGACCCGCTGAGGGTTGCAGGTTAAAATCCAGGGCATGCTATTTTACCACGTAAACATGATGCTTTTCTTACTTTGTAGTGTTCTGGTCAGTATAGAACTTTATCAGGTTTTATTGTATTGATTGTAATCATGGCAGACATGTGTGGAGTCTTTCTATCGTCCTTTCATTCAGAACCAAAATGAGTTACAGGCCTGTGTGTACAAATGTATCATCATGGCAACTCAGCTGCTTTGTGGCCTGGCTCATAGGCTATCTCAGACCTGCCTCTTTCAGCTGGTTGACACAGCTAGTTGCACAGTTGCCTTACTTGTTTGAAAGAGGAATATGGTTATGATTAAGGTTAGTACCTTGGGATTGACGATGTTTATGACATACACCACTGACTGAACGTAAAGAGAATTTCCGACTGCATGTCGGTCGAGCGGGCGAATCAACCGCCACTTGTGAGTGCTCGACGTTCTCTGCATGTACTGCCTGAGTTTAGTGCACTGTTGTCAGCGGATGTGCTTTCATGCGTGACATGCAGCTGGTGAGCAGGGCTAATCATGCTGGATATTAAGCAGTCTGTGGGGACTCAGTGTAGGGGAGGATGTGCGAGTCTCTCCCTCTTGTCCTTGTGTTCCATGGCAGTTGTACATCCTGAGCCAGGGCCAGTGTATCTATAAGGGTACTGTCCCGTACCTGATCCCTTACCTGAAGAACCTGGGTCTGCACTGTCCCACCTACCACAACCCTGCTGATTTCAGTGAGTTTCTGTGTGTGTGTCTGTATAGGGTATGGATGTACATGAGAATATGTGTGTGTGTATTGGTATGTGTGTAAATGCGTGCATTGACTATATATTTGTGTGTGCGTGTGTGTGTGCCCGGGTATGTTTGCGTGTGTGTGTGTGTGTGTGTGTGTGTGTGTGTGTGTGTGTGTGTGTGTGTGTGTGCATGCTGATTCTAAAACTGTGTTGCTCTGTTACTGGCTATAACAGTTTTAAATGTTTTTTTCTATAGCTGCTGTACTTTGCTTTGTAAGTCTATCTGGAGAAGAGTATCTGCTAAATGAATGTGGTGTAATGTACCTCACTCCTTGCATCATCCCCAGTCATTGAGGTGGCATCCGGGGAGTATGGAGACCTGAACCCTGTCCTGTTTGAGGCCGTGCAGGGAGGCATGTGTGCAGTGGAGTCCAAAAAGAACTCCAGCGACAATAATGACCCCGCCTCCTCCTGTCCGTCACAGCACCATGGCGTGAGTCCAAACAGGAACGTACACATGCAAACACACACGCACACACACAACATTCCCACATGTAAAAACAGGTGCAGACACACTCTAAAAAGGTGCACAAACTCATTGAGGTTTCTTGTCCAATGAAGTCCAAATTGCCTGATGTACTTTGAACTCGGAGTAAAAATATAAGGGAATCCAACGCCCCCTAGTGCCGTATTGAAGGGAAACAGAAAAGCTCAATTTCTAAAACCTGCTTAGCAACAATGTATTCGACTAGATTGAGCAAATTAGAACAGAAAAAAACACTCACATTTTAGGATGCCACAATTAACGTAGGTGGTTAATGCTACTCTTAATGCACTAAACTTAATTATAAGTTAAATAGATCTCTGCTCTTGTCTATGCATCTGTACAGGACTCTGGGCATATTGAGAAACATACCTTTGCCACCAGCACCTTCACCCAGTTCTGCATCCTGTTCAAGAGGACCTTCATCTCTATATGCAGGGACACGGTATGCTAGTAATGATGCATTAACTGTTCTGAAGCTGAAGTGTACTCCCTCCTGCAGTCCACACAGAAATAGAGGAGAGCTTGCGTTGCTTGGAGGAGAGGTGTATCTCTCACTTACCACAGCTGGTTGCCTGTGGGTGAAATGAAACCTAAAGTTTTTTTCAGAACGTCTTGAAAATATTTGCCTGCACTGCTGAATGAATGAATGAATTCATGAAATAATCAACCCTATTTACTTTGGCCCTCCAGAGGCAATTTCCACCTGGTTTCTACTAGTTTATTTAAATGTCAATATCTCAAAAAATATTCCTTGCACATCCATGGGTTAAAGTTCGAATTGAAGAAGAAGCTGCATCATTCAGAAATTTGCAACATAATACATTTATTTCAGAATAGTCACATACAGTATATATATAATAACCATAACATACGTCGCCAAATGTATTTTTATACGTTTTTAAAAAAACGTACACAAGCGTGTGTGTATTTACACAAGAACAGCAACATATTTCAGCCCTAAGTGCGACGGGTGGTCGCTGTGAAATGTTGACTGTACAGGACTTTGGCGAAATGTAACAAGATAAACTATTTAGGGTTAATAGAAAACAGCTGTAGCTGAATATACTGGTAAGTACTTGGTTTCCTAAACATATTTATACGAGAGATTTTGGAGAAAAAAAGTAGGTGTCTTCTAAACCGAAAATGCATCAGGTACTGTATATAGTACAGTAAGCAAGGGAAAACGGCGAATGCTCATTTGTACAACATTTAAAAAATATATTATTGTTTCTATACGTGAACATGATTTTCTTAGCGTGTATAAACATCGCATTTTGTGCATTTTACAGTCTGTGGCTGTGGTGAGAGGACGGTCGTAAGTGCTTTTGATTTGCTGAGTGCTATTGATAACACCCTCCTATTTTATGGCACTGCAGTGTAACTGGAGAAACTGAGGTTTTGGCAAGCGGCTACCCTTTTAAAAAATACTGCGTCAAAATTCACAGGGTTTTCTTAAAGCTGTAGTTTATCATTTCAGACAAACATGAATACTGTAATTGAGACGGATACGTCTCAACCACTAGGGGTAAAGTTTATGGAGCTACTTAAATAATGAATAGATGACAGATTAATGAAATAATGAAGGGCTCCACTGTGATAGTGTGTGGTGTCTCTGAATGTGCGTGTGTGTGTGTGTGTGTGTGTGTTCGGTTTCTCTGGTTTTCAGGTGCTGACACATCTCCGAGTGATGTCACACATCTGTATCGGGGTGTTGATTGGCCTGCTGTACCTCAACATTGGGAACGATGCCAGCAAAGTCTTCAACAACACTGGTTTCCTCTTCTTCTCCATGCTCTTCCTCATGTTTGCTGCCCTGATGCCCACTGTACTCACCTGTAAGGAGGGGGAAGGGGACAACATGTGAAAGATGTGTTGGCTTTTGCACTTATGATCATGGTGTTTAACCTGGAGTGAAGTGGCTGTAAGTCATCAAGGGTCTGAGGTATCAAACAAGCCTCAAACCATCACTCTGCTCCCAGAAATACAATAGATATGGATGGATCACTTTAAGGGTTGTTTCTCCTGACTCATTTTTCTATTGAACTCTATGGTAAAATAAGTCAGGAGAAACAACCCTTCAAGTGATCCAGCCATATCTACTGCATATCTGGCAGCAGAGCAGGGTGATGGGTTAAGGCTCGTTTGATACAGCAGACCCATGATGACTTACAGCCATTTAGCCAACCATGGGTTTTTTGAACTTCCCAGTCTTTTATTTTGCCCCTGTCCCAACTTTTTTGAACGTGCTGCAGGCATCAAATTCGGAATTAGCATATATTTACAAAAATCAATAAAGTTAAACATTAATATTACATATATATTGTTTGTACTGTTTCCAATTAAATATATGTAAAAGAGAATTTACAAATCACTGCTTTCTGCTTTTATGTGCATTTTTTGGAATTGGGGTTTGTACAATATACAGTGAGCATCATAATTAATTGGACAGTGACACAGTTTCTTATTTTGGTTCTGTACTCTAGCACTTTGAGTTAGAAAGAATACAATGACAATGAGGTGGTTGAAATGCAGACTGACAGCTTTAATTTGAGGGTATTATCATCCATATCGGATGAAATGTTTAGAAATTATAGAATCTTTTGTACATAGTCCCCCCCCCCCCCATTTTCAGGCATCAAAAATGATTGGACAGTTTAATGTCATGTTTAATGTAGAATAAAGTAATCATGTTTAATATTTGGTCACATATCCTTTGCATGCCATGACTTCCTGATGTCTGTGACCCAACAATATCAAAAGACTCTTGATCTTATTTGTATAACAGTGTATAACTTCTCTGCATTTGAATGGATCTCTATGGGAAGTAGGTGGTGGGACTAGATTTAGCTGTAAATTACACTGGAACAGGATAGAACACTTGATTGGCTAAATGGCTGTAAGTCATCAAGGGTCTGACGTATCAAACAAGCCTTAAACCATCACTCTGCTGCCAGATATGCAGTAGTCTCCTAACTTATTTTTCTATAGAGTTCAATAGGAAAGTGACAAAGTGACAAAAAATGTGTCACTGTCCAATGAATTATGGTGCTCACGGTATGTACATTTCTAACTATATTGTAAGTTGTATTCCTCAGATTTTGTATTTCATATGGAGTTTTATATTGACGCGTAGGGGAAGTGAACTATATCTTACATTAAGCTAGAGAATAAAATGGAATGTTATTTTAAGCTTCATAGCTTTTGCTAGGCCCGGTTCGTGATTGGCCTTTGTGTATTTCTCTGTGTCCTACAGTCCCTCTAGAGATGTCAGTGTTTCTGAGGGAACACCTGAATTACTGGTACAGCCTGAAGGCCTACTACCTGGCCAAGACCACAGCAGACATTCCCTTCCAGGTGAGTGAGACTATATAAGCACTGGGAGTGTTATTGGCAGTGACGAGACAAGCAAGTGGAGACTCAATTAACAGTTTACCGACTAAAAATGGTGACTGACATAAATGCATTTTGGCTGCCAAGCAGTCATCAGTGTATGATATAAACACTGGTATGCCCAGCGATCATACAGTCCCCACCAGAATTATGGGCAATCCTGGAAAATAAGGCTATAAAACTGTCCTTGTCGCTTATCAGCATGACCATACACTCAAAATATGAGAAAAATCTCATCTTTAATTTAGGTAAAATTATTCAAGGTAAAAATATTCTTCGTAAAAAATGAACATTTCTCAAAAAACAATAGTCATAATTTCCAATGCTAGAAATCATTACAAACAAAATCTAACTGAAGTATATTCCCATTCATATTTGACTTTTTTAAGCACAACTGAGTCTTTAGGAACTATTATTTATTTATTTATTCTTATTATTTTTAAATAATTCAGTATTAAGAATGACATTATTCTTTTCACCATTTTGCCACTGCCATTGTATAGCACACGGACCTGATCGATGCCCTTTAATAACAACATGTGCACGCTGTTGGGTGATTTGAACTGGGTTACAATGTACTGAGGAAAATGTGTGATCATTCTCCAGGCCTCAGTGATCCAGATGATTGGTTGAGCTGCACCTTGTGACCTGTGTGCTCTCCTCTCTCTTCCCGCCTCTCCCAGGTCATCTGCCCCATCATGTACTGCAGCATTGTGTACTGGATGACAGAACAGCCCCCTGAGGCGGGACGCTACCTGCTCTTCATGGCTCTGTCCACCTCCACCGCCCTGGTGGCTCAGTCCCTGGGCCTCCTGATTGGGGCGGCCTCCACTTCCCTTCAGGTACATATGATACACCTGACGGGTGTGCGCAGGGTCCCATCACTGCAGCAACGCTGTGCATACATTGCTATAATGTTCCAACTGCAGTAGCATTGCAGCATTAATGTGTTCATAATTACGCTGTGCCCTACTTATACAACATTACAACGACATGCATTACTATTACGTGGCGCTCTAAAACAGCACCATGACGTCATGTGCATTACAATGGTGTGCTTATTACAACTGCAGTGTGTTCATATATTACATGTGCTAACAACAGCATTACACTTTTTTACAACAACAGAGCTTTGTAACATATCCTTGCAAAACTTAGATCAAAAGCTATAATGGAATTAAATAATGTACTTGAGTCTAACATATGAAACACAAGGTAGTGTCTTATCAATGGTAAATAAATGAGTTACATTACATTACAGTCATTTGGCAGACACTTTTATCCAAAGCGGCGTACAATAAGTGCATACTGAAGGTCATTGAAGCGACTACAAAGCAGATCCGACAAAGCACAACTTTCTCATAACGTAGGAGCTATCCCCAGCAATGAACATTGAATATAGTACACAGTCAGCTACTGAAGTAGAATGGAATTGGTCCTAGGTAGATATAGGTTAGTCGAGGTGGAGTCTGAAAAAGTGCGTCTTCAGACCATGACGGAAAACAGGCAGTGTTTGAGCTGAGCAAAGAGGAGTGGGGAGTTCATTCCACAATTATGAATCTGTGAACACATATAGGAATAAGTGTTAGCACAAATATTAAAGAGTGAACAAGATGGTCCTCATTAACAAAACATGCGTACGATCAGATCTGTTTGTTACCTGTGCTTTTACAACAAAATGCTTATAAATGCAATTATTATATTAATATTATAATATATGAATTATATTATATTTGTATTATTTTATTTTAACTACATTTTGTGAATAACTTCTTTAAAATGTTTTAAAATTTAGTTTTCAATTTTTATTTAAAAGCCGGTTTGCTATTCTTAGTTTAGTTTATTATTTCTTTCAAAAACTCGTTTTTATTTTTATGATAATGATAATGTTATGACAATGTTTTTTCACGCCTAGTTCCCCTTTCAGTTTTAGTTCACGATCATAAACTTGTTGGGAATTAATGTAACTCATCACGTTTATTTCTGTTTCTGGACCACTGTCTTATCAAAGCTGCCCCTCACCTCAGTTTCAAAACGTTTGGGCACCCCCTGGTGTCCTCACGCTCTCCCCCTTTGTGTTTCATATGTGTATTATTATGGGCACTGATCTATATGCCTTCTTCTCGTCCTGAAGGTGGCCACCTTCGTGGGGCCCGTCACTGCCATCCCCGTGCTCCTGTTCTCTGGCTTCTTTGTCAACTTCGACACTATTCCCAAGTACCTTCAGTGGAGCTCCTACGTCTCCTATGTCAGGTGGGTCCTGAGTCACAACTGGGCCGCAGTTAGTTTGAGGGATGAAATGCTGTGTGCTACTTATTCAATTATTTTATCATCCACTTTGTAATTAAATGTTTTTATTTTCTCCCAATGTGGAATGCAAATCCTGTTCGTAATCTGGCCTCATCCTTGCAAAAAAAACATTGATACTTTGGGTGAGCACAGGCAAACAGTCTGAAATCTGCTGGAGACTTCCCCAGCCAGATAGAAAAGAATAAAATGGCCTTGACAGTGTGGCTACATCAAAGAAATGCTTTTTCTTAATTATTTTGCCATCATAAATACTGATAGGTTCCCGTGTTTTCATTATTACCACAAGGTATATTGCATTGTGTTACCTGTAACTGGCAAGACTATTTCATATATTGCATGTTTCTGTATGTCTCCCCACCTTGGCCCTAGCCAGTTCCAACAATCAGCCAGACATTTGCATTTCTATAGTGTCTGTAGCATACATCTGCTAATGGCACATTTCTGGTTGGGTGGGCCGAAACCAGTTGTCTCCAGCCATCCACTTGTATTCACTGTCTCAACCCTTTGAAATGTAATGCTATAGATACTCAGTACCACACACACACACTTCAGTTTTCAGAGATTTCAGAGAGATGGCCTGTATGTTCTGAGTTTGTCTCTCCCTTGCACATTGTAAATAAACCTCAATTCTCTTAAGAGAAGTCTTCAGCGTGTTCTTCATCATCTTGCATTTGATTCCACAGGAAGTGCAACAGAATCCTAACAATACAATATATAAAAGCATTGATTTCATCAGCTGAAGCCCTTGGGTACTGCTGCTTGTACCATTGTAACCCATATACTGTGTATATATATATATATATATATATATATATATATAAATATTCTTTTTTGTACAACAGTTAGTCCCGACCAAGCATTGTGATTGAGTGCTGACCTCATCACCAGCCAGGATATACTCCGCTTTGTTTACATTCTAATTGATCAATAATCAGCAGAGCTGTGATTACCTTTGGCATGGCCTGCTGATATGCAGTATAACAGCACTCCCTCTCGTGTGATATTTATATGTATATAGTTGCTTGCTGTCTGACTTAACCCCAAATGATTCCAGTCCCCTAAATGCTAGAGCGCTTTCCCACTCTCTTTCCTTCAGGTACATTGTTGGGGAAAAAACCTTTAAAAAAAATATTTTTTTAAAATGGAATTCTGAAGGAACTAGCTATATTTGTTAGGTGGAGCCAAATAAACAACAAAATCATAAATTGTTGCCTCAATCATTACTACAGAGATTCCAATCCCCAAATGCTAGAGCACTTTCCCACTCTCTTTCCTTCAGGTACGGGTTTGAGGGTGTGATCCTGTCCATTTACGGGATGAATCGCTCAGAGCTGGAGTGCCCAGGGAAGGTCTGCAAGTTCCAGAAGCCAGAGGAAGTTCTGCAGCTCCTGGATGTGGAGGATGCCAAGCTCTACATGGACTTCATTGTCCTGGGCATCTTCTTCCTTGTTTTGAGGCTGGCTACCTACTTGGTTCTCCGCTACAAGGTCAAGTCAGAGCGATAGGTTCCCAGTGCACCCACAACCCAGTCAATACAGTCTTATATACAATACAGTTCAATACAGTCACAAATGCAAACACAAAATCAAACACGCACACAAGGTTACTGCGAATATGCAAAGACATACACACATAATGTTCCAATACTACTTCATATCTTTCATAAAAATAACTTCTGAAAGGTGTCCAAAGGGTAAATTCTGTTTTGTTGGCTTCATTCTTGGGTTTTAGATCTTAGCGTGGTCAATGGGTTGTCCAGTTTGTAGCAATAGAAATAGATCATAACCTCAGAAAGGGCCTCTAAATTCTAAGCTGTCATGACTCCCAGTGCCACTGCAAATTGGGCTGTAGGAAAGGAGTGGAACCTTCTGTGGAAGCAACCTGCAGAAAGGCTTAAAGCTAGTAACAAAAATCTGTAACAGAATGATCAATTGTTTACACAGAATGTTGATATCAAACAGCATGTTCATGGAGTATGTTGATATCAAAGAGATTGTTTACATGGAATGTAACTATGATTCTACATGAGACAAATAGTACAGTCTTACATTTGGAGGGCCACAAGGACATGATGATGGGACACTGTATTCAGCCAATTAGAATTTTCCTCCAAAATGTCAGGCTCTGTATTACTTGCATAACCCAATCTTTACCTCTTCACTGATGTAATGGATGGAAAGCAAAATGTACTTTACTTTCAGGTCTCCGTGATGTTTGTGTTAGCCTATTAGAAGAGCAAATTATATACTTGTCTCAGTTTTAGCTCCTCAATAGCGAAAATGATTTAAAAAAATGATTAAATGTATTTTCTAAATATTATAATTATTGGTCAATTTAAATTACATGTAAATTTCATTTGAAAAAATATAGTTCAGAATTTGTGTTTTATCATTTTGATTTTTAGGTTAAGTTTATGTTTGCATCTTGCACAGTCCACAAGTACTGTTATTGATGTCCTTAAAATAATCCCATAGAGTTAAACTACAGTATATGTGCACCCAAAGAGACAACCCAAACAAATTTCACGTTCCCAGACCCGACTGAAACAAGGGATTTCCGGGCATGTGCCCCCAACCCCATAGCTGCAATCTGCCACTCCCCTCTTCTATATATATCCCACCTATTAAACCTCCTGTTAATGCAACACAGAGTCCCCCAAAAATGGATCAGAAGATCATTGCTGCTCCAAGATCTATGCTCCGGAGTTATGATCTGCATCACACAGGTCATAAGGGTCAGAGGCTGATCACTGCTACCTTTTTAAAAAATGAAAAGAGAACTGTTTGGTTTGGCCTCAACACTGAAAACTCAGTGAAAACCTTTATTTTGCTGTATAGCAAACATGTTGGGTCCTCTGCAACCAAGAGAAATTGTAACTATTTCCCAAAATACGTAAGGAGATATCTTGTGTTGCTGTGCTGGCCTTTTAATAGATCAGAGAGAAACACTTTTACCATTACAGACTAGGCTTTTACTATAAAAAGCTAAATAAACATCAATAAAAACAGGGAGAAGGAAAAACAGACTTTTGGCTCTGTTCCTTGCATTGCTTGAACAGAGTCTTCCCAGCATGCTTTATGCTCATGTGGAGACTGCCCACATGGAATCTTCCCCTAAAACTGCAAATAATACAGGAATTCCAGCTTTCCTGAAGGTCAGCCAGAGGTAAATCCTCTGTGCGACACTCTGCTGTGCTCATATGGAATAGAATGGTGTCTTTTCTAAAACAGATTCCTGTTGCTCTTACCTACCGTTGTATTGACAATTTTTGCAGACTTTTGAATATTCCTGATGCTTCTTGTCTTGAGATCCACTGCAATGATTCTGAGTGTTTAATCAATGGAGGAAAAGAGACACTGCTCCTTCATGTGTGTGAAATGAAACTTGGTTCTATGTGGCCTTGGAAGAATGCATCCAGTCTTTTACCACTTGGTTCTTTGTGAATCAAGTTGGACTCTATATCGCTAAGGACACCAGTCACAGGCACTTGAGACAACATCAATATCTACTCATAACTTAAACCCCGGATATAAACTGAACATCATGAAATCTCATTTGCATTTAAAAAAGATACAACAACCAATAAGAAACTATTATGTTGCATTGTGATGGGTCAGTCTTAGAAGTAGACATGCTCTTGTAAAAAAGTAACTGCAGTAGAGAGCTGCAAATCGTTGCAGATTGTGTCAAATTAGAGATTGAAATGTGGTAGAAGTGGATGTCCTGTGTGCATTTGCTTCACAGTGAGCACAGAACCCTGTAGCTCTGAGTTCCAATTGTATTTGGACCGATGAACAGTGACTGTTGACTTCTAGAACTTAAAGGTACTGTAAAAGAATGTAAGCTTGTAATTTTTTATTTAATTTTTTTATTCTGTGTGATTGTGCACTATTGCAAAGCCTGGCAGATGTATATATGTGAAGAACAGCAAATGTTGCCTGAAACAAATAAGTTAGACAGATTGTGTACCGATACTGTTTACTGTAGAATCCTCAACCTGCATCGTTTGCACCCAAACCTTTACCCATTGCACACTAACCCATTGTTGAATTCCTCTGTACTACAGTGTACCCAGAACATCTTTTGTTCTTCTAAGCATTATTGTTATGAAAAGAAATCTGATTCAATCTATGTAAATTACTATTCCTTATTATAATTCAAATAATTAATCTCTATATACAATTGTACAGTGGTTGTGTTATGCTGTAAAAATGTACATAGGCACCATTTTTGATGTATGTTTCTTTAATTTGGTTTTTATTACTTTTATCTTTAATGATATTGTAAAATGATGGAGTACACTGCTGACAAAGTTGGTTTGCCATGATGTCCCAACATGAGAGATGCGGTGAAATATCCTTGAAGTACACAGTAGGAAGTGTTTGCATTTTGTGTCTCAGTCATTTTTGTTTTGCATACACATTTCATCCTGTTGACCAAGAAGCTAAGTAACTGATTGATGAAGGACATGCAATGTAATGCATCATAATGCTGTCTCCTGTTTTTTGATGACTGGGTCATTGAGATACGTGACTCTTGAAATTCTAATTTTAGTTTTTCTCTTTTTCACTTTATGACACTGCCAGGATACAAAGTAAAGTAAAATATATGTTTATTATATTTTTCTTTATGTCTCTGTTTGTTCGCCCCACATATATGCATTAAAAAGGATCAGTGGACATCACATTTTTGACCCCATCTGAATTATCTCCGTTTAGTCTTGCCACAGCAACAAAAACCATACATTTCTATATCTGCGTAGTGTAGTCATAAATCCACCCTGTCCACCAATCTAACAAAGATAGGGTTAGCTATTTATAGCTGTCTTTCTTATTTTTACTTTGATTTTTCCTGTGGCCTTATAGGTAACATACGTTTGTCCAATTTCACTCTGTTGGCTTTGTTGCTAAATGTTATTTGGAAGGTGAAATGGAGTATTGTGTTCAGTATGTAACATTTGAAGGGGTAGATGGTGGATTAGCTATCAACTTCCTTAGATAAATGAAAACAAAACAACACAGTTTTCAGTTCCGGAATATAGAAGGTGAAAACTAGACTGTCCATATGCAAGTAGGACAGGTGGCAACCCTATGTCAGTTTGTTATCTCCAAAAATAATCCAATTCTGGTGCAATAAAAGTAAGGGTGTAGAGGTATTTGCTGTGTATGTCATATGGTATCACTAAATATCACTGTATTCTTCCGTTTTTTTTTGTTTTTTTATATGAATATGACACTACCCCATTCTGTATGTAAAATATTGATGTTTGACTTAACCTGGAAAAATGTGAAAAAGGTTTGCACTATGATCCAGTGCCAGATTTGGAAGGAGGATGCAGAGTTGAGCAGAGCTTCACAGCTCTGGCCCTGCAGGTACACACTGTCTACTGCATGGCAGCCTTAGGTCCAGCAGAGCTCTTAATGGATGCATTTTTATTGAGCTGTTCATTTATTGAAGTTGTCTGGTCATATTTATGTTCTGCAAGCACTCTGTGAAACAACTGGGCTGTTGGAGATGGATTGGTGTTCATGGAAAGAAATTGTGATTCACTTGTACCCCTTTAAATACATTGTAATGCAGATGGGTATCCAGCCGAATTGCTTGTGAGTTGTTCTGACAGAGTCTCTAAAAAATTGAAGAACAAACAATGAAGTTTCGTTGAGACAACTTTAACCTTAATTAGTTTGATTAACAGGCCAGTGTATTTGCAGACATGTTGAATGAACACCATTGCAAGGCTTGCACTGTTTCATTAACGCTGACACGCATCCCTTTTTAAAGTCATTTAAAGGAGATAAACAGGGAAGAGCTGTTAAGGGCAGGCCTGTGTTCAGTTAGTCAAACATAATGAATGAACAGCAGCTGAGACTATAACACAGAAATAGCCTCAAGACCAGAGCTTGCAAATACTTTTGTAGAGGGCCTGTGTGTGCATTGCATCTGTTATAAAGCCATTATAAGGGCATTACACTATTTCCATAGCCATTTGTCACTATAATGCATAGTGAAGCGATGCTTTTTTGCATTGTACAGCATCAGCTTGTACTCATTTAAATAATTAGTTTCTCTGTCGCATCCCTCTCGTACCCTGCATTTTAATAGCTGAGAGCATCTTGGAATTGATCCTGCTCTTTGTAAGGAGCTCCTCCTTTCAATATAGATATGCAGAATGTGCATGTTTTATTTACGAGCTATTTTACTGAGAATGAACGTACGGATCGATCTGTGTGAAATATCTGTGTCTCCAGGTGGTTATGCCACATCATGACTTGAGGATCGTCATGTGACTGAACTAGGCAAACTGCCATTCATAAGGCTTATAGGAAATGTTATGGCGATGGACAGATTGCTCTGGCAATTAACTGGTATTCGTATTTAAAGATTTGTCTGAAGCTTGGTCATACAGTGGTTTTTTCACTTCCCTTCCAGTGTACTGCTTCCTCACATCCATATGGCTATGTCTGTCCCTTGAGAGTGTGTGTGTGTGTGTGTGTGTGCTCCGAAGAGCTAATCTTTCTATCACCTGAAATAAAATGGCCGGCTTGACAACCCAACCATAAAATGTATGGTTTGTAATGTTAATATGGCTGAACAAATAACTGCAAATAATTGTTTACAGGGTATTTACCCCAGGGGACAGATTGAGTGGGCTGCTGGACAGGTTTGACAGAAGCATTGGGCGGTGGTTTCAGTGGAAGTGGGGATAAGGGTGTTTTCAAGCAGCTTAACATTTAGCTCCTGCTGTGGCTCCCATCCAGTAAGGTTCCCTATTATAATTTACCTCCCAGGTTGATGCACCCAAAGAGTCAGATCAGCAATTGCTGTTTGTTTGTTCTGTATATGAAGACACCCAGTTCATCGTGTCTTGATGGTCAGTGGCATCCAAGGTTTCTTAATATGAAATATAAAGAGACATGGTGCAACACTGCAGTACAATCGCAAGCTGCACACTTAGATGCTGAGGCAGCATTCAAGACCCTAGTCATCCAATATAGGTGTACTATAGTGTTTCTACAACGATTCAATCAAGAAGCCAAGTTCCAGATTAAGGTTTAATATTAAACAGGAAGCAGCTGCTGATTAGTGCATTTCTGAAAACACCAGTGCATTTACAAGGACCCCACCCCTTCAAGTATTTAAACCAGCATATTTTTGGTATTACTCTCATTGGATCAATTTCATTGGAATTGGGGGTGATGATAATAGAAGCATGAACCAGTATGTCTACGAAGCCACTGAAATGCTCTCACTTCTACTGCCAGACAACCATCCCCCTCTGATAGTGATCGTTTCAGGAACTGTCTTACCTGGATGACTTGATAAGACAGTTAAAATTTTTATTGATAATTGTCTAACCTGGAAAGGCTTTACTCTTGACCAATGCATAGGACACTCCATAAAGATTTTGTACACGCCAGATGATTCAATGCTTTTAAGTTTGTTATCCTGATATTTTATGGGACATTCCTCAGAAAAATTAATATTAAGCTTTGTCAAAATGTAAAATCCCAAATTTAAGACATATTATTTTAGCATATGTCAGAATATTCTGCAAATATTAAGGAATATATATTAAAGATACATGTATTGTCAACAATATATTGCATGGAATTGATAATATGCAAGTCAAAATAGGTGGATATATTGTGAAGCATATTATGCAGTATATTTTTTACATATATTAAAAGATATTTGCCTAATATTTTGGATTTCATATTTTACCTGTTACTGTGTATGTGTGTGTGTGTGTGTGTGTGTGTGTGTGTGAGTGTGTGTGTGAGAGAGAGAGAGAGAGAGAGAGAGATAGATAGATAGAGAGAGCATATGAGTATGGATGTTTTTGGGTGAGAAATAAAGTGGGTCTACACATATGTAGGGGTATGTGAAAGAAAGTGAGTATCTGTGTGTGTGTGTGTGTGTGTGTGTGTGTGTGTGTGTGTGTGTGTGTGTGTGTGTGTGTAGTCTCGTATCCTCATTATTGTCTTGATTATTTTGTTTCCTCTTCTCAGTCTCCATTTTAGCTGCTTATGTGAAATTTCTCTGTACTGAAATCTGTTTAAATTATCCCAATAAAAGTATTTATACTGATTATACAGTTATGGACCTTTATTGCTAGATCTGATTGGCATGATTAATGTATTACTATGTATCTGATTACCTGGTCAAACCAATCACAGCTACATGACTGGTCAAGTTGGCAAGAATTGAAAACTATCTTTCCTAAGCACCACACTTCCAAATGGATGAAAGCGTCACATTTTGATATTACTCCTTATCAATTTTTTCTTGTCTCCATGTTGAAATGCCCAAATAGTAGGCTGTTTGTGGGCATGCATTTTCACTGCAATGCCTGAGCCGGAGAACTGCACTTTCTGCACTACTGACCCAGGCACAAGGATGGATTACTGAACGGGCCTTCCGGGCACAGGCCCAGGGGCCCCAAGAGTCAGGGGTCCCCTGAGCCAGAGCGTCCGTGTGAAGTCCTTGTTTTGACACCACGAGTTGAACCCTTCAACACCGTAGGGAGAAATACAAAAAGCAGGTGCAACACAACAACTCCACACAGACTCTGGCTAAAAGGCCCCACTTGAGGTGGCCGTGGAAAAATGGCCAAGAAGATAAAAGAAATTGTGGAAATTATAAAGTTGTGGTGCATGAATAGGCCCCATAATACAGTATGTTTTTTCCTATCCATTTTGAATAGGGCCTCCAATCATAAAATGGGCCTCCAGACCAGTCTGCAATTGTGTTGTCACTCATTGTTGACCATACAGTTGATTACAGTGGGTCAGTGAGGGCCATCAGAGGTGCTGAGAGTGCTACACATTCTGCACTTTCAGTATGCATGCCGGATAGCCTACCTTATGTTCCAATGTGTGTTTAAACATGTTTTAATACCAAAATGCAACAAGTCTAATTCCTTATTCATGAAAGTAAAAATATTCTGATTTTTAATAGCCTTTGAAGGACCCCAGTGATTTGAAATGGGCCCTAAATCTATTGACTGAATAATGTTTCCATTCCCTCTCTCATTGCAGGTATAATATTCTTAGACCAATATCGCGTCATCTTTAAGAAAGAGCATGGGCTCTATCTTGTCGAGCTTAGTGCGTGGTCTAAAACGCATGGTGCAAGTGCATTTAGGGCGTGTCCAACTCCACTTTAGCTAGTCCTTTATATTTTGAGCGCAAAATAAAGTGCATGGTTCAAATGGGCTGAACTTAGGCTCTTCATTAATTATAGGTGTGTCTTGGGTGTAACATGCAATAAACCAATCAGAGTGTCATCTCCCATTCCCTTTAAAAACCACCGTGTTTGCACCTTGGCAGATTGGTAATATAATGGCGGATTTAATAGTACTGCAAAAAGAGTGATTTACAACTGGTGAAACATACTTGTGCACAAGGTTAAATTGTGCAAGCAAGGAATATATGGATATTCTTCAGACTAACCATTATGATGAGTTTTGATATACTACACAATAATAAACATTTGACACCAGCACGGATTCCCGGTAAAAACCGAACTAATATGAAAACAGGAAAATATTTTTCAGTAGCTTACACCGGTGCTGTTATTTTAGAAAATATATATGGTTTAATTTCATTAAAAGTACCTGCAACAGCTGAGCATAAGCTACCAGAATATGGCTTCTGGCTCATCTTAGAAAATTAAAAATTTGCCTGCTTCTTTAACAAATTTTGTTTGATTATACACAATGAATCATAAATTGAAGCACTGTCAAACATCAATTCCATGAGGTTGTTCTCACAGCAGACAGATCACAGGCAATGCATTTCTAATATTAATTAATAACATAAACAGCATTCTTTTGCCTTAATGATGACACTAAATATTCTAAATCTGTCGAGTTGAGAACCCATAGGTTTACAAATCTTTTTTCCCTGTCATTTTACTATGGCTGGTTGGTCACTATGGAGGATTATTCAGCCCAAAATGAAAATGAAAATGAAAAAGGAACATTTTTTTGACCCCAAACATAAATGGCATCATAAAATGTAAACATAATACAAGGGTTAAACAAAATTAATTGGCGAATAAAACGACAAAATGGCAGAGAAAATAAGAGACCGTAAAAAGAAAACTGCGAGCTGATGTAGCAAAATGACAGCACTGCTTCACTTGCACTAGCAATACCACGATAACATGGGAGACACAGACACTCTGGCATTGGGAGAAACACAAGAGGAGGCAGATGAACTTGGACGATGAACTTTATTGCAGAGGGAGACAAACTAAAACGCATTTGGTAACGTTCCTGAAGCAGGAGGGGAGAGTGGAGATGGTGGCAGCAACAGAGGAGGTAATCATTAATAGCTTACTTTTGTCGCCCAAAGTCCAACACACTGGCATTGTTTTGTTTTGTTTCATCCACAGTCGGCTAATGAACCAAAAAAAACATTTCACGGCAAAGACGGATCACAACTTAGGGTAATTAGGTTGGCTATTGCACTGAGAAATTCTTCATATTGTCATGCAGCCAGTTGAAATTATTCACTCATGCATACCACAAAATTTGCTTCGCTTACAAACTTTTGTTGACCCTCTCTTGCACACAAGTGTAAAGACGTTTTTCCACATTAAAGTTTAAGTAGGCTATCTCAAAGAAGAATATCTCATAGCATACCATTTGGAGTTTATGGCCAATTAATCTGGATTTGGAGACATGATTGACAGGGTTGCAGAGAAAAGCAAACCCATAGGTAATTTTCTAGCCTACTTTAAGATGCAACACTATTTTATTGTTATTAACTGCGACTGTGTAGTGCTTTCTTCATCTTTGGTGCAATTGCGTTTCACACTAAAAAGTTTTTTTAATCATTATTGATTCATGTTTTTGTAGTGTGTGGGAAATAGGAAAATTACATGTTGAATATTTGCAACAGACTTTATGTCAACGATGGTTGCAGTTGCATTTGGAAATTGGGTCGGTGAATTGTCGTAAATGCGGGGCCATTTTTCGATCCCTGTCCGTCACTGCGTTCTATGAATTCTGGATTAGCCTACCGCGATTGAGAGAGGTGTTTTGTTGGCTTTAACTGTATAGTGCATGCACTGCAAATTATGATATGATGCAGATTCATTTATTCCTTTGAGCATGTGGCAGTGAGGTCCAAATGTTGTCGGCTACGGTTAGTCACTTTTAAATGCGACTTCTAATCGATATTGCCAGACGGAAGCGCCCTACCTCGACTACACTACACTATCTGAACAAAATGAAAAGAAGCACAACGTTACCTCACAAACACCGGATGCCATTTTCCAGGAAGTGTTTCATGTTAATATTTAAATATTGTGACCAGATCGGCAGTTCAGATTTTATGACATGAAGTGACTAGTGTAACATAACCTTGGTGAATACTTTTGGTGTCTGAAAGTGAGTTATTGAAAATGTAGCCTACCTTTTTATGTGTTAGCCGCAGCCGCCGCTGTCTTATAATCCGTGTATCCCCAGACAGACTGCACTTGTCCCATAGACCAGAGGGCACTGTTGTCTAATGAGATGACTCTGCTAACAGAAACATTCCTTCTCCGGGCAAGACTAAAGCCAGTTATACATTACCCCGATAGACTCCTGGCCACTGTAGGCAATAGTGTGGTCAGGATTTCATTCCAAAGTGTGGGGAATGCAGCTTGAAGTGCAGCTGTGTGTTTTGCTCAGAGATGTTTCTCTAGCTGTGGAGGTAGAGAACTTCAACTTCACATTGTTCTGCCATTTTTGCTGTGTTCTAACTTTCCTCTGTCATGAATCCTACATTCATAGACAGATGCAGCAGTTACTGTAAGTACTAAACACGGTAAAATCATATATGATATGTGATATGATATGTCTGTATGTGTTTATGTGTGTACATTTGTATGTGTACAGTAGAATATTCAGTGTTCATTCAGATCTGACAGAGTTTATGAGTCCAGTAGGATTAAAGTTACCCTATCAGTCTAAAATGTGCTATCTTAGGCACTGAAGATTTGATCTCTGTGCCTATATGTGAATATTTGAATGTGTGCATACTGTATGTACGGATACAGTATGTATGTGTGAAAACTTGCATTCAAGGGGCAATCATTGAAAGGGAGCACAAGGTTTTCTTTTCTTGTTTCTTGTGTGTTATTGTGAGAGCCAGCCAAGTGAGGTCTCTCACTGTTTCATAATCTTCCCTTGTGATAATACAATTATGTGTGACAGTAAAATTTTATAAGAGGGTGGACTGGCTTCCTCAAAGAGGACAGAGTGTCTCACACTTCAGATTAAAGATTAAACCCAAACGCCATCCCTCATGAAGGAGGGAGGGAGGGAGGGCGGAGTTGAGGAGGGCAGATAAAACACACTTTAAATCCCAGTCTTTAGTGCAGCTCACGCCTCTACACAGACTCTCCACTCCCTGGGACTAAGAGTATGAAAGAGAACGCAGGTAACACGTTCAGTGCTGTTATCCTTTTAAAACCTCTCCATCTATGCTTCAAAATGTAATTCCAGAATAGTTATGCAGTGGTCAAATATATGTATTGTGTGTAATATACATTGTGTACTATATACATATTTGAAATATTAAATATTAAATTTCATTTAATATATAGTCCTGCGTTGCTTTACCCATGTTGCCATGTTTTTGCTTGAACGTCAGAGAGGGGCTGATCTTGAACAGGTTCCTCTGTCCCTTGTGTGTGTGTGTGTGTGTGTGTGTGTGTGTGTGTGTGTGTGTGTGTGTGTGTGTGTGTGTGTGTGTGTGTGTGTGTGTGTGTGTGTGTGTGTGTGTGTGTGTGTGTGTGTGTGTGTGTGTGTGTGTGTGTGTGTGTGTGTGTGTGTGTGTGTGTGTCCCCGGCAGAAACCAGATCCCCTCTCTCCCTCAATGTGTTTATTTCTTTATTACTCTGAAGCAAACAAAAAAACTGATTTTACCTTTATCCTGTTTCAACTGGAAACAGAAAAAAACTTGTTCAGAGGGGAACTCAGATTGTGAGGGACTCTTGTGATGGGCATGTCAAATTTAAGGATACGTCTTTTAAACAAACTGTAGATATCGGCAATGGTCAATAATGAAAGAATGGAGGGAATGAGGAATGGAAGGGAGGGAACGTGATGATGCTGATTTGATCTGAATATTTTTAAAATCCTACAGTATCCTTCATTATTTTCGCTTTTTCATTTGAGTTGACATTGTGATGTTGAGATTGTGGCTGAAAAGGTGTCCTTGTCAGACACTGATATCCAGTACACTCCTATCAGCTGTGATGTCCTTGTGTTCCTACAGTATGGTTGCGGGCAGTTCTGTACATGCAGATTCACTCACTATATTCCAGTTGGTACCCTTTATAAAGTTCAAAGCAAAACATGGTACGGCTGCTTTGCTTTTGGGATTAACAGAATTTACTCATACTTTTGATGCTTAAGTAATATTTGAATGGGTGAATTTCAGTTTCACTTGAGTCATTTTTCAGAAAGGTATCTTTACTTTTACTGAAGTATGGCTTTTGGCTACTTTTTCGACCACTATAATTCCATAGTCACTGTGTATCGAGATAACATTAAATTCAAAGTTTGTCATTTTTTCCACTGCTTTTCAAACACACAGAATACAATGCTTTAACAAAATAAAATCTACTCAAACATTGACATTGAGCTGATATCCCTTTTGTACACTTAGCTACTCATACAATCTCAGCTTTGCTTTTTGTTTGTCCTGGACAGCTGTACGTTTTCTGGCTTTTGAGTTCTGCTCGGAAATGCTTAAATGTCTACTTCTGCTAAGGGAAAATGAAAAAATAAAACATCAAATTTGTTCCAAATCTTCATTACGTTGATGACACACTCTATTGACTGACAGTACAAGGCGGGTGTCCAGGACCAATGTTTGGGAACATACATTTTTTTAAATCAATATTTATCTCAGATTTTTCTCTATTCTCCCAATATAGAACACCTACTTGTATTTGTTGGCCTATTTGTTTCATTGCTGCAACATCTTCAATGTAGGAGACTAAGCAGCCAAGCGCATGCTCTCCTCCAAAGTGCATTCTGTCAGATGCTGCTTCTATTCACTCAGCAGCCCATCAATTGGGCTGTGCTCTAATTGTGTCAGATTAGTACACTTCATACACAGTAGACCAGAGTCAGTCTTGTCCAATGAAAACTAGACAATCCCACTGACTGAATCCCTCCCTCCCTGTCTGATGCTACATCATTTGCACTCCTTGTCAAGGAGGTACTAGTAGGTAACAACAATTTCCAGTGCTATTTGTGTTGCTATGCCATCTATGGACATTCTTCGCATTCTTTCATGAATATCCATGATGAGGCAGCAAATCAGAACACTACGCTTCAGCAGATGTCAGATGCAGAGCTTTACATGCTAAGCACAGAGAGCTGAATATCTGGTCAGTGTACAAGATATCTGTGGCGCTCTTAGGGCTGTTTACAGAGTTCCTCAGTTTCTAAGCAGAGGGCGTAGTGAGAAGGCTCAGATGTTGGTTTCATGATTGCGGCCAGCTCCTCTCCCACTGGGGCTGTAACATTTATTGCAGGGATAAGTAAACAGTCTGCTGTGTGTGAACGTTTTTAATCAAGGCTTTGTTGACTCACACATTGGTTTGAAAGCATCTTGTCTCACAATTGAGAGAATGATGTCACTGGACATGTAGCACAGGTACTGACTACTCCTTCAATGAAGATCAGAATTCCAGAAAAGTACTTAACAAGTTCTTTTTAAATTCACAAGTTACTTCATTTCTATGGTGATAACAAATTAGTTATTTAAAACAGTGTTCAAACTTTTTCAAATGCAGGCAAGTGTTCTGGGCTGCAACCCTACGGGCCCTATCTTGGCGATCTTGGCGCTTGGTCTAAGCGCATGGCGCTAAGTCCATTTAGGGCGTGTCCAAGTCCACTTTTGCTATTTTAACGGCGTGTTTTTTGGGCGTTAAGCACGGCACAAGGTGCAACTGGGCTGAACCTAGTCTCTTCATTAATTATAGGTGTGTCTTGGGCATAACATGCAATAAACCAATCAAAATGTCATATCCCATTCCCTTTAAAAGCCTGCTTTTCCACCTTGGTGGATTGCTTATGATGGCGGTTCAAGGAATAGGCTATATGGATCAATAGTAGCCTATGATCAATATTATTATCGGGCTAACCATTATGAGTTCCCGGTAATTCCTGACAGTGCTGTTTACAAAATATATGCGGTTAAATTTCGTTAAAAGCAACTGCAACAGCTGAGAATAAGCGACCAATGGCTTCCGTGTCACCTTAGAAAACGCCAAATTAGCCTGCTTGTTTAACAAATTTCGTTTGATTATGCAATGAACTCATGTTCAAGCTTCATCCGAAGTCCATTAGGCTACCTGCATTCTAATTTTGATTAATAACATAAATAACGTTATTTTGCCTTAATGATGACACTAAATACAATAAATCTGTACAGGTTGGCAACCCATAGGTTCAGCATATTTTCCCTTGTTTTATAATGTCCTGCTTATGGAAATGTGACCAACCTATTTTACTGGTAGCGTAATGCTTTAAAACGATCCACTTTCCCAGGAAAACCGTGAAAAGTGTGATTTACAGCAGGGGAAACAGACCTGCTCATGTAAAGCGCACATGCAGATAATGGCATTAAAATTAATTGTAATTTTGTAACGTGCTGCAAAATTTGTTTCTAATTAGCTGCTTAGTTCTCTTTAAAATATTTTGTTCAGTTATGGAATAACAGGTGAAATCAGCGGGGTTTTAATAAGCTGACGGTATGGAAACCTTGTCACTGTAATAAAAAAAATATGAAGGACGAAGAATAGCTAAGGTTACAATTCAGTTAACATGATGACATCTCCGTTTTTTAACCATAGGTTATCGAATAAACCTTATGTATGCACAGCGAATCCGCTGTAGCCTAGGCTATTTGAAAAACAATAAAAGCAATATTCACTGGACAAGGTTTTGAACTTTTTTCAGTCACAAACCATTCTATTTACTTACAGGCTGTATTCCGAGATAAACAGAGCTGTATTGAAATGACGTCTGAAGCGCATTTTCAGAACTCAAAAGTCCGTCTATTGCAGTGCGCGAGTTTTCCATTGAATGACAATTCACGCATTAGGTGTAAATGACAATTTGCGCATTAGGCTTGATATATTTGAGCTTGTTATCAGCTCCTTTTTAATGGATAGCCATTGTCCCGTACCATCGCACATCGCCTGGATGTTGATGGAGTGGGCTGAGAGCAATGTAATGTGGCATTGTTTCCCTTCGCCGAGGGAAAGGTATGTGGACCTATGGAACCTTTTATTATTATGCATTTTTGATATAGCCTACACAATAATAATATTTCACATTGTGATCTAGATATTTTAGTCATGCTTGTGTGCGCCCCTGTGTAACAGACAGGAGGGTACGCGCGTTAGGCACACGCCTATGTAGACGCACTTATATGCGCCGTTAAAATAACATGTAAACAACTGCGACATGACTTTAGACCAGGTTTGTGGTGGTTCTAGCGCAAGCGCTTTCTGCTGGCTCAAGATAGCAATACGCCAAAAAGAATCCTGGCCACTCCTCATCTTAAGACCAACACGCCCAGTTCACTTGTAATGGGCGCAAGAATACATGCTAGTTAAAGGACGTAAGCGTTAGGCGTTATAATGAACCTAGCGCCGGGTGTAAGATAGCAAAGACACTTGCGTTTGGGTTAGCGCCGCTTTGCGCCGGGTGGAAGATAGGGCTCTACGTCTCTCATAAAAAAACGTCTAGGTGTTCAGGTGGAAACTTTCACAGGTGGCAACATTTGGTTGAATAAAAAAAGTTTTCTAGCCAACTGATGACAAATGCTGATATTTAAAATGTATAAAGTGGGGTCTCATGCTCTGAAATTGTTGATAGTGCTAATAGTCTGTCTTTTGACTGGACAATAGGCTATGGAAAAAAGTTATGCAGTACAGTATTACAATTTGCATTGTGGAACAGAAGAACAGGCACGTGTCTGTTTATGTGTCAGAGTACAGGTGCTAGCACCAAATGACCTCTGCCTGCAGAGACATTACATGCATTATTGCACTTTGGAATCGACTTTTCCATTGCCAAGACATTGTGCAGTCTACATAGTATACTCCCAAGTATTTTCAAGAGGTAACCTGACCCGATTAATTTATTTGGTATTAGGTAACCTATCTGTAAGGCACTCACATTGTAGCTTTTTAAGTTTATTCTAAAAAGTTAATGTCTTATTGTCTCATCTCTAGTTATCCAAGTAATTTCCACTGCGTGTTCTTTGCCTGCGGATGTTGCTTTGGACAAAATAATCTTTCAGATAAGTACGTTTCAATGTAATGCAATGATTTTTTATTATTATTAATAATAATAATGTTTCTGTTGTTATGTTTATTAAAATCAGTTGCCATTGGATGCATGTTGCACTTATCATGACAATTTAAATAGAACTGTCATCAAACAAAAAAGGCTTAAAAAGTCTCGAGGAGACACTGAGCAGAGACGGGACCCAGTTTCAATCTGCTGCCCTCAGGGGAAGTTTTTTTCTTTTTACATTATTTTCACTGAATTGCCAGATCTCCCAGACAGGAGGTTAGGTCATTTTCTTACATGTGTAAATACCTCTGAGAGAATACATGGAACAAGTACGCTACGCTGATCAGCCTTTGCTGTGACGCAAACCTGTTTGACCTGTTTTCTCACAAGTTACTCTTGTTGCAGGATATGGCGATATCATGGAGCTAACAGAGTAAGTTACATTAAGGTTTTAACTTTTAAAACTATTTGACTTCAGTCACCATTTCTCTCACATGCCTATCAAAGGAACTTGCATTCTAGCCTAATCCTACGAAGGTGCTGACGATGAAACTGGTGGAAGTTTCCACCCCCGAGGTTCATGAGATTGCCTTGTGTTTTTCTTTGCACTGATAAGACTTCACGTGGCCTAACAAGTGCTCATCTCTCTCACTTGTCTTTGAGAAACAATTGCGTCACTGCCAGACATTTCCTTACGAAAACGTAACATTTGATCCAAGGTTAAATCCAAACATGGACAGAACATACTGTTACAAAGAAGACAAAATAAACAGTTAAAAAAGAAATCAGTTATTGACACTTTTCGAGATGTCATTTCTTGTCTATATAGATTGTAGAGAATATATTGCGATGCTGCAAGCTGTACAATCTCTACTTAGTTGTACAATATATTTAAACTCTGTTAACTCTAATGTCCCAAATAAGGACTATTTTATTTTATTATTTATTTTACTTGACAGGAAGTTCACTTTCAATCCAAAAGAGGGGATTGATAATCCAGCACTGGTCATCTCAGATGATGCAGGTACAGTTCTCTCTCTCTCTATCTCCCTGTCAAAGGTGTTGAGGAATGTATGCATGGAAAGCAGCCATAGTTCTTGTTTTAATAGACACATATTTGGTTTTGGAATCCTAAACATATTTTCTTTGCTTTTGTTTATATTTTTTATATCAGTTTTTGATTGTTTCTCTTTTTTTAACTGACCCATGAAACTGAAAAGACACTAGTTGCTATCTTTCTGGAAGCATAGTTTGATGGGATTAATGCGAGCTCTTTCTTAACATAGCTAAATCAATTATGCATTATTATTCAGTTCAGACATGGGTTTTCTTTCTCAAAGCTGTTCAGGATTGAAAGAGGATATTTTACAAGGGCACTGCAGTAGTGTTTTTTCCTAGCAAACTGACTCTTGTGTGTGCCCATCCTGTAATGAAACTCTGGTGTGCCACTGTCCCCCACCCACAGCACCTGCTCCAGGGCTCGAGCTACGCCTGTGTGTGCTTAAGCGCGAGAAGGGAGAGAGTTTTGGGTTTCACCTGCGCATTGAGAAAGGCTGCAGGGGTCACGTGATCAGACAGGTGGAGCCGTGGGGTGTGGCCGAACGTGGTGGGCTGAGAGACGGTGACCGACTGCTCGAGGTCAACGAGAACTTTGTAGATGACTTTGAGCACATAGAGGTGAGAGGGAAACCTGTGCCCAGTATCTGTCTCTGTTCCGTATCTGATCTGTGCTCAGTATCTGTCTGTTCCGTATCTGATCTGTGCTCAGTATCTGTCTGTTCCGTATCTGATCTGTGCTCAGTATCTGTCTCTGTTCCGTATCTGTCTGTTCCGTATCTGATCTGTGCTCAGTATCTGTCTGTTCCATATCTGATCCGTGCTCAGTATCTGTCTGTTCCGTATCTGATCTGTGCTCAGTATCTGTCTCTGTTCCGTATCTGATCTGTGCTCAGTATCTGTCTCTGTTCCGTATCTGATCTGTGCTCAGTATGGGTCTGTTCTGTATCTGATCTGTGCTCAGTATCTGTCTGTTCCATATCTGATCTGTGCTCAGTATCTGTCTCTGTTCCGTATCTGATCTGTGCTCAGTATCTGTCTCTGTTCCGTATCTGATCTGTGCTCAGTATGGGTCTCTGTTCCGTATCTGATCTGTGCTCAATATCTGTCTCTGTGCTGTATCTGTGCTCAGTACTGTCTCTGTGCCTGTATCTGTGCTCAGTACTGTCTCTGTGCCTGTATCTGTGCTCAGTACTGTCTCTGTGCCTGTATCTGTGCTCAGTACTGTCTCTGTGCCTAGTACTGTCTCTGTGCCTGTATGTCTGTGTTCAGTATCTGATCTGTGCTCAGTACTGTCTCTGTGCTCAGTATCTGTCTCTGCACCTGTATCTGATCTGTGCTCAGTATGTGTCTCTGTGCCTGTATCTGATCTGTGCTCAGTTCATGCTGCTCTTCACTTTCTCTCTGTCCCAGGTTGCTCAGAGAATCCAAGTAGGGGGGGCTCAGCTGTGTCTGCTGGTGCTGGGAGGAGAGGAGTATGACCAGGCCGTGTCAGACGGCCTCGATCTCCGGGCTCTGACCAGGGGCCACCGCGGGCAGGACTGCGCCCGGCCTCGGCTCTGCCACATCACCAGGGATCACAGTGCCGGCATGGGCATCAGCATTGTCACTGTCGAGGGTACGACACTAGAGCACCAACTCATACGGAAATGCAGCTAGTTATGACATACAACAGCAGTGCATAATTGTACAGTGCCTAACCCTGGAACAGAGGGCTACACTCACTCATAAAATAAAGGTGGCATGTCACCTCTCTCTGCCAGTATGTGCTGGATCAGCTAGTGCTACATACCTGCTGGTATACACTCCGCTCAACTGTGGAGATGGGATGGGCCTCAAATCACAACTGGGAATTATACATTTATTTGTTAAAAAATTGTTTGTCCCATCTGAGGTGACTTCTCTCAATCCATAGACCAGCATAGTGTGAACACATCTCATTGGATCTAATATGGTCACTATCTGTATGATTTATCTTTGATTTAACTTTCTTTTGCTTTAGCTAAAATGGTTTCTTTGTAGCAAACTCAATGTGCCCCGTCCAGTGAAGATTTCTCTGATTGGGTAAAGCATTGTATAAAATAGGAAAACTAATTGATTGATTGGTTGGTGGCATGTGCTGGTGCTGTATGGGTGTGGTTTGCAGGAGAGAAAGGCAGATACTCTGTGAGCACTGTGGCCGGTGGTCCTGCTGAGAGGGCAGGGGTGCAGAGGGGGGACCACCTTGTGTGGATCAACGGTGCCATAGCATCAGACCTCACACAGACCGCCATCAACAAGATGGTAGGATGAAACCACCAGAGCTTCCCCAGCTTGCTCAGCACCTGACTCTAAACTTCAGTGTTATTAATGCGTAAATTATTACATCCATTCATTCATGACTTAATTTCTTCATCGACAACCTTCCCGGTACAAGCCCAATTGATTAAACATTTGTGTTATCCGTCCTTCACCTTGCCCCCTCCCTGAACGCGATCCTCTCAGGTGAAGAAGTGTGGGAACCATTTGACCGTGCTGGTGATTGACAGCGAGAGTGAGAAGAGCTACGCCCGTCGGCGGATGGCCATCCTGCCCGCCATGGCTGGCACCCACAACCTGCCACACCGCCCCCAGAGACTCCATCTGGTGCAGGGGCCTGAGGGTTACGGCTTCCTGCTCAGGCAAGAGAAGTCTGCTGCAGGGCGTATCGGTGAGGAACGCACACAAACACACACTCATTTCTGCACACACTTACATACAGAGATCATAGCTACACATACACACACAGTGCATTTCTACACACAGGCACGCACACACACACACACACACACACACACACACACACACTGCCTCTGTGTCTAGACCACAGGCTGCGCGAGGTAGATGCCGACAGTCCGGCAGAGAAGGCGGGAATGCGGGACGGAGACGCGCTATTGGCCGTGAACAGGGAAGCAGTGGAGAGCCTGGAGCACGATGACATTGTCCACAGAATCCGGCACAGTGGACAACAGGTCACCCTAACCATCATCCACACCCAGGGAAGGGACTTCTTCGCTCAGGTACGCAGCTAGATGGGGGGACGAGTGGGGAGCAGTGACATTCAGTACAAAGCCCAGATCTCAGTCTCTGTGGATACATATGAAGCACCCTTATGGGATTACACAGCAGGATAGTAAAGCCAGTAAAATCTTGTCTTTGAAACTTGATAATGCAGTACATTCTGACCAATAATTATTTGGTTGTTTTGATTTCTGCCCGAGAGCTTAGAACATTTTGGGTTCTGCATCACCTTAGAATAACAACATTATCATTGCATTTAAGGCTGAAGGAAGCCTTAAACAGTAACTTAACTAAAACGCCTTTTAAACCTACAGTATATGCTGTACCGTACCATTTAGTGGACATGAATACTGAATAGCAAGGAACTGTTTTCTCTTTTGACAAATGTCCATATATTTCAACCATTTCCAAATGAAATCTATTTATATAATGCAATTAAAAAAAATGTTTGCAACAATATGCATTACAGCAGACCTTGGCCCACTTTTTCATGCTCTGAAGGCATGTTCATAAAATATTATTATCTAAGAAAAAAAGTGCATTGCAGCCATTTCAGTGAGATGATCTTGTTTAAGAGACTGGAAATGATTTCTTGGAGAACATGGGGTGTTATAAAAACTGTTATTGTGAAATCAAGCCTTTGTTCTGAGTTATTAAACAGATAATTCACTGATAGTCTTGATAAGGGCTGCAAGTAAAAGTAAGGAATAACATTACATTCTAAATGAAAAGTGAAGTTGCAGGTTGATGCTACGCGCGTATTTTGCAACACTGCTATATTTGGTAAAGTACATTATGAGAGATTTATTTGTATTCTTCTCCTTCCCTAGCTGGGGCTGTCTCCTCTGCTTTTCTATGAAGAACACCTGCACAAAATAGTACAGAAGAATACAACAGCGCCCTCTGCTGGTCCTCCGAAGGAAGCACAGGCTGATCTCCCCTGTCCACGCCTGTGCGTCTTTGAAAGAGGCCCGACTGGGTTCGGCTTCCACTTGGGCTGCATTCAGCAAGAGCCAGGAACCTTCATAGGACAGGTGCTGCTCCTTGTCTTTGGGTGTTCTGTGTCAATGCACTAATAGAGTCACAAACTGCTCAGTGCCCAACAATCACATTCTCTATATGCAAGACAGGAAATGTAGTTGCAATCTTGCCCCTTTGGGGCAGGTATTATTCAAATGCATCAAATATCCAGGTATGCATCTGCACAGTGTCAGCATACCTCCTGTTTGGCTGAAAATAAGAAATAGCTAGGCATATTTTAAGAAGGCATCTACTTTGTTTACACACATGTATATGTATGATGCTTTTTATCCATATATTATTTTGTACAGAAAATAGCATGTTGACAATATCTGGCTTGTATGCACGACTAGGAATTAATCATTGAGGAACTATGGCACTGTGTCCAAATCAATGCCTGTCCATACTATTGAGTATGCTTGTTGAGTACACAGGGTGAGAAAGTTGTTAAGTAGGCAAAATGTTCTCTAAATGTAGCGTACTTAAAATCCCCGGATGATATACTTAGTTCCGGGTTTTCACTTATAATAGTATCGAGGATATGTTTTGCATACTGCATGTCGTGCAGTAAAAAGTAGCCTACACAGAATGCTAGTACACAGTAGACAGAACACAGGACGTGGTAGGTAGGGCTCTGATCCAGACACAGCCTGCGTTAAAGCCTTCTACAGTCTGTGGTTAAAGCTCATAGTTTGCAGCATACTGGAAAGTGTAAGGCTGTGATGCAGTTTAATGTCCCCTTCTCTAGGTGGCGGTAGGTGGCCCAGGACAGAAGGCTGGTCTCTTTCAAGGGGATGTAGTGGTGGAGGTGAATGGACAAAATGTGGAGGAGGAATACCTGGAGGATGTGGTCCTGCTGGTGAAGGAGGGAGGGTGGTCTCTTCGTATGTTGGTGGTGGACAGGCCCGGGTACAAGAGGCTGAAACAGAGCGGCATCCCCATTACTCCAAGTCTCATTCCACATTGTACAAAGGTAACATGCACACACAAACATCCACATAGAAACACATTCACAATCATATGCAAGCACACTCACACATACTTACATGCACTTGTGCACTCACATATTCACACTATATTAAGCTGTAAATTACACAGGAATAGTATGGAATCCATGGTTATGCTAAAAGGCTGTAAGTCATCAAGGGTCAGAGGTATCAAACGAGCCTCAAACCATCACTCTGCTGCCAGATATGCAGTGGATATGAATCACTCATTTTCCTATTGAACTCTATGGAAAAAGAAGTCAGGAGAAACAACCCTTCAAGTGATACATCCATATCTACTGCATATCTGGCAGCAGAATGATGGTCTGAGGCTCGTTTGATACCACTGACGGTTGATGATTTACAGCCATTTAGCCAACCATGGGTTCCATACTATTCCTGTGTAATTTACAGTTTAATCTAGTCCCACCCCCCCAATTCCCATAGAGATCCATTCAAATGCAGAGAGGTTATAGTATCGCTTGTAAGAGTACCTGAAAATAAGATATCAGTCTTTTTATATCCCTTTATACAGTTATTATAGCATCACCTGTTTACCTATGGAATGTTCGAAACAGGTTTTTTTTTTGCCCCTGTCCCAACTTTTTTGGAACGTGTTGCAGGCATCAAATTCGGAATTAACGTATATATTTACAAAAATCAATAAAGTTGATAAGGTAAAACATTAAATATATTTTCTTTGTACTGTTTTCAATTAAATATATGTAAAAGAGAATTTACAAATCACTGCTTTCTGCTTTTATATGCATTTTACATACTGTCCCAACTTTTTTTTCATACTGTATACACGGAACACAACATAGGCTATATAAGTAACATAAAAACTTACACACTAATTTAGTAATTAGCTAACATGCTAAAGCCTCATGTGCATACTTTAGCTTTAATCAGGTCAGCAATTAAGTAAACAACAGCACAGAACGAGGTGTTTTTCAAAGAGAACACCAGAGGTGATAAATTGCACACAACAGAGAATAAAAACTGGGCCGCGTTTCCCGATAACAATCAATCAATGCGATTTCAACGAGCGATTCTACAATGGCTCTTTAATTTGTAACACGCATTTCCCAAAACAGTTCTTAAAGCGTGAACGCGCAGTCACCTCTTAAGTGCTACTTTACCAGAGGTGTAAAATCCGGGTTCAGAAAGTAAAAAGTCCTCCCCAGTATTTAATTCCAATCACCTGGATTTGCTAATTTGCACAATTCTTCAGCTAGAAGGTAGAACTAATTAGTGAAATCAGATGGCTGAGTTCATGGGTGGAAGAAACACATAGCTGGATTTTACACCTCTGTAGTTCTGTCTGTCGTGCTGCTGATACGGGAGGAGGAGGGGCGACAGATTGGGAGATGCGAACCCCACTGTATTGCCCAATACATGTGCGGTTATGCATGTCAAAGTTTCTTTTGAAATAAAATCTTTTTCCCACTGATTTTACTTGTCTCAAACTTTTTTATTTGTAGGGCTATTTAAGGAATGGATTTTATTGGTAATTTCCAAATATATAAAAATAAGTAGCCTAAATTAAAAATAAATAAACGTAAATATTGTTGCACATCACTATAAAAAAAAACAAATCAGTGGTTATGGTAACCATAAAATTAGATGAACACTAACACGAAAAATCAAATAAAGTATGTGATTTATGGACTTCTAAAACGCACTTAACCGTCTATGACTGGTCTGGAGGAATCGTTAATCTACGAGCGTTTCTAAGAGCGTCTTAAAGGGAAAGGGAGTTCGGAATTTTGGACATAATGTTTCAATTACGACTTACCCATGATGTAGTTGATTGATGAAAACCATTTTCAGATAATTCCATGCTGCCCCTTCTTTTGGACATACACACATTGCTAATGCTAGCGCAACTCTAAGGTAACTGCTAGCATCCACTACCAAACGCACTTAAACACTGGAAGTATGGCGGCGGAGCGATACTTTACGTTACCTACGAATGTAGTGCCGGCACTGGTCGACTACAACAACAAAGAAGACCAACAAGTTGCAATGGCCACGTTCGCTCTGCCGCCGTACTTCCACAGAGAATATAGGTCAGCACAAAGTAAAGGATTCAATGATAGTTTGACTTCAAAAATGATGGTATAAACCAGAGGTGGGCAACGAGGGCCGTATCTGTTTCTGGTTTTCATGCCAACTTCTGGCCTTAATGACCTAATTAGCCCTAATATTTACGCCATCTGACATTTTAGCTACAATTCTTAATAAGCGCATGAATGACAGCCGAAGAGTTCTTGTGTCCCTATATGAAACATTTTAATGTGATCTAATCTACCAGTGTTGGTGTAAACAGCCAATTAGCTCATTTAGCTGGGGTAATTGGTGGGAACAAAAACCTGCATACACACCGGCCCTCCAGGCCTGGAATTGCCCACCCCTGGTATAAACACTCAAAATAACCCCGATAGACTGTCGTCATATTTTATTTGCTTTGGGTACACTGTGGAGTGTTTAAGTGCGTTTGGTAGTGGATGCTAGCAGTTACCTTAGAGTTGCGCTAGCATTAGCAATGTGTGTACATCCAAAAGAAGGGACAGCATGGAATTATCTGAAAATGGTTTCCATTAATCAACTACATCATGGGTAAGTCGTAATTGAGACATTATGTCCAAAATTCAGAACTATCCCTTTAAGTTAAGATGCTTTTGGGAAACGCACCCAAAGTTCAAGAAGCTTCGTACGAAGGGTTTTACGATGTCTTAGCCTCACGATGCTTTTGGGAAACGCACCCCTGGTCCGCAGATCATGTGATCAAGGCAGCGGAAGTCACTTTCAAATCAAATAAAAACTTATTTTTTGTTGCCTAGAAAAAAAATAAATCTAACCCACAGCCTTCAAGCTTTACTCACAGGTGAAAGTCAAATGCACAGTTAATGCAAATCAGCCTAAAAAACATTATATATAGTATATAACATATATAAACATATTTTATCTATATGCATTAACCTTTTAGAATTAATGTAGATGATTGCATGGCACAGACTAGTAGTCCCAGTCAAAAAATGTTTGCTACAATTACAATCTTTAATCATTACTGGATTTGATTAATATGTTGTTTCCTCTTTTAAGGTTGAAGAAACTGTAGACATTTCTGTAATGTGACAGAACATCAGCGATCTCAAAATGACCAATTTTATTAAGAAAATAACAATGATAAAGAAAGCCACATTACTCGTTCATTTGGTGCTGAGAGACACTGCACGGACAGTCATGCCAGGGAATGCAGGAGAAGGCACGCCACTGGTCATGACACTGTCAGTCAGAAATGGAAAGTGGGCCATTTTGAATGAGTGGCAAATGAAGGTATTTTTACTGAGATGGGAACAGGAACTGCACATCCTTAAAGGGTAACAAAACACACTGGTTTCGCTAGACCCCGACCCCCTTTGAAATTCGAAAAATGCCAAAATCTGGGCGTGATAAGGTAATAATATAGGGGCTGAGCTCCAGGTATCAAACCACACCCCAGCAATTGTTTTCACTAGTAGCCAAAAGCTAATTTATACTCTGGACAGCACTCACAGTGGCTGCTTTGTTCTACTCTCTCTCGCTACCTCTCTCACTCGTACACACACAAACATGCTTGCTCCAGCTGCTGCCGAGCCCCAAGTAGCCGAGGCAGAAGCAATGTTTTGGAGTGGTAGGTGGCGGCATCGCCTTGTTTGGGCTTATAATGATGCGGCCAGCAAACAACAAATCACACGCTGTACAAATAGTTACCCATGCCATGTAGGCAACTAATTTTACACAGGCTGTAGGCAATCACACTAATGTTACCTGCAAGATATCAACAATATTGGTTTCCATTTCAACATGTGCACATGTGGTCACTGCACTGAACTCTCTCCAAGAGAGAATGTCTGTTGTTGTAGGGACGTTGCAAAGGTAACCGTGTAGCATGCATATAATACAACTCCTGCCTCAACTATGCTTTATATATATATATTTTTTAAATAAACTTGCTAGCTAGTTGCTAAGCTAGACTGAAAAACGCACTATCAAAAAGCAAGGGACTGTCAAGCTAATTATAAAAAAATACCAAAAATAGGTTACTATAACTTACTAGAATATTCAACAAAGAACTGTAAGCCAGCTGTATATATCGCTTGCTCACTCTCTCTCCGATCTCCTCTCCGTCCACGCAGATCAACCACCAAACTATTTAGAAAACGATGAGATCAACTGCTGAGATTCGCTTTTATAGCTGTGGCATAGCCCGCCCTTGCTCCAAAACTTCAGGGTGTAGCTGTACAGGTTTCAATTGTGTCACCGGGAGGAATACGTCAGCTGGATGAAGTTTCTGACCAATGACAGACTGGACGTGCAGTACCTAACTTTTATGCTGTTTTGCGCTGACTGCAGTAAAATATCAAGATTTGGACCAGGATCAATCAGTAATACTTAGAAAAAACCAATGTATCAGTTCTCATCTAAAATAAGTGGTTTTAATGCTTTGTTACCCTTTAAGAGTTTTTTTGGAGATTGGATAGTCTTATATGTGTATGCATGGATACTATACATACATGTATATCAGTGGCGGCTCCTGAGCTGAAAATTGGGGAGGCAGAAAACTTCCCTTTAAACTGATTATTGGTCTTAATCATTTTTCAATCAGTTTCCTTGATTAACAATAGGCTACATAAGCGTTTAATTCACCAATTACTCAATGCCATCAAATGTAGCCAGTTCTCCTCAATTAGGCTATTAGGCAAGTAATAAAATTATTTTAACTTGCATCGCAAAATTGTGCACATTTTAATCAACATTATAATTGTGGATACATGTGCTCTTCGTTCTCCGCACTCTTAATTCCGTAAAATATCCATGGAAATTAAACGATCTTAAATCTCAGCTTTTGTTAGATAATTTTTTTAATTATTTTTTAAAAATAATCTAACAAAAGATGAGGTTGTGCTAAACCTGCAATAAAAAAGAATCTAACAAAAGCTGAGCTTTCAGATCGTTTAATTTCCATGAATATTTTCGTAATTAAGAGTGCGGAGAACGAAGAGCACATGTATCCACAATTATAATGTTGATTAAAATGTGCACAATTATGCGATGCAAGTGAAAATAATTTTATTACTTGCCTAATAGCCTCATTGAGAAGAACTGGCTACATTTGATGGCATTGAGTAATTGGTGAATTAAACGCTGATGTAGCCTATTGTTAATCAAGGAAACTGATTGAAAAATGATTAAGACCAATAATCAGTTTAAAGGGAAGTTTTCTGCCTCCCCAATTTTCAGCTCAGGAGCCGCCACTGATGTATATGCTTGTGTGTATGCACCTGTATCTATGCACCTGTATCTATGTATGTGTGCGTGTGCATGTGTGTTTGTGTGCATGTATGGTATTGCTGGACACCAAATGAAAGACAGCTACCTCCTGCCTACCTTTTTAATCCTGCGTGCAATTTATGCCATAGCATTACATCCTACATCTGAGCCTTACAGTCCACAGAGACACTGTTGAACCTCCTGAATTGTGCCCTGGATCCCCATGTATCTTCCTGAAGATCACATTTGTCAGAATATAAGAGAATGAGAGAAAAAGAAGAGTGGCAGAAAAACAATAAGAAGAAGAAAAAGTGACAGATTATTTCACAGTTTAAACATTAAGGAACCTAAATGAAACCAGGCTCTGCACAAATGTACTAAATGAGTAAATTCCAAATGAAGCAACAGCATTTATGAATTATCTAACTCAGTAATGTCCAGTGTTAAAAAATCAAGCAGTGTGCAATATGTAATCACAAAAGACATGTCTGTTTATCTGTATTTATTCACAATGTCACATGTGATCTGTCAATATGTTGATACTGGATAAATATAATATATACAAATACAATATATTTAATACATTTTTATTTCATTTGTTTATAAAATGATGACTTTTTCAATGAAATACAGTTTTATTGATGAAACCTTTTTGGAATGTAAATTGAGTTTTTTTTTAAAAAGGAAGAGGCAAGATAGTCAATGCTTTTTGGGTTGTCTGTATGATTATTTGAAATATAATAGGCAAGAAGTAGACAGTTCCCATTTACTTGGGTATTCTTTCACCATTTTCTGTCACCATGAAAGTGAATAATAACATGTCGGTTTGACTGTAAAGCAACCAATCTTTTCAGGAATTACAACAATAAATACAATAGCAACAACAACAAAAAAAACTACCCATAATGGGTTCAAATTGAAGTCATGTAGACTATAGACCAAAATCAAACAAATTAAAAATTCTCCAGCCAATGTAGCTTTTCAATGTTCCAATTGGAAAAAGTTTTAATTGGTGTTAGGAATATTTGTGAATATTTAGAGGTAATTGAAAATACATAAGAGAGTCTGCCCTGGCTTTAGAGAGTGGAGTCGCACCAGACCATTATTTTTAAAAAGTGCTCACATCATCTCTGCTTGACACTCAGTCACAAGAAATGGGCTGGTCTTATGGCCCTGTGATAGACTGGAAGTGAACAAGCCTTGTGGAAACAAAAAGTAGTTTCAAGACTTAGTAGTTTCTGTGAGTTATTTTAGCTAATGTAACAATATGGATCTCCAAACTAAAATGTTTACTTGAGGATCTAGATGTTCCTCTGTCTCGAAGATTGAGGTTGATCCAGTAATGCGAGTTTTCAGTAAACATGAAATTATTGGTCAATTGACCACTGCCTTACTTAGCAATAATCTATACCAAGGGGTTTCAACATTTTCTGATCCAGAGACCCCCACCCAGGATCAAAGCCATCAATGACCCCCATCATAAGTTAAAAGGAAAGGGTTATATAAGGTTTTATAATTTTAAATATTTCTCCAAATCTATATGGGTCATTCCATATAAAATCAATCAATTCTGGGAAAAGTTCCCACCTGTCCCACTCAGAATCACCTGATTTGTTTGTACATGAACTATAATCTATTTAATGAAGCTATGCGAAATGTAAATTTTATACTATGAATATCTTTCAAGTTATGGCCCCTTGAAATACCTAGGGGTAGCTCAAATTCTGGCTCTTTCGCATTAATTTTTGAGCACTCATCGCTTCATAACTAAAGGTGCAGTTTTGAACACAATTCCAGTGTATCTTTGAGCCCTGAAAATTTAATGTGGCTAGCACCTTTAGTTATGAAGCTATGAGGGCTCAAAAATTACTGAAGATTTAATGCGGAATAAAAAGAGCCAGAATTTGAGCTACCCCAAGGTACTTCAAGGGGCCATAACTTGCAAGATATTCATAGTATAAAATTTACATTTCGCATAGCTTCATTAAATAGATTATAGTTCATGCACAAACAAATCAGGTGATTCTGAGGTGGTCACGTGGGAAGCATAGATTGATTTTATATGGAATAACCAATATATCATCATTATATCAAGTCTGGCCAGGGACCCCCTACAGTAGCTTCAAGGGCCCTCGGGGTCCACAGACCCAAATGTTGAAAACCCAGGGTCTATACTATACATTAAGCCAAAACTATATATAAAAATGAGAGATGAAATAGAGCATCAAACATTAGAAATCTTGATGCCATAAAAGCCCAACCCCATTAACCTACCTCCCACCATGGCCAACACAGAAATTATTTATTTATTTAAAATTTGTTTCTGATTTTTCCCCATTTTGGTAGCCAATTGTACTCTATGTAATTCAATTCCCCGTGCAGCAACTGCTTCAGAATTCGGCACTACAACCCTGTCAGCCGGTAGTAGGAAGAGGCACAACTCCTTGAAGCTCCTGACCGTGATTCCAGCTCATCCGAGGCCACTTGTATGCAATTCTTCTCCCCCACCGAGTCCTCCCCCAAGTTTTCCCAAAATTGGGAAATCTTGCAACACACAACACGCATCACTTTAGGCAGTTATTGTCAGTGCTTGTGTGAAATGATACCACAAAGTGAACGTACTTAATTATGTATTAATAATGTATTTAATTGTTTTTCGCTGACACATAGATACAATATTGTCTTCTATGCACTCAGCAAAAAACAATTAAATAGGAATTTTAACACATTTTTTTTGGCACTTTGTGGTAACATTTCACACAGGCACTGGCAATGGCTGCCTAAAGTGTCGCAAAATGTGTCACAAGCGCAAGTGAAAGATCCACAGAACTATATTAGAAAGATCCCAAAGCAAAGGCACCCGTGCAAAATTTTGCGTTGTGCATTTCTGTGCGATATTTTACAGGACACCGCACCGATATTATAAAATGAGAATGTTAATTGTGGCAAAGTCAAATATTCAGGAGCGACAGTTCTGTAGGCAGGTCGTTCATTTTAAGTCAGGCAGTTCATTAAACAGCACACTGTGTGGGTCCTGTGTAGCGGAGGTGACATTCAGTCGAGGCAGCCTGGGCAAAACGATTTGGGGTTGACAAAATATAATCTAGAAATATGGCACAAGCAGTACAGAAACTGGTGGCCAAAGCTCCACAATTGGTCGGCGGTAAGACTTATTACGTTTTTAGAATTAAAATTACATAGACTAACGACACAAACGCACAATTTACGCTGTTAATGTTAGCGTTTCAATTCAATAGCGTAGCAAGCTTGCTAGCTAACCTAACTGCAGTTAACGTTAGGCCGTCTTTACACTTTAAGTCTGAATGGCAACACTTCTGTGGTTTGAAACACGTATTTTTAGGCTTCAGAAAGCACATTGTGTGAATGCATAAATTATTCAAATGCATACTGCTTAGTTATAGGCCATTAATTAAATGTATTCTCAAAGTAGCTCGTTAGCTTGCTAACTAGTATGACAGTGAACAGATAAAGCATACAATGCTCATTTTTTTATTGCCAGCTAACTAACTATGCACTTGTATTACTATAGCTATCGTTTTCCAAGTGTTTGCTTACGGCTCATTTGCCATTTTCCATAGCCTTAACTATTACATAACCTTTATTTAAGTTAACAACACTCATTAGCTAAATTGATAGTTGACTGCAGTATTGACATAATTATCGTCATCCAACAAATGTCATACTCTGATAAACGCATGTTCAGCTTGGCAACTGAATAGAGAATAAAGCAACAAGTGTAATGATGTAACTTTATGCATGGTCTTCTATTACAGCTGCAGTCACCTACTCCAAACCCCGACTAGCTACGTTCTGGCGCTATGCCCGCGTGGAGCTGGTGCCGCCTTCCCCAGCAGAGATTCCCAAGGCCATCGAGAGTGCCTTGGGGATTGTCAAGGGCTTCCAGACAGGTCGCCTTGGTCAGACCACAGTTAGGGTGGGTATTAAATAAAATGCACACTGGTATTTCATGCTAGTTGGGAAGCTTTGGTGGCAAGTGCTTGCTTTTACTTATAGTAAATGCTTTTATTATTTATTAAACATAATAAAATGTATTAAATATTAATTAAAAAATAAGTATTTACAGTACAGTAGCTGTGTTTTATTTGATGTTGATATTCAAACAAAAACATCTACAGGTCTGTTGTTTTCGCAGTAGACAATTTATTTTAATGTGGTACTTCCCAGGATGCTTTGAGGAACGGTCTCGTCGCTACAGAAGTACTGATGTGGTTCTACATCGGAGAGATCATTGGGAAAGGAGGCATCGTTGGATACAATGTGTAGCCTAAAGTGACTGTCCTGTGATGTTTCCCCTCCTTTGAGCGCCTCTGTAAATGCTCTTTGCCTCCTGTTCCAAACATCTTTTGGGATCCAATAAATGTCCATTGTTTAAGAGTAACTTTGTCCCTTTAAATCTACAGCATTTGCTATGGGCTATGCACACTGTGTAAACAAGTTTGGCAGTACAGACCACATGCTATGAGGCAGTGCTTTTCCAACTCGGTCCTGGGGACCCACTGTGTATGCTTTTTTTCCCCCCCACAGCAAATATGTTGATAAATTAAATTTAATTAAAATTTAATTTAAGTTGTAACAATTTTGTACTTTCACTTATTTCAACACAATGCAGCTTTGACTCATTGCCATTTGTGCTGTCTTCATTTAGTAGTGACCAGGTGACCACACCTTCAGTATTAGGACCCCAGTATTCTCACCTGTCAGTCTATAATTGTATCAATTAAAAAAATAAATCTCTTTGTAAAGGAATCATTTTCATGCAGCACATTACAGAAAATTACAATATTAGTTTATTTGACTGATTAAAGGTCCTAGGATGTGAATGTGGAATATGCATTGTTCATGGCATACATATCCATGACGTGACCTTTCTGACCTTTATAAGAGGGTAACACTTCAATATACATTATGGGTTCTATCTTAGACTCAGCGTAAGCGGCGGTACCCCAAATGCAAGTGTCTTTGCTAGTTTCAGACTGACGCAGTTGCCATTTTACCGTCCAGCACTCACATTGTTTAAATAGCAAGTAAACTTACACCCATCTAGGCGGGTTGGTCGCGAAGTGTGGTCGGGTGCATTGTTGGCATATGGCTAGCGTTTGCGTTTACGTTTGCGCAAGAACCACCGCACGCAGAAAGCTATGCTATGTGTAAGGTTGCACATGTATTTGCAAATTATCCTGGATGAAGTTATGGCTCTATATTGGCCAATAGGGGACAATGGCTATCCATTAAAAACTTGACACTGCATATCATACCTAAAACAATGCGTGAATTGTCATTTAATCGAAAACTCGAAACACACACTGCAATAGACATTTGGAGCTCTTTGGATTTGGAGTTTTTTTTTTATACTTCTCGATACGGTTCAAAAAACACATTACTTTAAATTTCACAATTTTTAACTGAATTTTTAACCCTATTCTTCGTTCTTCATATTTTTTTAATTACAGTGACCAGTTTTCCATTATTTCAGCAATTAAAACCCATCTGATTTCACCAGTTATTCCATAACGGAACAAAACGATTTTGAACAGAACTAAAAAGTCTTTACAGAAAATAAACATTTTCAGAAATTTTTGTTGAAACGAAAACAAATTTGCAACCCATTACACAATTAATTTGAGTCAAGATAGAGCCCTATGTGTCTAAGCCCATTACTATTCAGTTGGTTGCAATTATGGTTGGATCACCAGTGCCCCCCCAGATTGAGTGTGACAGACCCCTACTGTTAGTAATATAAGAGTACTGAACATTCCACTCCTCATTTCCCATGCTATATAACTAAATCCATCCATCCATCCATCTTCAACCGCTTATCCGAAGTCGGGTCGCGGAGGTAGCAGTTCCAGCAGGGGGCCCCAAACTTCCCTTTCCCTGGCCACATTGACCAGCTCTGACTGGGGGATCCCAAGGCGTTCCCAGGCCAGCGTGGAGATATAGTCCCTCCACCTGGTCCTTGGTCTGCCCCGTGGCTTCCTCCCAGCTGGACGTGCCTGAAACACCTCCCTAGGGAGGCGACCAGGTGGCATCCTTACAAGATTCCCGAACCACCTCAACTGGCTCCTTTCTACGCAAAGGAGCAGCGGCTCTACTCCGAGTCCCTCACGGATGACTGAGCTTCTCACCTTATCCCTAAGGGAGATGCCAGCCACACTCCGGAGAAAACCCATTTTGGCCGCTTGTATCCGCGATCTCGTTCTTTCGGTCATGACCCACCCTTCATGACCATAGGTGAAAGTAGGAACGAAGATTGACCGGTAGATCGAGATCTTTGCCTTCTGGCTCAGCTCTCTCTTCCTCACAACGGTGCGGTAAAGCGAGCGCAATACCGCTCCTGCTGCTCCGATTCTCCGGCTCATCTCACGCTCCATCGTCCCCTCACTCGAGAACAAGACCCCGAGATACTTGAACTCCTTCACTTGGGGTAAAGACTCATTCCCTACTTGGAGTAGACAAATATAACATTTTGTATTATGTAATATTCAGGTAAGTTTATATGACTGTTTCACCAGTACCATGTTTCTGATTAATTATTTTTACTGGGTCTTTGCTCAATATATATAATATTGATCTTCTATAACAACTCCCTGTAACTTGTTTTTGAGATGACAGCAGCTAGAGCTTGAACTCTGACCTCTGTATCAGTTGCTCTCCTCTCCCAAGTGCTTGCCATAAACTGTCTGAGACTGCCTGGTATGTTCTCTCTCTGGTCTCAACATGGTTCCTTAAGCCCTTCAGAAACAAGAATGGTTCAAAAATTACTTCTGGCCATATGAGGACTATGATGATTGAATTTATAAATCAGCTTATGTATTTCCATCTTGCACAGTCAGCATAGATAACAGCTGCTCTGGTGCACTGTTCAAATTCACTGACTTCTTGGTTGAAATCCTAACCCTCTGTTTGTGACAGGTTGCAAAAAATAGGCCTTGTGGCCATATTTTGATGGAGGTTCTCAAATATTTCCCAATACACAGACACATACAATTTACTTAGTATCTGTAGGGGAAATTAAATGATATAGTTTATGGCTGGACAAGCCAAACATGATGTAGACCTAATCACAAAACATAACTGAGGCATGCAAGATAAAACCCTGGTCCCTACCCAGTCCAACCAAAATTAATTCCTGCCAGTAATGACAGTCAGTCCTCATGGGACACATGGTAGGACTTTTACTTTATGTCCCCTGGATTTCCACCTCTGAAAATCAACAATGACCTTGCCTGTTCACCAGTTTGAAATTTCTCCAACAATGGTGGAGAAGTGACCAGCTACACCGGCGCTATTTCATGAAAAGAAAAAGAAAGGGGAATTGGATAAAAACCTGCTCGAAAACTAGAAAACTAGAGTAAACATCGGTTCTCATTTTAGAAGGTGGCGAGATGTTCATTTTAGAAGGTGGCGAGATTGGTTTAAAGACAGACGTGGAGCTCCCATATTCTACTGGACAGGAAGGTCAAATGTTTCAACACTAATTTACCTGGACTTTCTGCTTGCCAACCAATTGTAATTACCTATAATGAATAGTAACCAGGTTGCTACTATTGATAACGTTGCTTAATTTGGTGGCTATTTCTTGAAAGAAGGAAATGCTTGCGTTATAGGCCTATGTCATAGGTATAGAGTAGATCATGTTAGCTAGAACCGGCTACTCAGCTATAACCATGCATGCTAGCTGTAGCCAGACAATACCTGGTTCAGACTAACGCTACACAAACTCGGTGTGAAGCAACAATTATGCAACAACAGAAAATATTCTGTTGTTTTACCTGGACTCTTGTAGCTGACATTTTTACTGTAACGTTAGCTATAGCCTACCAGTCTGTAATCCTGCAATCGTATCTACAATGATTGTAACTTGCTCAAGAGGTCTGTAGAAGCAGTGGGTAGGGGGTGTGTCTCTTTCTCTGTGGGCAGGGCCATGGGGTGTTTTGACTTTGAAATGTTTTGACAACAAATGCGACGGTTGAGAAAGTTGCGTAGGCCTACTCCAGCTTTAACCAAAGCACGCCAGTATTCTGGGGCTTATGTCAACTATAGTGCACCCTAGAATATTGGCATGCTTAGGTTGCTGCTTTGCGCGGATATAGCCTACACAGTATATGCTATTTTGGTATAAGTAGCCTATAGTTTTAGAAAAAAAACCGTGCACAGAAAAGTCTGTGGATGTTCGTAACAGTGTCATTAGCATATTTGGAAAGAGAGCTGTTGATTCTTGGGAATGTAGGCTACACTTTTGGCGCCACAAACTTTGGACCTGTTGAGATCCGTTCTATTAGAGTGATATCACGGTGAGCTGCAGCGGATATCTACAAACTAGTGAGTTCTCAGCAAAACTACCTGGAGGGTAGATAGCACTCTGGGTATGTCATATCAAATTTTGGGTGAACTGCACCTTTTAAGTTTAATATAAATATGCCAAATATTCAAATTGTCACATATGAAAAAAGTGTAGGTGCTTCGTTAACTCAAAAGCTCACTTTTTTTAATTTCGATTCGCAATTCCCAGTTCCCCTATGTTGCCACGATTAATTATAGCCTAGGCTACTAGACGCCATGCAGAAAAATGACATTCTTGAGGTGCTGGATATTCACAATTATGGGAATTTAATGTGTTAGTAGGCCTAGGCCTACAGTTGAAGTCGGAAGTTTGCATACACTTAGGTTGAAGTCATTAAAACTTATTTTTAACCACTCCACAGATTTCATGTTAGCAAACTATAGTGTTGGCAAGTCAGTTAGGACATCTACTTTGTGCATGACACAAGTAATTTTTCCAACAATTATTTACAGATTATTTCACTTTTAATTCACTATATCACAATTCCAGTGGGTCAGAAGTTTACATGCACTAAATTGACTGTGCCTTTAAATTTTTAATGGTCGGTCACATATCCTTTGCATGCCATGATTTCCTGACGTCTATGACCCAACAACATCAAAAGACTTGATATCTTATTTTATGGTACTCTTACAAGCGATACTACAATGTTTCTGCATTTGAATGGATCTCTATGGGAATTGGGGGGTGGGACTAGATTTTGCTGTAAATTACACTGGAACAGTATGGAAACACATGGTTGGCTAAATGGCTCTAAGTCATCAAGGGTCTGACGTATCAAACAAGCCTAAATCATCACTCTGATGCCAGAAATACAGTAGATATGGATGGATAACTTGAAGGGTTTCTTCTCCTGACTAATTTTTCCATGGAGTTCAATAGGAAGATTTGTCAGGATTAACAACCCTTAAAGTGATCCATCCATATCTACTGCATATCTGGCAGCAGAGTGATGCTTGTTTGATACCTAAGACCCTTGATGACTTACAGCCATTTTACCAATCATGTATTCCATACTGTTCCAGCATAATTTACAGCTAAATCTAGTCCCACCCCCCAATTCCATAGAGATCCATTCAAATGCAGAGACATTACAGTATAGCTTGTAAGAGTAACAGAAAATAAGATATCAAGAGTCTTTTGATGTTGTTGAGTCACAGACAACAGGAGGTCATGGCATGCAAAGGATATGCAACCAAATATTAAAAATGTAAAGGCACAGTCAACTTAGTGTATGTAAACTTCTGACCCACTGGAATTGTGATATAGAAAATTAAAAGTGAAATAATCTGTCTGTAAACAATTGTTGGAAAAATTACTTGTGTCATGCACAAAGTAGATGTCCTAACTGACTTGCCAACACTATAGTTTGCTAACATGAAATCTGTGGAATGGTTAAAAATTTGTTTTCATGACTTCAACCTAAGTGTATGTACGACTTCAACTGTATATAACTAACATACAAGCATGACGTTTCATATTAAAAGCAAACTGCAGAGCAGTAGAGAAATTCCCTTGGAAGGGGGTGGTCATTTGGGATACAAACCTGAAGTGATAATGCCCATGTAGCCTACAACACCTGCACATGTAGAATATGACAGTGAAATAAAACTAATTTGGTTAAACTGCAACACAACGTTCGCGTAGGCTACCATCGGGTCACACCACTATTAGGAGCACAGTGACGCTTCCTATAAGATAAAACAGTGTAGTCGTTTAATGATACTTGGCTGGTGATTTAAACTAAATTGGGCTGTATATTTTCTATTTTGCTGGCTAGTAAGTGAACGAATTTCGCCTTAAGAGCACGGTTAAGTTAGCTGTCTGGTTAACAGACATAGCAAGAAAGCGACAATGAGTCATTTTCCATTTCCGTACACCACTAAAGTCCACGTTCTCCCTTCTGTCCTGTCTCCCTGGTTACAAGTTTGGAATGTGGTCTTCTTGGAGGTTGTATTTGTAGCTAATCGTTTTGCTTTATTCCCGGGTCCAGCCCCGGACTCTGGGTTAGAAATAACTCATACGATCTGGATGATGATATTGTACAAAATGCTGTATCCGGGTTCTATGTATTCCCAGCCCCGTAACATGAATACATAGTAACTTAGCCGTGAGTGGCTAATTGTTGTTTGTTGAAAATACAGGTTTAGGGCCGCGCCCCCTCAGCACTCTGATCTCAGGGCAGGCAAGCACAGTGTAAAATGGCGCACAGCTGTCGGTGGCGGTTCCCCGCTCGGCCCGGTGGGATCAACAATGCGGGCAGCGGGAGAAGAGCGGGCCGGATACGGGTCACTGCTTCTCTCCGAACTGGCACCGGATCCCACCCGAACACATATGGCCTTGGGCCGGGTTTTGATGCTGCGTTGCAAGTCTCCGCTGCCATCGGCAACAACCTGCAGAAATTTCGGGATGTTTTTGGGGAGGAAAGTGGCTCTAGCAGCGGGGAGGTAAGATGACCACAAGAGACAGTTGCATGATGGGCCACTTATAGCTGGCATAACGGCGTTTCACTATATACATTGACTAGCGATCATTTGAGATGGCCAGCCAACTTTAGTCGTCATACATAGGCAGTTATAGTTCCTATCTGTGTTGCTCACTTGCCACTATTTTTCCCCCCACTGTGATTCATGCTGGGACGTAGCTAGTTAGCTATTCTTTGTGCACAATGCCCAAAATCTGGCTATTTAGAAGTTATGTTGGAAAGCCCTGTTAATTAACAATTATTATAGCTGGCACCAAATTGCATTGATGATAATTAAACGTGCACAACAGAAGTTTTAGTGCTTGAACAAGGTAGCGTTAGCTTGCTAGCAAGCTAGTTTGCTAGCTTATTGAGATGTAGCGCGCTAACTACTGACTGGTAGGGTGCATCATCGTTCCACATTTTGCAGTTATAATGTTAGGAACAAGCTAGCGAGGAAAAGGTCGGCGAATATAAAAGTACAGTGAAAAGGCGGTGTGTCAAAGTGACTCAGTTACACTGATTCCGATTTCACGAGTGAGCTCGGAATGATATTGCTATTTTCTATTTGTAAGTGCGTGTCGCCAGTTTTCGCAGTGAGCTCGTTCCCAGCAGCAGCAGCATTGGTGACTGATTGAAAACAAACCATGTCACCGTCCGACTCGCACAGTAATTCAAGCCTATGGCCACTCTCCATTGTGTAATAAAACAAATTAAATGCTACATATGATGACATATTCTTTTAAATTGGTCACTAATTGGTAAAATTGAGCGTGTCTGACAAAATTAAATTAGTGCACAGTTGCTTGTTAGCTGGCTAAGAAGCTAGTCATCAAGCTAACTAGCTATGTACGTAGCCAGCAATTTAGCTAGCTAGCTAATATGAGATGCTTTGTACTTAAAATATACCAAACGGGAGATTATCGCTCCCGGCCTATCCAGTTGTATTGGTGGGGAAACTCATTACTCATTTGCGTATCCCTTCAACTGGATATTTATCTTATTCTGCCATATATGTTACTAGCTAACTATTTAACATTGAAAATATCACATTTTGCTGGGTAGCAGGACGACTCGTGTAGCCCATGCTACACTCCCTGTTTTAGCGCAGCACGCCTACTTCCCTCTGCTTCACGAGCTGGCTACGTAGTACGGTACTAACGCCTGTGAAATTGGAGGTGGACATTTTTTCCCTTCATAAATACAGTGCGTAGTTCCAAAATTAATTCGAAAACGTGGTTACATCGAATTGCTTACATTGGGATATGAACTGCAATGAATAGTTTAGGTTTAATCTATGCAATGTGGACTGTTAAAACGAAGTAATACGCTAGAGCTTTTGCTACAATAACAGCGCATCTCATGACAAGCTGGAAAGGGGGCGGGGAGGGTACATTGGTCTCTCCATTTCATAATACTGTAGCTACTGTTCTTAAGCACGCGTACAAGCTGAGTAAATCGCGTCTGTTTTTGTTCCTGGCGTCATTGAATTAAAAAAGAAACCATCCCTCGAGTAAAAGCAAATATACCTGGATCAAAGCAGATTTGATATGTGGACTGTAAAGAAACTTTTTACGTAATACGGGAGATGTACAATTTACAAATTGTTTTTGGATTTTGTTGTTACTGCAGAGGCGCAAAGATGTGACTTAAACTGGATGGGAGCATTTGTCGTCCCGTATTTGCAGTGACTTAATTAATATACAGCACCGGGTTAATCAGATTAGAAGCATGCACTCGCATCTATTCACTGGTCTATTTGACCAAAGATGCTCAAGGAAACGAGGTTTGCTTACAGGGAATGTAGCTAATGCATATTTATAATGCAGCTATTGTGAGATATGATGCCTCCCGTCTTTGATTTGTATTTATGGAGATATATATACTATTCTACTATACTATTATACTGTTATAAATACTATTCCAGAAAGATATAGGAATTGTTCTTCATATAAATACAAATAATTGTATTTTCCTGGAACACTGCTTTCTGCTTGTGGAAAAAAGATAAATATTGGAAGTGTTGCATTTTAGTTTTTTTTATAAAAAATGAAGCTGTAGATTTCTATGCCTTGTCATATATAATATATATATATAATTTTTTTGAAAGTGTTTATATTTTCAGAATGTTTTCATTGCCGTTTTTAAGATGGTAAAGCTTTGGTCAAAAGTGCAATGCCACACACTGACCAGTGGGTTGTGCTGTTGAGTCACTTGCCACTGCCACCTCCTTTGAGCTTGGCAGATGGGCGGGGGTGACGTGCAGTTTACAGCCAGGTGAACTGTGGTGGAAGTGCTGAGGTTCTGTATGTATGTTCTGTATGTATGACGGTGGTGTGTCATTAGCTACTCCCAAGGTTGCGGGAGGGGGCTTGACAGGAACACTCCAATTGTCTTTGAAAAGAGAAAAAAAGTTTCTCTGCTCACAGAGTCTAGAATTCCCAAATTCAACAGTAGAGTAGGCAGCCAGCAGAAGTTGCAGATGCTGCATTGTTAGGTCATTCATTACATTACATTACAGGTATTTAGCAGACGCTCTTATCCAGAGCGACTTACACAACTTTTTACCTTTTTTTTTTTTTTACATATTATCCATTTATACAGCTGGATATATACTGAAGCGATTCAGGTTAAGTACCTTGCTCAAGGGTACAACGGCAGTGTCCTACCTGGGAATCGAACCTGCAACCTTTCGGTTACAAGGCCAGTTCCTTAACCATTATACTACACTGCCGCCATTCAGTGGTGATGCTTTGCCCCTCTAACATGTTTAAACAGAACTCTTTGACGGGCAGAGCAGGTCCCCTCAGAACCAAAGCAGTCCGGAGCTGTGGCTCCACTTGTGGCTGCTCCATTTATTTATTGTTGTTGGGTCACAGCAGAGCTATACGGGTTAAATGGGTGAGAGTTTCAGTTGAACTTGCTTTGTTGGCCTCTGCAAGGCAGATTTAAAAAAAAAACTTATTATTATTATAATAATTTTTTTAAAGACCTGCCTCAGTAGCTTTGATGCAAATTTATTTCAATTTCTGTTTTATGATAGTTCTAAAATAAAAAGGGAGAGAGGGAGGGCCAAATGGGTTGATGAGTAATGCCTGGCAAACTATCTTTTTTGGTGTTTGATTGCTTCATTTTGGAAGCCAGAAATTCTTCTGTAAAGTTATTGCAGATAGCTCTAAAGTGAGGTAACCTTTCAGGAGGATGGTCCTAGACTGCAATGGGACTGATAAGCAGTGTACACCTCCTGAAAACCTGCCCCCCCCCCATGTCTCCATGAGATTACAGTAATAGTACTTGGTCTTCCCTATGTGAAAAAGCTCAGTTGATTGGGTTTGCAGGCTTAATTGGACTATGAGGGTAACCCATATCTACTGCTGTGCGAGACCAGCGAGTGGGAGTAGAGGTTCAGATCGGGCTTTTGTGTATGAGGAAAGCAACCAAGTAATTCTCTTTATGTTAGAAAATATCCCCACCTACTCATGTGGAAAAGGCCCCAATCAGCTGACAGCTGAATAAATCACACAACAATTAACGCTTTGCTACACTGATTTTTCTTCTTCTTTTTCCATAAATGCTATGTCAAATAAAAGGGAAGCATCCAGCAGGTGCTAGCCTTATTTATGCAGAAGGGGGAGCCCCTAGCCCCGCCCACTCCCACCCCGCTTCCCTGCCCCCCCCCCCCCCCTAGACAGCATGTGGATCTTAGCGGGAAGCTTTGTGTCTGCTTTCAGGAAGACCAGGCGTCTGAACGCGCACAGGCGTGGATATCAAAGGGTGAGGAGGGTCCCCGCTTCCCCGGGGGTCTGCTTTGGGAGGAGAATTAGTTACACACCCGCCTGTCCCATGGCTTTATTCTGCTTTATTCTTTTCTCTCTCTCTCTCTCTCTCTCTCTCTCTCTCTCTCTCTCTCTCTCTCTCTCTCTCTCTCTCTCTCTCTCTCTCTCTCTCTCTCTCTCTCTCTCTCTCTCTCTCTCTCTCTCTAAGAATAAAGTTATTCTCTCTCTCTCTCTCACACACACACACACACACACACACACACTTTATGGCACTACAGTTTCACCTGTGCTGTGGGCCCTCTTGCATGGCATAGACCTCAGCTGTTGTCTCACATTATACCTTAAGGGTGTTGGATATTTTAATTTACTCACTGTATCTTCTTAAGGTCTTGTCTGCTAATAATAATAATAATAATGTATAATTGTCTTAAATGGCCACTTGCTAATGATGATCTATGGCAAAAACTCACTCACAATTTGTGGCAAGTGTTTGGAAACATGAGGCTGGCACACAAATGCCACAGCCTACCTCATTGATATTAAACTAGTGTGGGTGTGTCTAACATGCTGATTTGTTCTCTTGTACAAGTAGATGTGGCTTTGTCTTCAACCTGCTGTCCACTACAGGTCTTTTTAAAATGGGTATTGGTTACACAGCAAATGAAGCTATGTCATAACAACTGGTCAACTGTTGAAGCTGTCGTGACACACTACACGGGCTTTTAAAGGGGGAATCTTTTAGTGACAACAACAGAGCTCAACAACAGTGTGGGGGATGTAATGTGACATAAAGTGACAATGCCCTACACAATTACAAATGGGTGCAGAAATGGTCAGGAGCCCATCGGTAAACATGGATAAATGATGACTTATTAAAATGGTAGCTATTATAAGAGAGTGACTTCATGCTCTGATAATCTGGCCGTTTATTAAACAGTGCACAGAGGTCTCAAACCTTAATACTTCCTCTGTGGTGCTCTCAGCCACACGTGGGACCGGGCATCAAACGTGGTCCCCACGGCCACATTTGCCATTTGCTTGTAGTGGCTGAGGATTTTGGCACCCAGCAAGTGAGCTGAGTGAGATCACCATGGCAACGTGCTCAACGTGGCAAGGCGGGAAAGGGATCTTCCCGGAGGGGGTTGTTCTTCCCGTCATCCCGCTGACTGGCATTTCCTCCTATCAGATGGCCCCGCATTCAGTAGAGACGGTGACAACATGGGTTGGTATGAATGACCTCATCCTGATTGAAATTCCAGGAAAGAATGGCCCTCGCTCGGCGTTGTCGTAAATCAAGGGCCGTGCCACTGGTTGATGTTGTGGGTGCCGCTCTCCCCTGCCCTGCTCAGGTTAATGGTTTCCACCAACAGGAGGGGCAGAAACGGCAGGATCTCATCCCTTGGGTTTTGTATCACACCTATCGTGACAGATTTGGTCAAAATTGCAACGATTGGTTACATTGGTTTTTAGGCAATTATGCCTAGTGCTTTGTTAAATTTTATATGAAAAACATCACGTTTCGTGGGAAAAAGTGTTTGTCCTTTTCTCCGGCCAGCTGCTTCGGTTATCTCTTGTACCCTCTTCAGCTTGACGAGAAGGCTTGTAGGGGTGGAAGGTAGGGCACAGAAACAACCTGGCCACAGAAGCCCCTTTAGTGAGCAATGGGAAGGAACGAGAGAGAGGGGAGATAAGGGAAAAGGAAGGGCCTTGCCATAGTGCTGCAAAAACAATCCAAATAGTACGGCGAAATGAGGTGTAGTGTATTAATAAAGTGAGTAATCCATGATTAACAGAGTGAATATATAGCTAACTGTGTGTCAGTGAGAGTGAGGGCGATGGCTGGTAACTTCTATCTGTCCTTTGACTGTGTGTGAAGGAATGTGTGGAACGTTTGTCACTGACACCATTTCACAACAGTCCAACACCTCCTGCCCTGCACTAAGCTAGAGTGGAGAGCTAATTGTTGGAAATCATGCATTTTTCAATCATACAACATGCATGCACCTCTCCAAATGAATAGTGTGAGCAGTGGTAAAGGGTATATATGTGTAATTCACAGAGACATGCAAACCACAAGATGCTTAATACAAGCACCTGTAAGTTGTGTGCATATCTATTAGGAAATGCAATGATTGGTCAGAATGAGTATACAGGGGGAGATCAAAGTAGCCGTTTCAGTCATCGGGAAAGTCATGTGCTTTCATGCAGTCTGCATCTATTGCTTTTGGAGCCCGTCATATATTTCATATTTCAGGATATTTTAAATGGAATAAGGTTCATCAGCTGTGTCCGTCACTCAGCTGCCCCTTATTGGTCACCTGCACTCAGGCGCACGAGGGAGAGCTCGTTGTATCTTCTCGACTTATCTTTCAGCGGTTAAAGTAACGGCACAGATCCTGGAATTCCCCCTGTAATTTAGACTTTAGTGTGAAAGGAGACGAGTCATAATGAAAGCCCCTGTCTTAATGCATTGCTTTCCCTTTTAGCGACAGCGTCTGATAAGCCTTTCCACAGAATGTCAAGCGCGTGGAATGTTTGGTGATATTTAGAATCCTGCCCAATGACAAGAGGCTAACAAGACCTGGCAAAGCCTTTAAAGAACTTGTGCTCGCACCGCTCTGTGGTTGAAGTGCCTTACGGAGAAGGCAAATGATCGCTTTCATACCTGTACAGCCTGTGCTAAAGTGCAGGTCTTGGTTCTGAATTGAATTCCTGTTGTGGCCGTGTAAACTGTCAGGCTTTATTGTGAGAATTCCCCTCGTCTTATTTTCTGCCTGCTGTCGTTGCTGCGATGCTTCCCGGCCGAGCCAGCGGTCGCTCGGTCTGCGTTGAACACGGCGGATAGACGTGTGCCGGCCCTCGGTGCGTCTCGCACGGGGTCACGGGCTCCAGGAACGCCCGCCTCCAGATGCGTTGGGGGGGGGACCGAAGCGGGGGTCACAAACTCGGATTCGCCGCCTCTGCTCCAAGGGGGAGACCAGGTGTGTGAATGAATGAGCCCACCTCCTCTGCAGGACCAAAGCAGAGACTAGAGCTCAAGTGCTTCCCTCATGCCTCAGCACTTCTCCTTCAAATACATTTAATGGCTTCTGTCATAAAATTTAGTTCTCTTCGGTAGGCGTACAAAAATGGGAAGCCGATGCACTATTGCCCCTAATGGGTAGCAGATGAAAGTAACTTTTTAAACTATATTTAAACCTGGAAGTCTCATTGAAGTAGAGCTATTTTGCAAGAGAGACCTGGGAACATAAGTGTTCTCCTAAGAGAAGGATAAAGGTAAGCTTGTAGCCTCAAAAGAGCCATTGTTCTTCCACTGTATCTCCTTAAGTGATGGTATTAGTGAAATAAGTAACATAATGCCCTGTAACACCACAACGAGGAATGTCTTTTTAGGTTTTAAGGCTGAAGATGTGTGTGATAGGAACATGACTTTAAAGTCTATAATAGTGTAACAAGCCCACGAGAACTGTAGCAGTTCACAATGTCTCAGATTCAGGTGGATTTCAGGCTGGGTCGCTCAGTCGTGGCTGGGTTTCTTTTACTCAGTTTGGCTCGGAATGGATCGCTCTCATTCCAAATGGTGGTCAGTGTTATCCCAAAAAGAGCAAATCATTATCCGCTCAGGGTGGATCTCTGATCTATGGCTTGTGATCTAAATGCACTGTAGCCCTAGATCTCACGCATGTCTATCACCCCAGAGTGAGAGAAAAGGTCTCTTAAAGGATGAGGGCCTGCCTCTGGGTCCGGTCTCACATCTGAAATGGGACATCAAGGGCAGCGTGTGCCAGCTCTTAGATTCTTGAGGTGCATCTGGATTCCCCTTCAGAACACGGAGTGGGTAGCGCACTGTGAAAAACGTATGTAGGTTTTGGAATTTATGCAAAGGCTTGTTTGAACTTGCTGCTGTCTGCTACAGTGGGACCTTCCCTGAGATTGACTCAGTCCTGGGGGGTGCCAAACTAATGTTCAGCCCGCTCTTAGAGCCTGCGCACCAATGCCCTTGTGACTGAGCGTATGTGTGTGTTTAGATCATGCAACACATTTGCGTCGTAACATTTGCTTGCGGGCTGTAGATCCTCGTCCTACATGACGGAACATGTTTGGTCTCCCTGCCGGTGTTTTTGGGAGGCTTTTGTTCTGGTCTCACACTGAAGGCAGTGACTTCACAGGCATACGTGTGGGTGTGTCTGCGCGTGCGTGTCTGTACACATGTGCACGGGGGTGTGTGCACTGTTCACATTGAGCAACCCTGTTGACTTTTGCGCGTCCGTGTGTGTTCATGTACATGTGTATTGGTTTTGTTCCTACCCTTGTGTGTATTGGTCTTTTGGCCCTGTGTGTATATTGTACTGCCTGTATGTGGTATAAGATATGTAGTGTAGCTGTCATACCTGCACTACTTTTGGGCAGCTGCTGGAGGCTCTATAAATAAATCATGAAGCAGTTGAATCTAGAATAAAAGGACAAGCTGCCAGCCTGTCACTATGAGCAACAAAAGACTCACTCACTTAGTCACTCGCTCAGTGACACACACTCCCCCTCTCCTTCCTTCTCTGCATCCCTCCTTTAATCTGTTTCAAAGAAACGCGACCCTGACGCTGTTAAGTGGTGAACGGGCGGCGCCGGTGCCAACATGACGTGATTATGTTAACTTCAGAGTCCGGCTCGGCATGCAAACGAGGGGCAGCTCAAGGCCTGTGGAACTGACGCATAGGCACAAGCCTGTTACAGAGGCCGGTTCTGGTCCATTGGCCCCTCACAGGAGCAAGGGAGAACCAAATGAGTCCTGGGCAGTCCATAGTCGTCGCATAGCTATCATTATTTTCAAATTGTTAGAAAATAGTTAACGTGAAGATGACTGCTTTTTTCCACCCAAATTTGTAAGAGTAAGTTTGTTCAACGACAGAGATGAGAATAGTGATTTATGTCACATGTGGCGAAGGACATGATCTGATCCAGGCCATTCTTGACTGGGGGTGGGCCAAGTTAGCCCCCACTCGACTGAGGTTTGTTTTCTTGGAGAACATGAACAGAGATGAGGACTGGTTCTGCCTTCTCGTTGTACTGGGATCAGTTAGCCGAAAAGCCTGGCCCTGTTTAAACGGTAGCCTTGGAGCACCCTGGTGGAGGAGGAGGGTGAGGGGCAGGGCCATAGATGGACTGGGCTTGTGGATGTGCAGTGGGTGGGCCTCAGTTAAGGAAGAGTATGGGTTGGGCAGGACTGGAGGGACAGATAGTGGGTGTGTCTGTGGGAAGGAGCGTGGCTGGACGAGGTTCTGTCTGTCACTCTTGCTCCAGAAGAGCAGCGTGGTTCCTATTACCTCCAGCTGAAACTGTGCTCCTCACCGCAGTGCTACAGCCCGCCGGAATGCAGGGCCGCTGCAGTCACAAACCACATGGCACTGTGGAGCATGCAGTGTGCAAGCATTTAATTAGCTTTTATATTCTTTTCCTGCTGTCCCTCGCTTCGGTTGTACTGCGCGTGGGCACTTTGCTCCCCCTCCAGCTGTGTATTTAAAACGGCAAAAAAAGGGCTTCAGAACTTCTCCTGACTGCCCTGCCAGAAAAGTATGCAGCGTTTAATGTCAACTGGGAGTGTAACACAGCGCTGAGCCAGGCACACGACAGCCACACGCAAGACAAGACTCAACTGTGTGTGTGTGTGTGTGTGTGTATGTAAGGGTGGGAGTGTTAAGTCATCTTCTCAGGCTAGAAACTGCTTGTAGTGCAGTGCTGGTGTGAATCTTCAACCTTCACCACCTTCCACCTGATGCACGGTACAGCCGTTTACACTCAACTTGCTTCATCCTCTGTATCATTAGTTTCAGCTGTTGTCTCTTAACAGATAGCTGCTGTTGTTGAATTTTGTTTTGATCATTGACATTTATTATTATCAAATTTTATTTTTCTACGTTTGGCCTCTGTGCCAAGTGATTTCAGTCGCAGCACACTGCTGACACTACATGGGTCTGCGGGAAACCCTGGACATGGAGGAGGATTTCATACGTTCCATTAGCAGGGCGGGAATCTTGCACTGTGAGCAGCACGAGTGTTTGATCATCATCAGATTTAAGGAGCATGCCACTCAAAAATTTGGCTTGTCAGATTAATTTCTTTCAGATTTGGATTACAGTGAAAACTTTGCTTGAAACCAAACAACCAGGTATTTTCCTGAAAATAAAGTAAAAAATAATTTAAAAATCAGCAATAAAAACCATCTCACATATATCTGGTCCCATCTCCCCCAATTACAGAAGGAGCACCAGGGGGGAGATGTGATATGGTTTTTATGGGTGATTTTTAAATTATTATTTTTTTTATTTTCAGGAAAGTATCTGGTTGTTTGGTTTCAGGCAGAGTGTTAACTAATCTAAATCCTTGTATCCCTGGAGTGCATCTCTCTGACATACAAAGCACATAAATCAGACGTGAGCATTTATTCAGAGCAGGTGAATGAAGTGAGACGGGAATGGGGCGTTACATAGTGCGTCTGAACAGCTGTATTTATTTTCATTTCCTTTGAACTTCTACTGAAGGCAAGCATACTTACACTTTTTAATTTTTTTGAGGTTGGGTATCTTTAGTACCATGACAAATTGAATTTGGCAGCAAATGGCAAAAGCACTAGTGGTAGAAATTAAATACCTGTAGGAGGACAGCAAGCTGCAATGAATTAGTCAAATCAGCACTCAAATCCTTCCCTATTTCCACAATAAGAAAGGAGAGAATATGGGACACTTTTAACCAGTGAGGCTTACCCTTATTTGGTCATTACGGGTCCGGTTCGTCCACTAAGCGAGCGTGAGATACAAGTGACATGCAGTAACTAGGAAGTGCCGCAAACAGCCGGATTGGTCCACAAAATATTTAAATATTGTCAAAACGACACAATGACTTACCAAATCGGCACATGCAGAGACATTACACTAAGTAAAAGCACTTATTGCGACTGCATGTTCTCGTGGGGAAAATTTATTGACTGTATTTTGACCGCATTTGGTACCATTGACTTGCATTGAAAAGCTGGCCTGAAAGAACTACTGGAGCCAACCACACTGGTGCTAGAGAGCAACGTTCTGAATAAGGCCAGGAAGTGAGCTTCAACAACGAAGCCCGGCCTTGGCCCCTTGGTTTTCTTACATTGCTGCCTCTGCCATGCCTTTCCTCCCAAATAAAATACCCTTAGACACAGATGTCCACTAAAGATCTGTGGGGTTGTGGTCTCTGTTCCAGCCTATTCTTTAGTTATTTTAATGTGAGACACTGATTGGATTGGAGCTCAGATCAGCACCTGTGCTTGTGGGGTTTGCAGGGTAAGGTAGGTGTGCTGAGTGTGGCCTGATTTAAGAGCCGGAGGCTGCGGTCCTGGAGACACACAGATGTGGCCTGTGTTAATGGGTATGTGCACGCATTCACATGCATATGGAAGCCAATCTTGAGCAGCCATAGGAATTGCAGTGGGTTAGATTTGCTGTGATGTGGTTGGCTAAGGGTAAGAGGATGGTAGTTTGTTTGATTTTGGGGTTAGCAAGTAGAATGCGTGGTAGTTGTGGATTAGTATAGTGGTTGGAAGGTAGTTTGGCATGGGGTTAGTACAGTGGTTGAGTGGAAGATGGTTTGGTATGGGGGTTAGCACAATGGTCGAGTGGAAAGTTGTTTGGTGTGGGGGTTAATATAGAGGCTAAGTGGAAGGTAGTTTGGTATGGGGGTTAGTACAGTGGTTGAGTGGAAGGACGTTTGGTATAGAGGGGTAGCATTGTGGTGGAGTGGTAGTTAGCGTGGTATTTAGTGTAGTGGTAAGAATCTTGCCATGGGGGTTAATAAGGATGTACTGATACCGTTTTCTTCAGACTGAGTACAAGTACCGAGTGGTTTGGGTACTTGCTGATACAGAATAACGAAACAAGTACTTTTACTTGGAATTCCGCTTTAAGCTTCAGAAGTCACTTTCTGAATTTGGTTCATAAATGTAAATTACAGTAAGATATAATCAACTAGATTTTCTACCTTCTCCCCATTGTCTTCATTGTCGATTTGACTATTGGTCACCTCGCACACCAAAAGCTCCCACCTCAGGAAAAGATGTGTTTGTTTTAAGGCACAGGGAGAACAATCCATGACGTTCGTTCTGTCCAAGTGTAATGACTTTAGACTTTATTGTCCCCAAGGGGAAATTCCAAACCGCTGACATTTTTTCCTTCTATTTTTTATTTTATTGAACGATAAGTGACGTTGTCGGTACCAGGTCTGGGTATCTGACCATTTTTATGAGTACGAGTAGAGGACGAATAGAGCTCAGTATCAGACCTGATACCACTATTCAATTCAATTCAATTTTATTTGTATAGCGCTGTTGACAGAGAACTGTCACAAAGACGCTGCACAGGGAAACAGAAGGAAGTTGAGCGAAAAAACCAGGCCTTAGCCCCCAACCAGAAAAATTTGGTAAAAAACTCAAGGGTCACCTCCTTGGGGAGAAAAAACACTGAACAGTGGCGAGAAAAAACTCCCCAGTGGGAAGAAATCTCGGAAGGAACCTGGCTAGAGAGGGGGTGCCCATCCTTCGCTGGCCGGCCCGATTTAGACTAAAGGTGGACTGAATGGTAATAGTCAATTCAATAATCTGTTCAAAGGGGCGGGGTGATACACTATCGGTATCGGTGCATCCCTAGGGGTTAATTTAGTGTGCTAAAACTTTAGATTAGTGGGAAGAGTTATAGTCACCCATTGAAATAATGTAAAGTGGCAAGCAGTTTGATTGTGTAAAGAGCCTGCCATCATGTATACATTCAAATTATACATCCAGGGTTTATTGGTTGGCCACAGGGACTGAACCCCCAGAACAATACATCAGCGCACAGACGCTGAGCACATAATTCTAGCGTCTAGCCATGTGTTTCTTTTCTGCAGCTAGCGTTAAGCTCACCCCTTCTATGCAACAGAAGGCACAGCCAGAAGGCTGTCTGTGTGTGTGTAAAACTCTGGCGGAGGAGGGAGGGGAGGACCGCGTATGCGACTGAAGCCTTTTGTTAGCTTTAATCAGCCTGAGCTGGTGGTCACAGGCCACAGGAGTGAGCCGCCTTTGATCTTCACAGCGGGGCTCAGCCAGTTACTTCGTCTTTTCTTTAAATTTGGTTAATCTGGGAAGTGAGTGAGGAGTAAGGAGAGCTCCCAAGGAGGTGACCCTTCAACCCCCCGTCCCACCCCCCCCGTCCCACCCCCTGCCCTTCCATCCTCAGCTACAGCAGCAGCTGTTGCTGGGATGTGTGATGTCAGTGATGATGTCACACCCCTAGCATCTGCTCCAACTGGGTCTGAAAAGTGATGCTGCAAGGACATATTATTTTTAAGGTGAATTTGTCTGCTCTTAGTGTTTAACACAAATGAGTCCATCATTAATGTTGTATTTAGTCTGTCTTTTGTGTAATGTCACATGACTTTCTTTCATTGTACTTCGGTAGAAAAATCTAATTTTCCTTTTCGTCGTAACATTCAAAAATATAAATCGTCATTGATTCAAGTGTTGTCAAATTCTCCAACACTTCAGATTATACTATCACTAAGAAATGCAAATTTTAAAAAAAAAAAGCTTGTCCAGCTTATCTCTGTAGGGCATTGTGAAGAAACTTTGGTTTTACCTATTCTTAGTTTAAGTGAAAGCTAAGCATAGCAGACGACAAATGAACAAAAACAAGAAATGATAACATTGACCTGTACTTTTGCTGAACCTTGTGCTAGTGCTCTTAACTTTAAGCTTTGCAAAAAGTGTGGAGAGTGGCAATCTTAAAGTGCTTAAGCACTGAGAAGTCCATTCAATACTCCTGCTACAGACCTTATCGTAAAGACACAATCAAACAAGGCCGTAAACCCTTCACCTTTGGCAAAACTCAGCCGCGCGGTGTCCCCTAAAGACTTGAGTGAGGATCTTGGCGGAGTGAAAAAATTGCACTGTGTAATTCTACTCATTTTGTTATTACAATACGGAAAGGTGCACAACCTCCCCATTTTCTCTATGTACTTGTCAAGGGCACCATCCAGATTCCAGATCATGAAACTTCCTTGGAGGCGTGTCCCTCTGCTTAGCGTAGGTCTCACTGAAAACAATCCATGCTTCCGCTAAAAAGTGAGCCGGTCTGTGAGTGAGCCGGGTTTCATCAGGCCATTAGTTCTTTCTGCTTTGTGCTGGACTCATGCTCTGCAGGCATTGAAGCATCCAGCTGCAGCTTTGAGGTTGGCTATCTCTGATCTGGCTCATTGCTACCGTTCGGTCTGTTGGCTGGGTTGCGTTTGAATTGCAGCATGCAGGGGTTTGGAAAACATCTCAGTATTTGGGGGGTGTTTGTGATATGCCCAAACAATCATGTCACACACAAGACATCCCACACTGTAAATTGGCATGTGTATACATCAGACTGTATAGAACAACATATGGAAATTTGAAAAAGTCATTTTCAGATAATTAGATTATTCATTAAAATATTTTATTAATTAGTGCAAATAATTAAGTTGAAGTATTCAAACATGATCCAAATTGTAAAGCAAGTATTTTTGATGACAATTAGACCAAGATGTTGTTTTTACCATTTACGGTTCTCAAACTGTAGGTCTCAAAAGTAGAGGTGGTACTACGAGGTCAAAAATTGAGTGAAAATTGACATTGTCCCTAATTTTTTTCTTGATGGTTTGTGTTTTTTTTTGTTTTTTTTTCCTCAAAAGTACAACAATGGCCATAACTCTAAGGTTACATTATGGGTATCAAATATCAGAAAGATCTGAGAGGTCAAGGTTAAAAAGGGTCCATTTCCCCCAGAATTATCCATGTGTAGAATTTGTAGAGATGTAAATGCATCCCATGTCCCGTCTTGCTTTAAATTCTTAAGATTCTATGTTCTTGAACTGGAATGTATAATCTGTCTTTCCAGGTTCTCAAACCTCACATTTGCAGCCTGGTGAGCAATCCTGGGTGCAATTGGAGTTGTGTGAATATCATGATGTGAAATTAAGAAAAATGTTTAAAACATTAAATGAATGGTAAAGGTGATCATTTCTTATTTGTTTGTCATATCTGTTTAATATATGTAATGGACCATGTTTGTGCCGATGGGTCACAGTCCAGGTAAAACATTGATGAAAATATTAATATTAAGATTAATATTTTTCATCAATCTGCAAACCATGATACTGCACATGCAAACCGTATGCTAACAAGGTAAAATGTGTTAAGTGGGGGCGCATGTCGAATATGAAAACGGCCAGCACTCTCCAATATAAATAAACATTTTTAATAGCAGCAGTCACGGACGCGTTTCGGCTACGCTGCCTTCATCAGCCACTTTCTTTTCTTATTATATGTGCCCTGGACCACAGCACCCGTAAGCTTAATTATAAGTCTTAGGTGAGTAGGGCACATCTTTTCTTACTAGCATGTAGAATATGGCCATGCATATAGAACACGGCGGTGCTTTCCCGTTTTGCAAGGGATGCCGACGTCAGTGAACGTGGCTCTGTGGTTTCGTGACCTAGACTTTTCGAGACTTGTGGTACCCGCCCACACTGAGGACAAAAAGTGCGGTAATTGGTGCGCGAGGCCGGTCTCCCACAAACCGCCACAGGGGATTTAGCTCCCCGCTTTTCTGACGGAGCATTTTCTTGCATGAGGTGACTCAGACCCCTAGCTCGAGAAACCAAACCTCATCTGCAACTGCCGTTAGCCGACCCAGAAAGAAATAAAATAATAAAAGGCCTAGATTCTGAGACACTTTCTTTGCGGTCACAATGTCTTTATTTTTCCTTTTAAATCGGCGGTCCGCGTGGTTTCAATTGAATATTTTATGCAACATTGATGTTCCATCTTGGTGTCTTTCCCTGTTTTGTGTTACTGTAGGAGGAGCCATTCTGTGGTTTCAGAACGCAGAGCGGAAACAGAAGATCACAGAGCGCCACCAGGCCCAACACAGGTACGAGAGTTCAGCTCAGAAAACTTCACTTCAGTACTTAGGAACCGGAAATCCACAAGCCTGGTGATTTGTTTGATTGATTACAGATCACATCTGCTTAAAGCGTAACTTTGGGTTTTTTCCGACTTGGACTATTACCACCATGTTGATTGGTATTCATGATAATTTCATCACATCTTTCTTTGTGGAGATTTGGTCACCCCGAGAGCCACTCTGCTCTGCGATGCATTCTAATGGGGCCACGCAAACAAGCCTTGAAATGCCCATAAAATAATCTCCCTCAAAGAAATAACTGCATAGCCTGAAGGGGACATTCATTCATGCAATTTTCCATTACCAGGCATTATGTAATTCAGTTCACAGACTATGTTTTTAGCGGAAACATGGATTGTTTTCAGTGAGACCTACGCTAAGTAGAGAAGCGCGCGACGGGACACGCCTCCAAGGAAGTTTCATCATCTGGAATCTGGATGGTGCCCTTGACAAGTACATAGAGAAAATGGGGAGGTTGTGCACCTTTCTTTATTGTAATAACAAAATGAGTAGATGTACACAGCGCAATTTTCATCATCTGCCTTTGCAGACTGCCTTAAACTGCCTTCGACTACCTTAGACTACCTTAGACAGAATTGGTTGCACCGTGGTTGGTTGCACTCGAAATTAACCGGGATACACCAGTACAGGACCTTTGCCTGGCAGACTATTGTGTTTGCAGCCAGCACTTTGATAGAGATAACTACCGTCTGCACAAATCTACTGCGCATACTCCTAGATGTTTTGGACTGAAGGACGCAGCTGCATCTAGAGTTGGAGGAATACCGATTGCTGTGGTCATACAGCCTATCTAACCTAGGCTAGTAACATAACATAACAAATTGAGCACATCCATTTTTTTTCTCCCATGAAGTAGTGTTGCCTTATATTTTTATTTTCCACATGTAAAACTTTACATTTAGCTATGTTGAATTTAATTTGCCAGGTTGCTCTGCGTTGTTCACTTATTACCTGTCAATGTAGTGAACAACTTTAACAACACACCCATGTACGCTTGTATACTGCCTGCTTCAGTGGAAATAAGGAAATGTTTCTACAGTGCAAAAAAATATTGAAAATGACTATTTTTATTAAAGTTTGGAGCAATTACTGCGCACACTTATTTATGAAAGACGTTTCTATATGCCAATCAAGCTTTTATTTGGCAGAAAACCGCATTTAGAAGGCATTTCAAGGTTTGCGTCGCCCCATTGGAATGCATTGCACAGCAGAGTGGAGCGGTTCTCGGGGTGACCAAAGATCCACAAAGAAAGATGTTACAAAATTATTATCATTACCAATCAGCATGGTGGATATCGTTTAGAAAAAGGTCCAAGTGGGGGGATAAACCGCAGCTACCCTTCAAGAGCCTTTATAAACCTTTATAAAAGCTGCAGCTCCTAAATGTGCACATCGGAGAATGTGAACTGAGTGGGAGGTGTTTTAAGCACTTTCTTTTGTGTATTTGATTACTTAACGGAAAACTATTCATTGGCATCTTTCCTTTTTCTTTTTTTTCTAGCCAAGTCTGCACAGGAAAAGAAGCCCAGGGGCCGTCCCCCAAGGGCCCTAACAGCACAGAGAGCACCCTCCACACCACCTGCAACCTCCACCTATGGCAAACCGGAGGGTGGAGGCCGGCCCCCGGAGAAGGTCAAACGGCCCCCTGGGAGGCCGCCAGGGTCCGGTGAGAAGAGGAGAGGCCGTCCCCCAGCGTCGGCCAGTCAGAGGAGCCAGGCGAGGGCGGAGGAGGGCAAGGACACGCCGCAGCAACCTGGGCTGGGGCCAGGCGAGGCGGAGAAGGGCAGAAAGGCGTCGCGGCGGATGCCCCTGGGGTCCGTACAGCAGCAGCCGCAGGTCGTGGCCAAACTCCCCAGAGGGCCCAGAGTCGGCCGAGTCTCCTCCATCTCCAAAGTGAAGCGCCTGCGTTCGGACAAGCTGAAGTCCCAGCTCAAAGTGGCCGCAGCTGCTGCCGCCGCCGCTGCGAGGAAGGGGGTCCCGGGCCCTACGGGGCAGAGACGGAGGAGGGGACGTCCCCCTTCGGTCGAGCGGCTCAAAGCAGAGGCAGCCGCCGCCGCTGCCAGTCAGGCCTCCGCCTCCTCGGTAGCTCCGCCTCCCATCGCAGAAGCAAAGCAAAAGGCCTTCAGGCTGCGGCGGGATAGAGAACGCGCCCCTGCTGCTACACCACCGCTCCAGGCAGCGGCCTCGCTCGCCACAGGCGTGGTCACCGCCCCTGAGTCTCAACTAGCCCCGCCCACCCCTCTGCCTGAACTCGCCTCTGTCAGGCCCAGTAGGCCAGTGGGGTTACGGCAGAGCCCGCGGCGCATCAAGCCGGTGCGCGTGGTCCCACCCTCCAAGCGCACCGACGCCACCATCGCCAAGCAGCTGCTGCAGCGTGCCAAGAAGGGGGCACAGAAGAAGCTTCTTGAGAAAGAAGGGGCGGCGGTGGTGGGCAGTGTCGGGGGACAGGGCGGTGCTGGCGGGGAGGCAGGTGGCCGACGGAGGAGGCGGACCCAGCTGAAGAACATCCGGCAGTTTATCATGCCAGTGGTGAGCACGGTCTCCCTGCGCATCATCAAGACTCCCAAGCGCTTCATCGAGGATGAGGCCAGTTTTGGGGCACCCCCGCCCCACCTCAAAATGCCCCGGCTGGAGGCGGCCCCCCTCTGCTGCGGCCTCCCAGCCCTCCGCCACCCCCTCCACCCTTGCTGCGCCCGCTCCACCTGCGCCGTCCATTTCCGTTGGACCCACGGCCCCCCCGGCCACCCCTCCCCTGCCCCCTCCCCCGGCCACTGCTGCTCCGCCGGCTACCAGCCTGCTGCACGGCGGCAGCTGCAACAACAGTACTAGCAACGGGCGGTTCAGCAGCAGCGCGGCTTCCTGTGGCTCCAGCGCCCCATCCCAGCACTCCTCCCAGCTATCCTCCGGTGACTCCTCCCGCTCCTCCAGCCCCAGCCTCGACTCCTCTTGCGACTCCCAGGCATCTGAGCACACGCAGGCCGCCTCTGATGAGCCCGACGCCTCCCCATCGTCCCAGGGTGAGCACGAGGCGGGGCTGCTTCAAGAGTCGCGGCCCCCTTCCCCCCCGTCAGAGCCCGAGCACGCCCCGCTGATGGAGCGGGGCAGAAGAGGGAGGCGGGGCCAGGGCGGCGCTAGGGGCAGGCTAGTGTCTCGCGGCGGGCTGGCCGACGGAAGGAAGAAGTCTGTCATCAGCCCGGGGGTGCTGCTGTCGTCGTCTTCCCGGGCGGGGTCTCAGCAGGCCTCTTCCACTGCTTCCTCTTCCTCATCCCCGCCCCCCTCCCCCCCTCCTCGCCCCCCCGCAGCCCACCCCGTCCTCCACCTCGGCCATCAGCGAGCACCACCCTCACTCCGCCTGGATCATCCCGCCCCACCCCATAGCCCCCTTCATCCCCGCCCCCCGTGCTCTCGCCCCTGCAGGAGAAGCGCCACTCCATCCTGCGGGAGCCCACCTTCCGCTGGATCTCCGCGTCCCGCTCCGAGCAGCGCTGCTTCTCCTCCGCCAAGTACGCCAAGGAGGGCCTTATCCGCAAGCCCGTTTTCGACAACTTCCGCCCGCCCCCGCTCACCGCCGAGGATGTGGGCTTGCTTCCCCCCAGCACCGGCGCTGGGCCGGGGGGAGGGGGTGCTCCGACCGGGTTTCCCAATCCGGGCGGAGGCACGGGGGCGGGGGGTAGGCTTTTCTCACCCCTCCACCACCCTCCACACCCTCATTCCCACCCCCACCCGCACCGCCTACCCTCGTCTCGGTTCGAGCCGCCCCTCCACAAGCGCAGCCCCCTGCTCCGGGCACCCCAGTTCACCCCCAGCGAGGCGCACTCTCGCATCTTCGAGTCCGTCACCATGGCGTCGCCGGCGACCAGTTCGGGCACCATGTCCTCCTTGCACTCGGCGGCTGCGGCGTGTGTCAGGACGGCGCGTCGCAGTGGCAGGAGGCGCCGGGTGTTCGGACCCCTTAGGGGCCAGCCAAGGTCCCCCTCTCACTCCATGACCACCCGGAGCAGCCAGGCAGGCAAGGCCCCCTCTGAACTCTCTCCCCTGTCGGCCCATGCCTCCGCCGGCTCGAGCCCGCTGCCGGGCGTAGCGGTCAGTGCCTTAACTCCCACCACCTTCAGCACCTTCCCGCCTGGATCTCTGGGCTTCCCGTCGGAGGGCCCGGTGGACTCCTACCAGCCCGGCAGTGGCGGCCGAAGGACCGCGGCTGGCCTCGGTGTGGGTGGCGACTCTTCCTCTTCCTCCTCCCCGCTCTTCCCTCTCTTCACTGCGGGAGGAGGGAGGGAGAGGTCATCCTCGGCCTCCAGAGACGCGACTCCCAGAGAGCCGGAGAGAGCAAAAGAGCGTGAAAAGGAGAACAAGAAGGAGGGGCGGAAAGAGAGGGAGCGGAGAGGGAAGGGCGCCGCCCCGGAATGTGCCTCTGGGACGGTGTCTGGACTCTTTGGCGTGGACCAGAAGGAGGGTGAGGATTCCTTGGTGCCTGTCGCCCCTAAAAAGCCAGGCCGCAAGAAATCCCTGTCCATCGACTCGGGCACGGATATCACCCCTACGCCGCCATCTGTGGATGAGACTGCCCGCCAGGCAGCCGCCACCGGTGCCACTCCCAAAGGTCGTCTCGCCAAAAAAGGTCGGCTGGCAGACAGGGGCCAGGAGGTGGAGTCTGCGGACAAGGAGAGGGAGAAGGAGCGGGCTGGAGGCCTGACCCCGCAGTCCAGACAGGAGGGGCCCCAGAGGAAGCATTCCCCCGTGGCCTCGCTGGGCTCCATGCTGGCCCAGGCTGAGAAGCAGCAGGTGGCCGACAAGCGGGTGGCAGGGCTGCTGAAGAAGGCAAAAGACCAGCTTTTCAGGATCGAGAAGAACAAGTCCCTGAAGAACACAGAGCAGCCTAAAGTGCAGGTTAGTACAGCCCTTTTCATCAGAAGGGTGTGGGTTTGATTCCCTTTATGGGATTGACCCAATAGCTAAATAAATAAATAGTTATTATAAATATATTACGCTGATATATACATACATGTATATTTGTGTGTGTGTGAGAGAGAGAAAATGCCCAGTGTCTGTTGAAGTCGATGGGTCGCAGACTTCAGGCAGTCATCGAATGAAAAGGATTTGCAAACAAGTACTAAATATGATGACTTTAAGATTGTGTTCATTTGTCTGGTTACATTTTAGTGCCTTAAAATGGGCGGACAGTGTATAAAAAGGGTATTAAAGGGTATTTGGTTTCAGTAGAAATTACAGCACTTTCTATACATAGCCCCCCCATTTCAGGACACCATCATGTTTGGGACATACCCACCTCCACCTGGAGGTTATTGGCACCCCTGGTAAAGATGAGTAAAAAGGGTTATAAAAAATTTACCGTTTGGTGAATCCAATCTTTAATCGAAGTAAATTTATTATGAGAAAAAAAAATCCCTCATCAAGAAATAATTATTTTTTAACAAAACCATTATTGCATTTATATATAGAATAAAGTAATCATTTTTTATATTTGGTCGCATATCCTTTGCATGCCATGACTTCCTGATGTCTGTGACCCAACAACATCAAAAGGCTCTTATTTTCTGGTACTCTTACAAGCGATCCTATAACATCTCTGCATTTGAATGGATCTCTATGGGAATTGGGGGGGGTGGGACTATATTTAGCTGTACATTATGCTGGAACAGTATGGAACACATGGTTGGCTAAATGGCTGCAAGTCAAGGGTCTGAGGTATCAAACCAGCCTCAAACCATCACTCTGCTGCCAGATATGCAGTAGATATGGATAGATCACTTTAAGGGATGTTTCTCCTGACTCATTTTCCCATTGAACTCTATGGACAAAATAAGTCAGGAGAAACAACCCTTCAAGTGATCCATCCATATCTACTGCATATCTGGAAGCAGAGTGATGTTTTGAGGCTCATTTGATACCTCAGACCCTTGATGACTTACAGCCATTTAGCCAACCATGTGTTCCATACTTTTCCTGTGTAATTTACAGCTTAATCTAGTCCCACCACTCAGTTCCCATAGAGATCCATTCAAATGCAGAGAGGTTATAGTATCGCTTCTAATTGTACCTGTATATAAGATATCAAGAGTCTTTTGATGTTGTTGGGTCACAGATATCTGGAAGTCATGGCATGCAAAATATATGCAACCGAATATTAAATATGATGATTTTATTTAAATTTATGCTCTTTCCTTGCCCTATAATGGGGGGGACTGAGTAAAAATGGCTACAATTGCTAAAGTAGAAATAGAATAAATAGAAATAGTAGTTTGTAACATTATCAATGTCTTGACTGTATTTCTTTTTATCAATTTAATGGTACATTGGTGAATAAAATTATGAATTTCTTTCAAGAACCTAAAAAAATGTTTCAGTGATTCCAAACTTTTGAACGGTACTATATGTTTTTGATTATAATATGAAACTTGCATATTTACGCAAATAACTTAATTGGAGGTAGTGTTTTAACGTTCTAATTATATGGGTGTCTAGGTCATACGTTTAAGTAAATAGCCATAGTACTGATGGGAGCAGATTTACTGGAAAACCATCATTCTTCAGTATGTGGCCATTTCCTGGCAGCAGGCACCGCCTCTCTGAGTCACTGTTCGGGGGTGTGGGCCTTGGACGGCGTGTCGCACAGTCATAAGGAAAAAGGACCATTCTGAGAGGTCTAGCTCTGTGAAACTGAAACATGATAGTCCTGGAATGAGCTGTTTTACAGGATATTGAAAGAAATGCACTTTTTTTTCTTCAAGTAACACTGCTTATGCATAGCAGTGCTCTAACCTGCATCTTGAAAAAACTTGGCCTGGCCGAAACTTGAGTGGAACTGACTGTTGGTATACTAATGTATATTAGTACTGTTATTTCTATATCTGCATTTGTTTAACAACAGGATTATGATATAGCCGAGCTAACCCCTGAGAGGTTTCCCCAGTTAAATTGCATTGGTAAAGTGTGGAGGCATTTTCTGCGCACAGCAGGGGTGTTCTGAACTGTGGGGTGTTTTTTTATTTTTTTATTTTTTTTTTAATATAAATGTTTTTATCAGGGCCAGGAGAGCAGTGGCGCAGAGGGCGTGGCTAGAGGCCCACGCATCAAGCACGTGTGCCGTCGAGCCGCTGTGGCCTTGGGGCGAAACCGGGCCGTTTTCCCCGACGACATGCCCACCCTCAGTGCCTTGCCCTGGGAGGAGAGGGAGAAGATCCTGTCTTCCATGGGGAATGACGGTGAGGGAGGAAGAGCGAGAGAGAGAAAATTACTCTTACAATACTCAGTCAACGTTACCTAAACTAAACTTTTGGCCAAACGTTATCTGAACGTAGCTTACTGACCCAACATCACCTGAGCTTTACTCTAACATTACTGACCCATTACCTGAATCTTACTCTTACATTAATGACCCATTACCTGAACGTTACTCTTACATTACTGACCCATTACCTGAATCTTACTCTTACATTACTGACCCATTACCTGAATGTTACTCTTACATTACTGACCCATTACCTGAATGTTACTCTTACATTGCTGTCATTTCTTGACATTCCAAGCCCAGAAAAACCTTACCCCTTAAAATCTAACGTTACAACAAATGTTAAGCCTTTGCCAGATAATGTGTAGTGATTGTGTGAGTGAGACATCATGAACCCCAAAGTAGATCTCTAATAAAGATGAGTAATATGGGATGTTTAGCAGGCAATTTGTCAACGTGAATGCGTCCTCGTCCCTTAACACAGATAAGTCGTCCGTGGCGGGTTCTGAGGAGGCGGAGCCCACTGCCCCACCCATCAAGCCCATCAAGCCTATTTCGCGGCACAGGACGCTGCAGGAGCCCCCAGCCAGGAAGGGGCGACGGTCACGCCGCTGCGGGCAGTGCCCCCGGCTGCCAGGTCCCGGATGACTGTGGCGTGTGCACCAACTGCCTGGACAAGCCCAAATTTGGGGGTCGCAATATCAAGAAGCAGTGCTGCAAGTGAGTGAGAACAGAGTGCCTCTGTGCCTCGTTTTATTTCTGTCAAGAATTTTCCTCCCCAAACCTCTCTGAAGTATTAAAATGCATGTACTGGCTGGGAATATTCAAGTAGACCACCGGGTTCTGTTTAGAGTGTGGTCTGCACCATTTCCTATGCTGTGAACTGCATCATTCAGTTAGAGCTTTAACTGCAGCTTTTCCAGTGGATACATCAAGAATGATGGTCTGTATTCTTTTGTCTCGCAGGGTAAGGAAGTGCCAGAACTTGCAGTGGATGCCATCAAAGGCATTTCTACTGAAACAGGCAAAAGGTGAGGTGTTGCCCTGACAGCACGCATTTTTTATACTTCACCTGGGGAAGGGTGGAGTTGAGCCTAACTTCTGCTTTTTCCTTTTATTTAATCTTTCAAGCAGCTAAGAAAGACAAAAGGAAGAGAATGGGAGAAAAAAAGGAGGTGCATCACTCAGCCAAGAGTCCGCCCTCCGAGAGCGACCCAAAACTAGCCCCACCCCCTCAGAGGGAGGAGCCTGCTCGCAAGAAGAGTGAAACCCCGCCTCCAAAGCACAACGAGGAGAAGCAGCAGCCGCACCATCAGCAGCCTCCGCCTCCCCCAACACCTAGCCCCGCCCCAAAGGACCCCCCTCAAGCCCCTAGCTCAGCCCCGGAGCCGGAATCCAAGCAGCCTCCAGCGCCCCCTAGCACCACATCTCGAAAAGAGCGCAAAGTGCAGCAACCTGCCCCTCACTCCTCTTCACCCCACCCCACCCCTTCCCCTGCCCAGACACCCAGCCAGCTGCAGCAGCCCCAGCAGAGCCAGGCACCTACAAAAAAGGAAGGAGTCACGACCCACCCACCCAGTGAGTCCAAGACGAAGCCCCAGCAGAAGGGCATGGCCACCCTCGGGACAGAGACAGGTGAGAGCTTCCTGTCCCGCCACTGGGCACTTAAATTAAAAAGCCAAAGAAGTGTGTGCTGCCTTATACAATCAGGCATCTTCCAAGAAATTTAACAAAGGCTTTTGTTTACCCACTTTCTGAAGTGTATACAAAGTTTGGCCCAGGTGGGGTCTTGGGCTTCAGATAGGTGTCACTCCGTAAGTGCAAATACAGAGTGAGCTTTGCCATGAATAAGGGCTAAGACTGAGACCCTGGAGTTCTGCAGTGATTATCATAATGTGTGTGTGTGTGTGTGTGTGTGTGTGTGTGTGTGTGTGTGTGTGTGTGTGCGTGCGCGTGCGCGTGTGCGTGGGCTTATATTTGTGCTTATATTTGTGGGTGTGTGTTTATGTTTATGTTTATGTTTCTGGGTGTGTTTGGTCTTTCAGCCATAGAAGCCAAACAGAAGAAACTGACTCCTCGGTGTGCGCTGGCCCCTAAACAGAAACCCAAAGACAAGGTAAACCCCACAGCCCGTCATTCCCAGTGTCTCCATCTCCTGCTCAGGGTAGTGTGCTTTCAACACTGTGGCCCCTCTGTGGAGAGTACTGAGCTCCGTCTACTGTTTCTATTAACTCCCGTATCTATTCACCATCCCTGTCTTTCTTTCACTTTGTTTCATCATCTTTATCGCTGTCTCTCTCTGTCCTTCATATCTCATTTATCCCTCTACCTTTTCTTCCCTCTACTTTTTCCTCCCATTACTCTTCATCTCTCTTGCGCTCTACTTTCCTCTTCCCCCTTTTTCTCTCACTCTTAAATCTCCCCGCCTCCTGCTGGCTCTCTTCAATCTCCTTCTTTGTTTGATCTTCCAACTGCTTCTCTCAATCTCGCTCTGTCTCTGCTCTCAGGAGAAGTCGGCTCCCTCCAGAACAGAGAGCACTACTTTAAACTTACTCAGCACTCCCTCTAGTGGAGGGAACGGAAAGCAGAAGGCCCTCTGTGACGGAGTGCATCGGATAAGAGTGGACTTCAAAGAGGACCACGACATTGGGAATGTGTGGGAGATGGGCGGGCTCAGCGTCTTGACCTCTGTGCCAATCACCCCGCGTGTCATCTGCTTCCTTTGTGCGAGCAGCGGCCAGGTGGAGGTGGGCACTGTCACCATTTGCATATGGCTTACCATGTGTGCGGAACGTTTATTGCCAGCGGTCTATGTTCCTGTTCAGCTGCTGTCGCACAGATCGCTAAACTCACGTGCCACAATGCCAACAACCTTTCAAAGATCACCACAAACACACATTTTTTAAGAATACCCCCTTTCCTCCTATACCCAATTTGTAACTGTCTCGCATTGTAACTGAAAAATGTAATTCCAAATATACATAATTTTCAGATGTGTTTGTAGCTAGCTTGACCCTTGAAACTTTACCCCTGTACTACCCCCCTGCCCAGTTTGTATTCTGCCAGGTGTGCTGTGAGCCCTTCCATCTTTTCTGCCTTGAGGAGACAGAGCGCCCCCTGCAGGAGCAGTGGGAGAACTGGTGCTGTCGGCGCTGCCGTTACTGCCACGTGTGTGGGCGGCAGCATCAGAACAGCAAGGTAAGACCCTTTCTCATTTTTAGGCAAAGACTAGTGCATGTGGGGGCTTGGGGTGTTATTCTAAAACTGGAACACTACTGAATGTTTTGCAAAGGGGCTGATGGGAGTTGGAGTCAAACAAGCTTAAAATCTCACTGTCTGCACTTCACCTCCGATAATGATATTCTGTGAACTTTTTATGAAGCCCTGTCTTTTGAATGCACCTATTGTGTGGAAACCTTGTGGAGCTCCCATGTTAAGGCCTTTGGCACTTCGGTTTCCCCTACGCAGCAACTGCTGGAGTGTGACAAGTGCCGAAACAGCTATCACCCAGAGTGCCTGGGACCCAACCACCCCACCAGACCCACTAAGAAGAAGAGAGTCTGGGTAGGTGATCGGGATAGACAGATTATGTTTTTGTGGTATTACAGAGCAGTATGTGATTTGGACAGACGGGTGTTTTTGTGACTACAGTTGAGACTGTTAACTACTTCTCTATGTACCCCCAAACCCCCAGATCTGCACCAAGTGCGTTCGCTGCAAAAGCTGTGGCACCACCACCCCAGGAAAGGCCTGGAACGCCCAGTGGTCACATGACTTCTCCCTGTGCCATGACTGTGCCAAACTTTTTGATAAAGGTGAGAGATCAGGCAGTGCGGGGCGGGGACAGGGGCGGGGACAGGGGCGGGGACGGTGGGGAAACGAGCAGCCATTTAAAACGAGCCTGGTCTTCCTTAGGTAATTTCTGCCCGCTGTGCAATAAGTGCTACGATGACGATGACTACGAGAGCAAGATGATGCAGTGCGGGAAGTGCGACCGCTGGGTCCATGCCAAGTGTGAGCACCTGACAGGTGAGTGACGTCATACCTGCGGGCGTGGCCCTGCCTGTCTGAAGGGACAGGGAAAACAGGGAGGTGGTGAGGTATGCCTGGAATTGCCTTTTTCCTAAGATGCAAAACCATAATCAGTTAATCAGTCAGCACTGCAGTCATAATTGCATCCGGGTAGAAATGCTGCAGTTATTCATTTAGAATGCAATAACTGCAGTGCTAGATGCACACTATGGCTGGGTAATGTTAATGTTAAAAACATTAAATCTGTTAACGTTAACGTGCAAATCTAATATTGTAATGCCATCAGTGAAAATTGTTGTCTCCTTTTTTGCACGACTATTAACTCCTGTTGCAGCAACTGCAGGAGTATTTCTGAGAGTGTGGAATGGATGTTGAAGATCTGCATGCGTATTGCTTAGCTGTTGCTTGTTGATAGCTGTTATAAAGTGTGATCGAGAGCTTGAGAGCTTGCTCTGTTCTTAGACGAGATGTATGAGATCCTGTCCAACCTGCCGGAGAGTGTGGCCTACACCTGCACCAACTGCACTGAGCGCCACCCGGCGGAGTGGAGGACTGCATTAGAGAAGGAGCTGCAGGGGTCTGTGCGGCAGGTCCTGACCGCCCTGCTCAACTCCCGCACCTCCACCCACCTGCTACGCTACAAACAGGTAAGTGTCCTCCACCCACCTGCTACGGTACAGACAAGTAAGTGTCCTCCACCCCCTAAGATGGAGTGACAGGGCACTGAGTTTCTGCCTCTGTCCTGCAGGCTGTAATGAAGCCTCCAGAGCTGAACCCAGAGCCTGAGGAGAGCCTGCCCTCCCGCCGCTCCCCCGAGGGGCCCGACCCCCCTGTCCTGACAGAGGTGACCCCGAACAATGACTCTCCCCTGGACCTGGAGACCGTGAAGAAGAAGATGGAGATGGGGAGGTACAAAGCAGTGGTATGTCAGTCCTCCACCTATCACGCTATCTGTTATCAACACAGCTCAACTTCCAAGGATCTGCTTTGCTTAGAAACCCACAGCTCAGTTACTAATTCTGGTGAATTGTGTAGGTGGGACCCTTATTGGAGTTGGCCAGTCAAACTAAGTCAACCTTTGACCTAAAGTATAACACTGACTGAAACGTACAAGATGCCAGGCACCAATCTCAACTTTCCTTTCCAGACACTTGAGAGGTTTAAGTGTGTATCTGTGTGTGACTCCCCATAGCTGGAGTTCAGCGACGACATCGCAAAGATCATACAGATGGCGATCAACACTGACGGAGGGCAACCGGAGAACAGGAAGGCCAATAGCATGGTCAAGTCCTTCTTCATTCGGGTGAGTCCAGGACCAACCCCTGCACCCTCCCCCACCCCCTGCTGCTAACACTCTCTCACGCAGCCCTGCCCTGTGCCCGTCTTTTTCAGCAAATGGAACGTGTCTTCCCCTGGTTTAAAGTGAAGGAGTCCAGGTTCTGGGAGCCACACAAAGGCTCTTCCAGGTGAGTTCATCCTGTGCTGTGCTGAGCTGCATGTAAGAGATGGAGCACCTGTGTTCTGCTGCCCGCTGACCTCCCACTGCGCCCGAAACCCCGCGTCCGAACCATGTGCCCGAAACCCTGTGTCCGAACCATGTGCCCGCTCTGAACTCTAGCACAGGTTACAAAGCGCACGCCATCTTTACTCCCCCCCAAAAAAGCTAGTTAACTGCCTGATGCTGCCCCCTACGCCGCTTTACCGCCTTTACTGCCAAACGCAGCACACTGTTTACCTCCACTGTCTTTTTGGCCCTGTGCCACGGTTTGAACAGCCCACAGTGTCTTCTTACACAGAGCAGCGGTCGCCCTGCCTTGTCAGCTTGAAACAAAAGAAGACAAGGCATTGTTGTCCGACTCGCCGTTTGGGGTTACTCGTCACGGTTCATATAACGCGTCTTCGTTCCCGTGGAACTAAAGAGATAATTGAAATTGACTGGATGGGTGAGAGGATCGCGTTTCGTCAACTGTTCTAAAGACTCGTGTTTACATTTGCGGTCAGACTGTACGTCTGTATTGTCTTTATCAGAGGTTGTTATCTAAAAAAAAAAAAGAAAGAAAAAAAAGAAATTAATTTAAATAACACCATCAAGTCTTTGGCTCCATCTTTCTGTTTATTCTCTGACAAACAAGAGGATGTCTGTTAAACAAAGTATTTCTTCTGATAAATGGGAAAAGGGACATTTTTGTTGACATTGTTAAGGTATGATTCAGCTATGGTTCCATGAATCTGTGTATTGTCCCTCGCCTTACATAAAGAAGGAACTTCCCTAAAAAAGGCATTAATTATTTTATTAAACAAACCTATCTTGGTTCTGAGTGTGAAAAATGCTCTTTATAAAATAAGCCCTGCATTTCACTTAAGTGTTTTGTTCAGTTTTTCTGGGGTTCAGTGATGAGGCACCTTGCTTTATTAACCCCCGTCTCATTGCACAGCAGTGGATTGCTTCCCAACGCCGTGCTGCCTCCCTCCCTTGACCACAACTACGCCCAGTGGCAGGAGAGAGACGAGATGGCTCGGGCCGAGCAGCCCCCCCTCACCAAGAAGATCATCCCTGCGCCCCGCCCCAAGGCCCCTGGCGAGCCAGACTCGCCCTCGACCCCGCCCCCTGTGCACATGGATGGTGAGACACAAGGCACACCTCTCCCTGTTGAACAGCCCTCATCAATCAGCAAGTCGCAAACCAATGTAGTGATTGGCCGGTCTGGTTGGACACGATGAAAATAGGCGTTCGTATGCTGTTCTTGAGACCATATTAGACACAGGATTTGTGATAAATGTCCTTTCCCTCCCACTCCCAGCAGGCCCAGACCTCACTCGTGAGGACAGCCCCGAGCTGTCGCCCCCGCCAGATGTGAGCGATAACCGCCAGTGTGCACTGTGTCTCAAGTACGGCGACGACAACACCAATGTGAGTGCCCCCCCTGAAACTCCTGACCCCTGTCTGGAGAACCTGGTCTGCCACAACACATGCTCTGCATCCAGCTGCTTAGTCACATGGGCTTTTCCAGTGTTATTTTACAGTGTTATATGCTGAAGTTTATGAGGAAAGAAATGCAAGTACCTTTTCTTGTTAAAATGTGAGCTAGATTCAAAATCGAAAAGCGGAGAAAATTCACTTTTATCTGTGTCTTTGCTTGCGCATGTATGTTTGCGTGTGTGTTTTGCTTGCATCCATGTACATGTACATTGTGTGTGTGTTTCACAGGATGGTGGGAGACTCCTGTATATTGGGCAGAATGAGTGGACCCATGTGAACTGCGCACTGTGGTCGGCCGAGGTGTTCGAGGATGATGACGGCTCGCTGAAGAACGTCCACATGGCTGTGATTCGCGGGAAGCAGCTGGTAAGGAGGGAGGAGGGGTCACAGACTCCCAGAAGCCTTTGGGGTTGAGAAGGGCTGTGAGGCTCACTGTGTGTGTCTGCCCTCCCCAGCGCTGTGAGCACTGTCAGAGACCCGGAGCCACAGTGGGCTGCTGTCTGTCCACCTGCACCAGTAACTACCACTTCATGTGCGCCCGGCTGCGCCACTGCGTCTTTCTGGAGGACAAGAAGGTGTACTGCCAACGGCACCGTGACCTCATCAAGGGGGAGGTGAGGAGAGGCCCCCCAAAATCCACCCAACTCACCCCCCTCAGTAATCTCACCCGGGCCCCCACCCTGCCCGTACGCAAAACACAACCCCACTGTCCCCCCTCACAACCAACTGAACCCCACCTCCACACAAACTGCACCCAACTGTACCCCACCCCATTAAAATCACAAAGCTTACCCAACCACAACAGACTCCACCCACTACCTTGCAAACCACACCCAAATCAACCGAGTCTACCCTGGGCCCCATGCAGGTGATGTCAGAGTCCGGGTTTGAGGTGACACGAAGAATCCTGGTGGATTTTGAAGGGATCAGCCTGCGGAGGAAGTTTCTGAGCGGCGTGGAGCCTGAGAACATCCACATGATGATTGGTACCTGTCCCGCCCTCCGTCTGACATATCCTGTCACGCCCTCCGTCTGACATATCCTGTCCTGCCCTCCGTCTGACATATCCTGTCCCGCCCTCCGTCTGCCATTCACATATCCTGTCCCGCCCCCTTATCCTGCCAGGTTTCTGGTCCAGGTGGTTTGTCCAGCAGTGTAACCTAGTTAAAATAAAAAGTGATTAAGAATGAGAGAGCCATTGTTCCCCATAGTTAAAATGCTCAGCTTTTACTTCTACAGTGTCATTTTGTTTTGATGAAATATATTGGCTTTAAAGTTTAGAGTGGGTAGATGAGTAACCCACATTTTTATTGACTACACAGTACACAATCCCTTGCAACTCCCAACTCCCCTAGGTCTTGCAGGCCTGTTAACTAAATGATGACATTAGCAACAACAGCAGCATGATTTCATTGCATCTCTAGAGGAAATGAGTGCTTAAACTCTGTTATAAAGCAGACAAATGTTCTCTTTGTCTGCTGTTATTGACCTCAGTAGGTAACAGCAGCAGCATTAGTTGATAACCCTTGTGTGTTGTGGTCGATGCAGGCTCCATGACTATCGACTGCCTTGGAATCCTGACCGAGCTCTCGGACTGTGAACGTAAACTTTTCCCAATCGGTTACCAGTAAGCAGTTCCCATCCTCCTTATTCACACTTGCATCCACAGCTGTGTTTGTCTAAGAGTGTGTGTGTTTTGGCATAAATGTTTATTGAGCAGGTATGTGTACTAGGCATGTATCCAGCACATATCCAGAATCAGTCTAGAAGAATGTGTAATGATTTAATATGTACACATACATTTTGAATAGGAAAATCCAGGATCCTGTAAACAGTTAACCACAGTTTTGATGAGTCTGCAGGACTGTCGCTGGCACTCCTGCAATATTTCTTTTTAATTGCAGACTCTTCAGATGGGTTTTATTAGTTTTGCAGCTAAGCTTAATTGCCTTGGCCTCTTTTTGACCGATTATACAGTTTTATTTATTTTTTTATGTAGTAATTTTTCTATTTTATTTAGAACATTTGTAACAATGACAAGAAATCTCTGCACACACCATTTGTTTTCTTTGTAATGGCATATTTGGCACCATTCACCATTGTGTGTAATCTTCCCAGGTGCTCGAGGGTGTACTGGAGCACTCTGGATGCCCGCAAGCGGTGTGTGTACACCTGCAAGATCCTGGTGTGCTGCCCCCCAGTGGTGGAGGCCGACATCAACAGCACGATGGAGCACGAAGACAACCGCACCATCGCCCACAGCCCCCCCTCACCTGCAGGTAGGCCATGCTCTACTTCATCCCCGTCCCCAACCCTGTTCCTGGAGTTCTACCATCCTGTAGGTTTTCATTTCAACCCTAATTTGGTACATCTGATTCTACTGATTAGCAGCTCAATGAGCTCTCTTGCTGTTGAATGAGATGTGCTTTGTTCGGGTTGGAGTGAAAACCTACAGGACAGTAGATCTCCAGGAACAGGGTTGGGGACCACTGCTCTACTTCAGTACAAGTACTCGAACACATTAACAGCACAGATCTACGTTTACATTTTGCAGACACACATTAAAGTTTTATATTACAGCTGGATATTTTAGTGAAGCAATTCAGTTTAAGTACCATCCTCAAGGGTAGAGCAGCAGCACACTAGCTGCGAATCGAACCCACGACCTAGTTAACCTGAGTTACAAGCCCAGTGAGACTTTGTAGATCAAATAATGAGTGGTGCTACCATGGACTGTCAATCATCCACTCTAGCCAAGGACGGGATGCATCTTTGTCTTGATTGGTTTTGAGAGTCATTGATAGTTTACTCCCATTTTTGGGGTCCTCCCTTTTCCATTCTTACATTTCGGTCCTTGTGTTATTGCTGTAAGAGTGGCTGATGTGGGAAATCAGTAGAATGGCTTAAGGCTGAGCGATACCTTTTTCTTCCTGACAGTAATGGAAATGTTACCACTGCCCAAGTCCCCCACAGTCCGCCCCTCGGAAAGCCAGCCCACTCCCACCACGCCAAAGCCAAAGGCAGCTGCCCGCAGCCGGCACCCTAGTTACCCACCATGTCAGAGGTCCCCTGGCTCCAGACCCCTCCCTTCCACAGGTAGTAATGTTGTTGATTGTTGCATTTAATATTATTTAAGTTATTTTGATTTTTACTAGAACTTCAGAAGTGTTGGTTGAAGCTAATTCAGTTTTATTTAGTAGTAAGCTATATGTACAATGCAGTCCGTAAGTATTTGGACAGTGACACAATTTTTGTTGTTTTGGCTCTGTACTCCAGAACATTGGATTTGAAATGGAACAGTGACTATGAGGTTAAAGTGCAGACTTTCAGCTTTAATTTTACATCCATATTGGGTTAACTGTGTAGCAATTGTAGCCCTTTTTACACATAGTCCCCCCATTTTAGGGGACGCAAAGTAATTGGACAAATTAACATAAACTTAAAGTCATCATAATTTGTTTTTAAAGTCATCATTTAATATTTGGTTGCATATCCTTTGCATGCCATGACTTCCTGATGTTTGTGCCCCAACAACATCAAAAGACAAACAACAGCCAAAACAACAAAAATTGTGTCACTGTCCAAATACTTACTTTACTCTTTAAGTCAATCAGTCTTTCTTAGCATCACTCTTTTGGAGTGACACTACATTTATCTCACACTACATCTTAGTGTATTTGCATCCAAGGTGATAATTCCTGAGTTTATGGACACTGTGTCTGTCCTAAGCCATCCTTTCACTTTCTGTTTGTGTTACACATAGGAGGTGTCTCCAGCTCACCGCATGAGATCGTCACTGTGGGCGACCCCCTGCTGACCCCTGGTCTGAGAAGCATTGGGTCTCGTCGCCACAGCACCTCCTCCCTGTCCCCCCAGCCTCCTCGTCAGCGGGCTCCCTCCCCACTGCGGGGCCGCATGGGGGCCTTCTCCTCTGCCCCATCGCTGTCCACAGCCTCCCGAGGCTCGAGCGCCTGGGACACAGCAGCGGAGAAGGAGAAAGCGAGCGGGAGGGACGTCAAACAGAGTCGCGAAACCCGGACACTGAGCCCGGCTTCCCAACACAAAAACCAGGGCGGCGTTCTGGAAAGGCGGGCGGAGGGTGCCACCCGTCCAGTGGGAGGGCAAGTGGAGAGGCCTGCATCCCGGGCGTCGGAGACGCCACCGGCTCTGGCTGGAGGCAGCCAAGTGTCCCCGCCACTGGGCACGACGGTGCTGTCTGGGCACCAGAGGGGTGCCAGCGTGAAAGTGGAAAAGGGGAAGCTGAATGTCAAGGAGCTCTCTGCCGGCCCTGGCCTGGCGTCCCGCCACCCCCGCCGCCACACTACCCCAGGACACCAGTGGCAGCGACCCGGCGAAGGTGCCCAGTCTGAGCCTTGTGCCAGCTTCCAAAGACCTGGTGAAACCCGGTTCTCCACAGCCGGCACACCACAAAAGTGCAGGGAGGAAGGCTCACAAGCTTCTGTTGGGGCAGGCCGCACCCGCTGTCACAAAGCCGCTGTGGACGTCCGGAGCCTCTGCCATTGCCACGGACGCTGCCGCCAAGCCCGCCTCTCAGGCGGCTGTGTCCTCGGTCACCGGCCGCGGAATCTCTGCCCTCAAAGAGACTCGCTCCAAAGTCAGAACGCCGGTTGTCAGGGAGTCTGGGAAAGAGAGGGGGAAAGCTCCTCAAAACAGTGTCACTCAGATGGATGTGCCTGACGGTGACACCAAAGGTCCCGGGACACTGGAGCCAGGGGAGGGGGAAAAGCAGGTGCGGGATGTGCCTCTGAAAACCAGGGAGAGATTTTCCAGCCCTGAGAGGAAGAACAGTACCACCCCAGACGAGCCGCTCAGCAGGTTTGGCTCTGTGAAAGGTCAGAGGTCATCTCATGCCCCCTCTGAAATAACGCGGAAGGATGCCTCATCAAGGGACAGGAAGCGCACGGTCAAGGTAACCCTGACACCCCTCAAAATGGATTCCAATGGGACCAAAACAGCCAGCACCTCCTACGGGACAGCCACGTCAGCCTCCCTCTCGCTTGCCGACCTGGGCTCCAAGAAGAAGGTCTCCCGCTCCCCTCTCTTTGCCCAGCGTGGAGTTTGGGACAGCTCAGAGTCGGACGGCCCGCCCCTCCCGGAGGTGGACCCTGAAAAGGGCCTTTTCTCCCCGCGTCCTGCTGGGGAGCACAGGGAAGGGGACAGAGCAGATGTGGGGGAGGAGCACTCTCTGGAGGACGGCAGCAGCACAGACAAGCACCACGAGGATGACAATGATAGCGCCGGTTCGGCTAAGCGGCGCTACCCCCCGGCGAAGCGCCCGGGCACGCTCCAACATGTTCTTTGGCCTGACTCCCTTCTACGGCGTGCGCTCCTATGGAGAGGAGGACCTCCCCTTCTGTAGCGGAGGGGAGGGTTCTGGGAAGAGGCGGGCCGGTGGCGGGACAGGAAAGCGCTTCGCCCAGGGTCAGGTTGACGGGGCTGACGACACCAGCACCACCTCCTCGGGGGAGAGCGGAGAGGAGGAGGAGGGTGGGGTCACCCAGTGCACCGAGGACACTTACTACTACAACTTCACCCGTACCATTGTCAGCCCCACTGGCGGCAGTGTCCTGCCCATGGGCGGGATGCAGCGGTGCATCATGGGAAGGGGGTCCCAGCTTCACAGGTTTCTGAAGGAGGAGAGGAGAGATGAGGAGAGGGAAGGGGTGGGGGGAGCCCGGCGGGAGTTGGGACGCCCCAGGATCGGACAGCTGGATGGGGTGGACGATGGCTCAGAGAGTGACGCTAGCGTTAGCGCCGCCACCACCACCACCACCACCACCACCACCACCACCTCCACCACGGCAGCCACAAGCTCCACCTCTTCCAACAAGGGTGGTGGCAAGAGGAAGGGCCGGGAGGCACGGGCAGAGAAGCTTGACCTGGACTCTGGAAAAGAGGCGGAGAACAACGGTGGGGGGGGCGGAGCCAGCAACAGCCGAGATGGGAGGAAGAGCCAGAAGGAGAACAGCCTGCCACTCGGGGGTGTGAAATCCCAAGGGCAGGACCCTCTGGAGGCCCAGCTTTCCCTCAATACAGATCTGCTCAAGTCGGACTCTGATAACACTAACAGCGACGACTGCGGCAACATCCTGCCTTCCGACATCATGGAGTTTGTGCTCAACACGCCCTCAATGCAGGCGCTGGGCCAGCAGCCAGAGGCGTCCTCATCCGAGCTCCTGTCCCTGGACGAGGGCTTCGGGCTGGATGCTAATCGGGGAAAAGATATCGGCCTATTTGAGGACTTCCCCCAGCCCCTGCCCAGCGCAGAGTCGGGGGAGAGCGGCGTGAACACGTCCATCACCGGTGAGGAGCCGTACGGCCTTCCACTGGAGCTGCCCTCCGACCTGTCCGTACTGACCACCCGCAGCCCCTCGGTGACCAATCAGAACCACAGCTCCCTGATCACAGAACCTGTGGAACGTCCTATCCTGTCTCTGCCCAGCAGCGACTCTGCCGTGGAGAAAGGGGTGGAAAAGCAGAGGGGAGGGGCCAGCATTTCCACAGAGACCCAACAGGGAGCCACCATGAGCGGGGACTCCCAGGGGACAGAAGGTCACATTACACCGGAGCACTTCATCCCCGACCGCATGACGAGCCCTCCCGTTGGCCAGGCGGTGGAGCCAAGCGGCCAGGATTTGGCGCGCACTTCCGGGACGCCAGGCCTACCAGGCTCGCCATCCGTGCCCCTCCAGGGGCAGAAGTACCATGCTGCGCCCATGGAGAGCTCCAGCCCTGCCCAGGTGGCCAGCACTGCTGTCCAAACCGCTGCTACTCACCTGAAGCCAGGCACGATAGTGTTGAACATGCAGCCGCTCTACGTCCTGCAGACACTCCCCAATGGCGTCACACAGGAGATCCAGATCGGCCCGTCAGTCAGTACCACCGGAGCCATGGACACCAGTTCGATGGCACTGGCCACAGGCATTGGTACCGGTGTACCAGCCTCCACTGCCATGTTCCCAGCTGGCGGTAAAGGGCTGGTCACCATGTCTCACCACCCCCAAATCCACACCTTCCCTGGGGTGACGCAGGCCAGCTTCCAGCCTGCTATTCCCAGTTCCACCTCCGGCCTCCTCATCGGGGTCCACTCCCAGGACTCCCATGGCGAGCTGGCACCTGGTACCACTATTGTCTCCAGCGCCTCGACTACGTCCCCCTCCGCAGCAACACCAGCCTCCGGGCATGGCAAGAAGCGACTAATATCGCGCCTCCACCCGCGAAAGACCAAGAAGCTGGCCAGATCCGGAAATCAGCCGGTGCTGACGCGCGCAGAGGTGGCGCCCAACATGACTCTCATCAACTTCTCACCTGCCCAGATCCCTGCAGGCATTCCCACGCAGTCGGGTCTAGTGGAGCTGGGAGCCGTCACCTCGGTGACTGCCGCGTCCCAGCGAAAAGTTCCAAACATCATCAAGCGTCCCAAACCGGGGGTGGTGTACTTTGAGCCTGCGCCCATACAGGGCCTGTCAGCCCCTCCTGTGCAAGCGGGTGTCCTGGGCCAGGAACCCCCGAAACACCTGGTGCCGTGTACCGTGTCCGGGCTGCACCACAACCAATCTGTGCTGAATGTGGTCCCCATGGGGCACGGTTCAGTGTCCCTGAGCTCCCCGGCAGGCCTCCTGGGCCCCGCTGATATCACAGGCTCCATCGGGGACCTGCTGCTGAAAGCCAGCCCCAATACCAGCAGCATCTGCGTGCTGCCCCCAGGCCAGACTATCAGCATGTCAGTCGGCCAGCAGCTGGGCCAGCAGGGCACTACCTACCATCTCCAGCATCGGCTGCCATCCCGAGTTCCTGACGACAAGCCCCTGACCCCGGATCGTGGTCTTGCTGGTTCCACAGGGCAGGATGCCAGCAGGTCTCGTGTGGCGAGCAGTTCTGCCCAAAGCTCACGCACCACCCCCATCTCCCGGGGCTCGGAGCAGCTGTTGGCGCACAAAAGCAGCGGCGTGGCTCTGGCCCCACCCTCTGGCAGGGGGAAGCCCAAAGCCAAGCGGACCCAACGCAGCCCAGACAAGGCCAGTGGGAAGAAACACAAGCTCCGGCGTTCAGACAGCCCCCTCAACACTCACGACAAGCAGGGCCGAACATGCCCCTCCTCTGGGTAAGACACAGCCACATACTACACTGATGTGTACATGGTTTGAGCACTAGATTGAACAAGTACTCTGACAAATTGGTACTAGTACTTAACCTTACATTTAGCTGTATAAAAATTAAAGCTGAGTACGCAAATTTATTTTAGAAGAATATCAGGGAACGGTCATGCTTAGTTGGTAGCAATCATAGACAATCAGCAATCATAACTGTTGTCAGAGAAATCCAACACCCTACACTGTGTATATATACTCAAATTCTGCATTCTAAAACCAGCGATTCAGCCCGAATTCTTGTTTTTAAAACAGAGTGTCTTATGACATAAACCAATTAAAGAGATAGGCTGGTTCACGTCGCAAACCAATCAATAATGAGATTGACCTTGCAAGTTCACCTGCTAGAAATTTCACCAACAATGGCGGAGAAGCGACCCGTTACACAGGTGCTAATTTATGCAAAGAAAAAAAAAGGGGGAATTGGCTAGAGCTCGCCCAAAAACTAGAGTTAACATAGGTGGTCATTTTAGAAGGTGGCGAGATGTTTGGGAGCGGATTGGTTTAAAGACAGATGTGGAGCCTCCATATCCTACTGGACAGGTACAGTTAAAGTCGGAAGTTTACATACACTTAGGTTGAAGTCATTAAAACTAATTTTTAACCACTCCACAGATTTCATGTTTGTAAACTATAGTGTTGACAAGTCAGTTAGGACATCTACTTTGTACATGACACAAGTAGATTTTCCAACAATTATTTACGGACAGATTATTTCACTTTTAATTCACTTTATCACAGTTCCAGTGGGTCAGACATTTACATACACTAAGTTGACTGGGCCTTTAAATTTTTAATATTTGGTCGCATTTCCTTTGCATGCCATGGCTTCCTGATGTCTGTGACCCAACAACATCAAAAGACTCTTGCTGTCTTATTTTCTGCTACTCTTACAACTTACAAGCGATACTATAACGTCTCTGCATTTGAATGGATCTCTATGGGAATTGGGGGGTATTTTATTTTTTATTTTCTTGTAAGAGTACCAGAAAATAAAATATCAAGAGTCTTTTGATGTTGGATCACAGACATCAGGAAGTCATGGCAAGCAAAGGATATGCGACCAAATATAAAAAATTTGAAAACTTCACTAGATCTGTCGAAGCAGTGGAGTGGGGGGTGTGTCTCTATCTCTTCGGGCAGGGCTAAGGGGTGTTATGACTGAAATGTTTTGACAACAAATGCAACCATTGAGAAAATTGTGTGCTCAAGTTCTAGGTTTTGTTTCTTTTGTGTGTTTTTATCATAAATTTGTTTCAGATTTTTTCCAGTTTTGCTCCCAATTTGGTAGCCAATTGTGCCCTATGTTATTCAATTTCCCATGTCGTAACTGCTTGAGAATTTGCCGCTACACAACCCCTTCAGCCGGTAGTAGGAAGGAGTGCGCCCTCTTCACGGGCGTGACCCCTCAAGCTCCTGACCGCAATTCCAACTCACGCAGGCCCGCTTTTGCGTGACGATTCTGCCAAATGTCACTTCCTCAAGGCGCGGCCATACTCGGTTCTGGCAGGGCCAGGGGCGCAAAAAATTTATTCCAGGGAGATTTTGGTCAGAGGAACCTATCATGCCATACTTTCACTGCATAACACAAAGGCACAGTCTATTTATGATAACTGTTAGAGCTGCTCAAGGCATTTTGTTTTTCAAATAAGGGTGTAAATGGAATGTGTATGATCTCGTTTACAGGGCCCGAGAAGCCTTCCCTCCTGACCTCATGGAGGTAGAGCAAACGGAAAGGGACCAGAGGACCTGGTGAGTTTTTGCAGCACCGTCCCCTTGAGCTGCAGAAGCCTCCCTGTGCCTGCATCACATTTAAAGTAAGTCGTTTTGACCCCGTTACCTTTCGTTTTGTCCTCTGTGCAGTGGGACCCCAGCAGCAGTGGCCATTACCCCCGTTCTTACCCCCAAGGTCACCGAGTCTAAACCCAAAGTCTCAGGTGAGTTCAGCTGGGCCCACTCCTGAATGTCAATGTCTCCCCGCCCCCCCTTTGTAGCTGTCTGCTCCCTGATTGGTGGAATGATTTGACATCACTTTCTGGTTCTTGTCTCAATGGTCTACTCTGTGCACTGTAGCACCAGGCCTCCAGGCTCAGAGCGGAGGGGATGGGGCAGGCGTCAGCGGCCAGGTGGAAAGAAGGAGAGGCCCCTTGCCGGACAAGGAGCCCAAGCGGGGGTTGATGTTTGAGATCTGTAGCGACGATGGCTTCCAGATCCGCAGTGAGAGCATTGAAGGTAGGCCTCTATCCGGGTACCATGCCTCCATTGTGTGTGCAAGACTCCAATCCATGCCCCTCCACACTTTATTTTGTGCTGTACTCATGTCCCCACGCCCCACTCCACCCATGCATGTGTCTCCTGTACAGTTTCTTGCGTGGTTGTTGTGTCTCACACGTTCTCTTGCTCTGTCCTTCTCCTACAGAAGCCTGGAAGTCACTCACAGATAAAGTCCAGGAGGCACGCTCCAACGCCAGACTCAAGGAGCTCTCCTTCGAAGGTCAGACCCTAGGTTTTATTCCCTCTCGCGGTAGATGCTGATTATTGCGGTACCTTCACTGAGAACTGCCTGAGTGAACAAACCCTGCCCCATTCCTCCCCTCCTCCCACCTCCCCCCGGCCCATCCCCTCTCAGGAGTCAGTGGACTGCGCATGCTGGGTGTGATCCACGACGCTGTCCTCTTCCTCCTGGAGCAGCTCCATGGAGCTCGGCACTGCCGCAATTACCGCTTCCGCTTCCACAAGCCAGAGCAGGCAGAGGAGCCGCCAATCAATCCTCACGGCTCCGCCCGTGCAGAGCTGCACCACAGGTAGGTCTGCCCCTCTGCTGCTAGGTGGGGTCAGGTGGGGCAGGGGTCACTGTTGAAATTTCCTCAGTTCCTGACCATGTCGCTTTGCGTGCGTGCCTCTGTGTGTGCACTCCTATGCCCTTTTCTTCTCAGGCGATCACTGTTCGACATGTTCAACTTCCTGGCATCAAAACACAGACAACCTCCTGAATACAACCCCAACGATGAAGAGGAGGAAGAGGTGCAGCTGAAGTCTGCCAGGTGAGTCACTGGCTACTCATTCCTGCTTTATTTCCTTGCCTCACTGTGTTTCATTACTTTCCTCTCCACCCTGCCATAGTGAATACTCCTCTCGTTTGTCTGTAATCCTGCCATTGCCTGTGTCAGCGGTTCTCAAACTTGGGCCTGCAGAGGCGCACCGGAGGGGGGGGGTGAAAAATACATTTGTACAGTCATCTTGGACGTTTTACGATTTACTGCTTAAAATGAGTAGTACAAGCATTTTCTTCGAACTCTGCCATTTGCTAAAAAAACGCTCAACCAATCACAATCTATACGCATCACAAGAAAAAAATCAAGATCTAATACATTTGTAGTGGTCACACAAAACTAGCTGGTAAAAATGGACAAGTTTCTGAAAAATTCACGCTCTAGCACCTCCTTAAATGAGGAAAGTAATGAAAGGAAAGAGCCCTCTGTTAAAAAAAATCTAAATGATGAAAGTTTTTATGAATTTGGGTTCCTGGAGCTCTGTGATGGCAGGCTGCAGTGCACTTTGTGCTTACAGGTTTTATCAAGGAGGCACTGAAAGACCTCTCACCACAAAGCATCCAAAAATGTGGATGTGCGCTGGCTCTACTGTGGAAAAGTGCTTGAACGAGGGTGGGAGCTGCAGAATTTGCTGTGTGATTATCTCTAAAGGCCAGTTCAGACAGAAGATTTGTGATGCGACGCAACGAGCTGCAACTGGTGACTCCTGGCAAAACTCATTGTTTGCAACATTCTAAAACTGAGCGGTTCACATCAAAACGACGAGATGAGACATTGTTTACAGTTACCATAGCAAGTAGGGATGGGTATTGAAAACCGGTATTAAACTGGTACCGACTCCTGGTCGGTCAGGACCGAAATACTGATAAGACAAACGGTGCTGCTATCGATATTTGAACATAATTCACTTTAATTCATTCTGGTCGGTCAGGACCAAAATACCGATAAGACAAACGGTGCTGCTCTCGATATTTGAACGTAATTCACTTTAATTCATTCTAACATAGCTAGCAGGCATTTTCAAATTACTTACCGTAAAATATGTTTCTACTTGGGTCCTAATGATGACTTGGGTCCTTTTTCTTCTAATGATGAGGAGTTTCACGTGTCAAGCGATTACATTCAACGTTGTCTGTTTACGTTCTGTGCACTCCAGTCATGGTTAAAACATTCAAAAGTGTGGGTCCACTTTACCAATGTGAACGTAAACACAGCAAAATGCAATTTATGTAAAAAAAAAAAAGCTGTTGCGTGAAAGGGGAGTCATACTAGCAATCTAATGAAACAAAAATACAACCTGCCATAAATTTGAAGCAGTGCAGTGTATTTGACTGCTTGAGCAAAGCGGCCCCTCAGTGCAGACCTCGATTTAGCAGTTTCTTAATTTCACTTTCTTTTTCCTGAGCATTATGCACACCTAGAAGAGCTAGTGTCACCGTCAACAAAATACAAATAGTTTGGCTAGAAAAACATAGCTACAGCACTGATGTACGTTGATTTATAAAACTCGCCACCTGCGATTAGTCGAGATTAATTGCAAGTGGCAGCAAGCGCCGACATCGGACATTCTGAGACAGGGTAGGTCACACTGCTGCAATTCCTCTCTGCAACATTGTAAAACGGTTTTATCATGTTGCGATTCTTTAGTCTGAACTGGCCTTAAGAGCACATACCTGAGAGATGAGAACTTGCAGGGTTTTTTCCAGCCCAGCAAGGATTGCTGATGTTTTTAATTTCCTGAACGGACTTCACTTCTCGATTCAAAGGGTCTGCTGTACTATAATGTGCATATGCAACCAGATAAATGTGTTCAGGAGAGGCGGCAAACTGATTGACTGTATATTCATGAGTGAGTGAATCTCGTGACAAAATCGGCACCCACCTTGCCTGACTGGGAGAATGTTAAGTTGCTATTTTGTGGAAATTAATAACTTATGAAAGTGACTGGGTTCATAATGACGTGATTGCAAGTGGCCTTAAGTGAAAAGGCAGAAGAAACATTTTTAGAATCACCCACTGATGGCACTGTGAAAATCACCTTTCAGCAGCACACACCAGCAGAATTTTGGCCACAGCAGTTGGAGAAGAGCAGTAGGAGCCGTGAAAATTAGAGAACCGCTGGCATGTGTTACCCCCTCCTCTGTCAGTTCAGTTATCCCTCTATGCCTTCCAATCTCCATCACCTCCACTCTATGTAAGTTACAGAATGTTTTGTGTGTTTTAGACGGGCCACCAGCATGGACCTGCCTATGCCCATGAGGTTCCGTCACCTGAAGAAGGCATCCAAGGAGGCAGTGGGGGTCTACAGGTATGAGCACACCTGCAGTCCAAATGTACGTGGCCATAACCGCGTGGCCAAATCAGATGCCACCTGGCGCACATGGAGGAACCTCCTCCGAGGTCCTGCAGTTCAGTTCAGCGGTCCTGCTGCTAAAACGGACCCAGGTCGCCTGACCGCACTTTCTGCTTTGGCAGGTCGGCCATCCACGGTCGCGGTTTGTTCTGCAAGAGGAACATCGACGCAGGAGAGATGGTGATCGAGTACTCCGGCAACGTCATCCGCTCTGTCCTCACTGACAAACGAGAGAAGTACTACGACAGCAAGGTGAGAGAAGGGCGAAGTGTATGCAGCAGATACCATTTTGATTGTTCAGGGCTGGAGTTTGGACACCCCAGTGTCACACTGAATGCCTCCCCAGATCATATTCATTAAGCTCTCGTGTTCTCATATGTGACTATCAACCCCTCTACTCTCTGGAAAAAAAGCATTAAATATTTATTTTTTTACAGTTTAGCAGACAGTCTTACCTGGTTGTTTCGGTTTTGGTCTCTAGTTCATCATCTTAACCAGTGCACATGTTTCTGCGTGATTTTTGAGCTCTCCTTTTCCTGTCCCTTCTCTGTACCCTAAACCTCCCACACAGGGCATTGGCTGCTACATGTTCCGCATCGATGACTACGAGGTAGTGGACGCCACCATGCACGGCAACGCGGCGCGCTTCATCAACCACTCCTGCGAGCCCAACTGCTACTCTCGCGTCATCAACATCGAGGGCCAGAAGCACATCGTCATCTTCGCTATGCGCAAGATCTACCGGGGGGAGGAGCTCACCTACGACTACAAGTTTCCCATTGAGGCGCTCGGCAACAAGCTAACCTGCAACTGCGGCGCCAAAAAGTGCCGCAAGTTCCTCAATTAGAGTCAACCCCCCCACCCTCCCCCACCCGCCCCTCCCCTCCCCTCCCACTCGCTGCCTCTGCGCTCCACTCCCTTCTTTCCCTCCAGAGCTCACACGTTCCCTCCATCGCACCCCTCTTCCTTCAGTTTCTTGAGAGGGGATTAGAGTTGCGATGCCTTGTTCACCATGTGACCAGCTGTGATGGAGATGCAACAGTGTGCAGCTGCAGTTAGACTGCAGAGGGGCAGGGAGGTCCTGGGTGTTTGCACTAGCTGAAGGCCTTTGTTTTGTGAAGGGGTGTGTTGAGGAAGGAAGCAAATTATTTATTATTGTGCCTCATGTTTTTACCATTATATATAATATTTTTTATCTGATTAGGCTGATAGACAAGTTTTTAAAAAGGAAAAATGCACAAGATGACAAGTTTGTATCGTGGTAAGACTTCACCTGAGAGTCTTGGGGTTTTTTCCATTTCATTTATCTAATATAACAAGTAAAATTTCAGCCCCTTCATAGGAAGTCTTAGAATCTTGTCTAATACCTTACAGCTATACACATGGTACTTTGACTACTGAACCTCGAAAGAACAGACCTCTGCTGTTAAATTCAAAATGCATTATAGAATACAAAAATTGTTAAGCAAACACAAAACATACTATTTTTTTTTTTTTTGTTAGAAGGAAAATCCCCCTTTTCCTTACAATATTACACCAAAGTGCAATTTTTGAAGGGAAATGCAAAAAACCTTTCTTTTTTTAGAGCAAAAAAAAAAAAAAAACGATAAAAGACCAATTTGGTTGGAATAATCAGAGCCTTTGCTTCCCTGACAACCTCGGCCCTTCCGAAGCACCTCAGTGTTTGAATGTACATCGAGGCTTGCAGAAAAAAGAGCCATGCCGGGTCTTTAAAAAACATATTTAAACTTCCATAGCCGTTTTTTTTTTGTCAAATATTCTGTAAATATGTATCCTGTGTCAAGAAACTGACAGGTCTGGAGCAGTGAGCGTTTTAGACACTAGAGGGAGTGCAGTTTAAGCTGCAAGCTTGTTTTATGGAATTCTGTAGATTTGCATAGTCATGCCGATGTTCATGGTGAGAACTTTTGCACGCATGAAAATGAAGTGCAAGAAGCACTGTAGGGGCTGCGAGGACAGGGCTTTGCTGGGCGGAGATACTGGTGGACTATACAGCTTTGGGAATGGGCTGTTTGATGTAAATGGACAAGTGACATTGTACAGTAGCAGAGCCAGTTGGCTCACACCTGTTCACTTACCTCTTTGTATCTGCTGTTCAAATTGAGTGACAGACGGCGAGACATACGCTGTTAACACATATTGTTTATGTTTGTCCGTGTGTCTGTCTTACCCTATGGTCAGGATATACCCCTGTCAAACCTGCAGAAAGAAAATCGATTCAGTTACAGAAGAGGTCCGATTCATTACCCATGATACTTTTTTCGTAGCGTTTCCACAAATCAACGTTTGCAAAGCCGAAAATTGAGACTACATTGTTTAATATTTTTGTTGACTTGATTTGGACTGCATCATTGACCCTTTCCCTGATTTCTACCATTCAGTCAAGGGAAAGACGTTCATGCTTTATTTTTTAAAATGTAAATAATATGTATATTTTTCTATAATCGAGACAAAAAACGCACTTGCTGGTGAAAAAGCACTTAACGGTGGTATTTATTTTTTTAATAAAACAAGTTGTATTTATTTTACTGGCGCCTATTTTGTAGGAAAGTGAACTGTTTACAAAGGCTAAAAGCTCGGTGTACACTTTTTTAAATGTAGAGAGCTGCCTTATTTATTTTTAAAGAAATTCTGTTGTTCTTGCATAGTTTGCAGTCTGAATGTCTTGGTTCCAAAGACTAAAGTTGTTCTCCCTCCCCATAGGCTGCAGTCCACCAGTTGCTCGTGCTCGTTTTTTCATCAATGTTGGTTTGCCTCGCGCTGAAGTAGGAAGTCGTTTAGTAGGCTACTGACAACTGTAATTGTAGATGAGGAAATAAAGATTCTAATTGCGTGTGTTGGTATTTTGGAAGGCTTCTGTTTGTTGCAGCCTTTATGCCGAACGGAAGGGAAAGTAAACATGCTTAAGCCTTTAAATTCTTGAGACTTTGTTTTTATCTTTGGTCTGAAATGGCTGAAGCTCGTTAGAGGAAATGGGAAGTACGAGTGCAGTTTCAAGCTAGCTTTGTGAATTTGTATCCAGTCCTGTTTTAAGGTAGATGTATATTTATTTTTTAGACACATTTATCAGACAGATGTTAGTCGTAGTACATTTGCAGCACTGCTAATAGATGGTACTGGATACCCAACAATACATATTACCCCTACACAGAACACCGTTTTCACGGTGAAAAACATGCTAACAAGCGCACCTCTTCAGTCTCTCCCTGCTAATGGGTTTTCAAAGTCTGCAGAGGATCTGTAGGCTAAGGGAAGTACAAAAACACATTTAACTAATATAAACCCATTCACATTAACATGCCGCCTTGATGGCTGTTTTCAGTAGAGGTGTGCCTCCTGAACAGGGAGAGCAGAGCAATCTAGTTCATAGGCCTACCAATCAGCCGTTTTTTTCCCCCCACCTCTGTGGTATATTTTGTCTCAACTATTGTAAATGTGTCTGTGAAAAAATGTGTGAAGCACTCCAGACCCAGGCTCCTCTCCGTTACTTTGTGTAATGGTCACTGTTATGAGCTGAGTGTTCGAAGTCAACAGTTTTTCGTCTCTCCACTCAGTTCTATAGCTCGCTATTGAATGTATTTTAAACGGTGAACAATGGGATGTTAAACATGCGAACAGTCATGTTTTTTTTTTGTTTTTTTCTTGTGGATGCCATGTTAAAGAGTGTAACTGAACTTCACAGAGAGGGTTATAGTAGCACGCAGGGATAATAGACGGCTGTTATCGGCAAGTGACGCGATACTGAACTCGATATAACGGGAACTGAAATAACAGCAGCGATGCTGCTAATGTTCGAAGGGCTTAGGTCAGGGAGGGGGACATAAGTGCTTTCATTTTGGGGTCTGTTTTAATGCAATATTGAGAGACCTGTCCCCCTTTCACGGTGGGGGGGACCGTCTCCCGTTAGCTCTGGGTGTACAAATGGCAGACTTCATTCTGTCCAAAAAAAAAAAAAAAACTTTAAAAAAAACTGTCTTTTTTCACCTTACCTTGTGATCCCCACAGCACCTCTACATCTGTAGTAGCGCCATCTTAACTTTCTCTCTATATATACACATACATATAAATAGCAACTTATACTTCAGTATCTACGTAATATTCCAGAATGGGCAAACATAGTTACAGTAGCAAACAACCGCTTACTAAGGCAAATTGCATCTTTTAAATGTGCACTCTAATGGTTTTTGTGTTACAGTATCAATTTAGATTAAGACTACTGTTGTGCAGCCGCTTGTATTTTGGTCCCCAGTGCCAGTTCTTCTGTGCCTGTGAGTGCTCCTTCTATGGGAGTGCTATACAGTTTCTCTTTTGTTTTCTAAAAGGAACGATATTTATAGTATGAAAAATATATCTGTATAATGTGGTTGTGAACTTCTTGAGGTCAGCCATTTTGATTATTGTGTTTTTTATTGTGGTAGTGAATGTTTTTTTTGTTTGTTTGTTTTTTTTCTTTGTACATTTTTTTACAGGGATTTTAGACCGCTTACTTGATGTGGTATAATTCTGTTAAATTTATGAAGGCCAGAGAAAGAAGCCTTTCCCCCCACCCCCATGTTTTGGTTTTATTGGTGTGGTATCTTATGTAAGCAGCTGATGATGATAATGATGACGATAATAATGTAATAATGATGTTAGTTAAAAATAATTATACATTTTGGTTTTATGCTCGTACTATTAGTAATATTTATTTTTTGCTACTTTTAATTAGTTGTCAGAATTGAGTAGATGTCTTCTGTACTCTGCTTGAAGAGGGTGGGTGTGTACAATTTTAATGATATATTGTTTGTATACCAGTGATGTCATCAAAGTATTGGAGAGGGGTGGGACTTGAGTGGAATGGCCTGGGGGGAGTTTGGAAAAGGGCCGCTTTTTTCTCTGGCCTTGAATTGAACACTCCCGTGTTTGGTGTTTTCCATGTGGACTTCAATGCCTGAACTCCATCATGAAGACTATTGATGATAAAGATGATGATGATGGTGATGGCTACATGTCCTTATGGGTCTCCGCAGTGTTCTTGTATTGCAAAAATGAAGGAAAGACCGTTATAACAACAAATAATAATTTTAAACCGTACTATAACTACTTAAGACTGAATGTAAAATAATGAAAAAGAAAAAATCTTTGTAAATAATTGTAAAAAGTAAAGTTTCTAATCATGTTTATTTTCTATGCACTTTTTTATTTAAGTGATAGTTTAAATAATAAACATATCCAGATCACTTTTTTTCCAGTTGAGTTTTTAATTGGTCTGTTTGAGATTCCCTCCACTACACATCATTAGTAGGCATAATTCTGGTTGTGTAAGAGTGCATGCGAGCCTATCTATGGATAAATATGTGTATGTGCGTGTCCATCTGTGTGGCGCATGTGTGCGTATGCATGCGTTTCTGAAACTGGTGCATGGACAATTTGACTGTTAGGGGGTTCTTTGAAAAAATAAACATTTTCTTTTCAGTATTTAGTTCATATTTCCATAGTTCGTAACTTGGCTGTCTTTGGCATTCAGATAAACATTCTCTGCTTAGTAATACTGTGATAACTAGAGGGTTAAACATTTTCTGACAAATTATAGTTTGCATGTTGTTTGTGGATAAAGATATAAACTTAAATAGGGATGCCGCTCCTCAGCCAGAGGGTGGTCCATTGAGGGGAACCTAAAATGAAAAAAATTGTGTACATTGAAACACATTTGATGTGAGAAATCTCCATGCTGCACTCCTTTTGTGTGATCAATGGCAAACCTACTTGCATTCACTTTTTCCTGATGAAGGGCGATGTGGACCAAGTGAAGGAAAAATCTGGTTAAAGGCAGCTAATTCTTGACAAAGTAAGATTCAGTGATTGCTGGAAACGAAGGAAAAAAACAGACATGCGTAGGGCAGGGCCATCGGTGTCCAAGCTGGCCAGACACTGCAGTTTATGCCAGTAGCCGACTTAACATCCGCAAATGCACTGCACTTTAAACAAAAAACGGGTTCGAACTGTGTTAAAGACTGCCTACATCTGGGATACTTGCAGAACCTCACATAGCTGATTTTTAAACCATTTTAACCCCAGTTTCTTATATTTAGACCAGTCTCATGAAGATCCATCAATATGGATGAGCACAGACCATTGCGTTGCGTGTTCTGCCAGCTGCCACTTTTTCCCTTGGTGGTAACAGTTGAGGCTTTGTTCCCTGCTTCAAGGAATACACTTCAACTTCATGACCAGTCTACAGATTGTTCAATGTTTTTAAAACAAAATACTTAAAAGTACTAACTGAATACATGCTATGAATAACAGTCATCCACACCTGGAGTTTTTCTGGTAGGTTTTTTGAGGTTCAGTAAGATTCCATTCTTCAGAGCTGTTTTGCGGTGCATATTGGTTGTATGAGTCAGAGTGGGAGAATTTCTGGGGTTTTTAACAGTTCACCCAAACTGTCCTTTGCTGGAATTGCTTTTGCTATTATACGTTTTTTTTTGCCGTTGGTTTTCTGCTTTGAAGGAAATGCTTTGAAATCTCTGAGCAGTAGTTGCTACGAGATTCCCTCCAGGGCCTTAACCTTTCTGTTATAAAAACGTGTGTGTGTGTGTGTGTGTGTGTGTGTGTGTGTGTGTGTGTGTGTGTGTGTGTGTGTGTGTGTGTGTGTGTGTGTGTGTGTGTGTGTGTGTGTGTGTGTGTGTGTGTGTGTGTGTGTGTGTGTGTGTGTGTGTGTGTGTGTGTTAGCGTGTGTGTGTGTGTTAGCGTGTGTGTGTGTGAGCAAGCAAGAGTGACTATGTGTGAACATGAATGCATGGGGGTGTATGAGTCTTCAGTGTGTGTTCATCCCAGATGCTGTGTATAGATATAGGTATGTGTGTGTTTCACTGAGAGAATAATGCATGTGGCAGTATCTTCAGTAGGAGTCTGGGAAGTCTGCTGTTTTATTTACTTTGGCTCTCAGCCTGTGATGAACATTTGAAATGTTCTCTAGAACTTAAAAGGTGACAGAAACTCCTGCTCCTGGAGACTCAATTTGACCACAGCCTTCTGTGGTCCTTCTGTGCTCCCCGTTTTCACTGTGGAAAATTCTTCTGGGATATTAATTAAAGTCAGCCATCCGTCTTATTTCCTTTCCCTCACCCCTTGTTCACATCACCCGTTTCCTCCCTCCAGAAAACAGACCCACCCTCCTCTCTCTGTGTGCTTAGTCAACTGATTCACCCAAAATGAGGGTCTGATTACACTTTTTTTTGGTCTCACTTAAAATACTGTGGATTAGCATCAATCACTTCTCTTCAGCCAATCCTTTACATGTATATCCTCCCCTCCCACCCTCTCCCTCCCTTCCACCCTTCTATCCCCTCCCTGTCTCTAATTGGCTGTTATTGCCATTTCCTTCCCAGAAAGGGAGTTCTCTCTTCTTTTTTGTCTGGAGAGACGGAGAAAGAGAATTTTCAGCTGTTGGACTTTTTTTCACTGTCTCTATTTCTGTGTATCTCCCTCTAATTTTAATCACAGCTGAGGACAGCTGTTGTGTTTGGACTACATGATTGTTTAGAACAATAGCCTTATGGATAAATGATGCATCACTGATGGACTACATGATTGTTTAGAACAATAACCTTATGGATAAATGATGCATCACTGATTGACTACATGATTGTTTAGACCAATAACCTTATGGATAAATGGTACATCACTGAGAAGCCTTCTGCCCTTGCTGTGTGTACTGCTGGAAAGTAAATTAAACCAATGTCTCCTGTGAGTACAACTTTGCCCAGACTGTGATCCGTGCTGCTCTCTCAAGGGGAAAAACTGACCTTATCCACCAGAAACGTCTCATTGGCTCACTGGTGCTGGTACATTTTCCACACGGGAGGGGCACCTAAGTGACAATACCAGACGGGGAAAAAGAACAGCATCTCCAAAAGAGGAACATCATTTTATTTCCACAGTGAGTATGGAGGCTCCCGAAAAAGCCACAGAATGATGAATCTGTATGCTTTGCTGTGGTCAACAGCAAAATGGCTGTTATGGTTGTATAGTGCGCAGCAGGGTTGGCATAATGGTTAGGGTTCCAGGCTTGTAACTACAGTCTCAGCTGGGGTGCTACCGTCGTACCCTTGAGCAGTGTACTTAACCTGAATTGCTTCAGGGTGCTACCGTCGTACCCTTGAGCAGTGTACTTAACCTGAATTGCTTTAGTGAATATCCCGCAGTAAAACGATTGTATGTAAAAAATGTCATCTGTTAATGTTTCTCTGGTCTGTATGTCTCAAGTACTGAAATGTCAATTTAAATATGCTTGCATAGCTGTCAGCATTCACTCAGGTAAACTATGGATCGCAAGGTATTAAAGAAAATCATCTTGAAGACATGTATTGTTATTTTATATTGCCATTGTCAAATGAATATTCACTTTTGTTCTATATCCATGTTCACTTTGTTATATGAAACCTTATTCTTGCTCTCATTGTAATGGTAGCAGTATTATTGCTGGCATTCATCTGTTTTTACCATTCCATTGCATCAGTGTCCAGTATCACTAGCTGAGGTCAGACTGCTTTGTTTGCTGAAGTCTAAGGGTTGTGCATTTGAACTGAAAAATGGTCAGTAGCTCATTGAAAATGGCACGGCATGAAACTGAAGTACAGCTGGTACAGGTGTGTTTTGGGACAGATCCCCGACCATATAAATGCACATAACTGCTTTCACCTCTACACACTCGAGCATGCATATATCCACATCAAAACACATCCATATCAACACACACACCTGGAATTACCAGGATTCCACAACAGCAGGACAATAGGCTTCATACTTCCAGGGTGTATTCTTAATTCGGTATCTTAATTCGACCAGGGTTCCTTGGGATCATTTCTAAATAACCACTTGGTTAGCAGTTGTTATCACTGACAGATACACACCTCCTCCAATTAGCATTAGTGCTCCTGTACCATGCAGTGTACTATGCAGCACATACAATAGTTGATAGTCAGTAGGAAGGTTTATCAGATGGATGTTTGTACTTTTGCTACAGTTCTCCCAGTGTAGGTAGCAGGCAGTGATGAGAGTATAGTACAATTCCTGAAAATGGCACTAAAGAGGAAAATACATGTATTGCGTGTATTATAATATGATAATTGTTTAAAGCTACATTTAACTAATGTTCTCTATATATTGAATTATGTATGGAAGAACTGAAAAATAAATGACACAGTATATGCAGACAAATCCATTAATATTTAAATGGCCACAGCTGTCATGTCTTTTAACATAGTGTATGTGTTGTTTGCTTTGACACATGAAATTATTTATTATTATTTCATAAGTTTAGGATTAAATTTTTCAAAGGATCACACCATCTGCAGCTAAAGTCAAGCCATGAAATGCAAGAGAGTGTGTGGTTATTGCTGTAACATAACAGTGTGGGAATAATTTGTAGAGTGTTTGGTTAGCCTGGAGTGGGTGGGGGGGCTTTTGTCCTTCCCCTTCCCCTTCCCCTTCCCCCTCTACTTTCTCTGGAGAACAGCCTGTGGTGGGCCACACATTTCTGAGGGGTCAGCAGTTTCTGACAGTTCTGCGCCAGATCGCTTTTTTTTAAAGAGCTGCAGAAATCTACTGATTTATGGGCTGAGCTGTAAATGGTAAGAACACACTCCCTTAGGCAAAATCACAAAGACAGTCTAGATGAGTGTGCTCCACAAACTGCTGTTTGAGGGGAGCACCGTTTGCCTCTTTGTTCTCAGATCCCAAACGTTTTTGTCCCATCTGAACGGTCACAAATTTTGGTTGGCCTTTGACATATTTATACGTGTGTGGGTGTGTGCGTCTCTGTGTGTGTCCTGGTGCATACTCTATCTCTAGTATATTATATATATTACAGTATGTTATCATTACAGTTAGCTTCCTGCCTACTGGCCAGATGTTATGAATTTTACCCCTGTGAGGTCTTGTTTGTACAGAGCACAGTCTGTTGCCTTTCTAAGCTCCAAATCGCCACCACTACCATTTCCCTCCACCCTCACATAGCCCCTGCAAAGCCTGGGAAAGCCACACAGTCACACGGTCTCCTGCAGTGAACAAGGTCAGCTTTCACACAGTTAATTGCATTCTGCTACACTCATTACCAATAAAACAACAGCAATTCCTGTAAGGACTCTGAACAAGACTCCATCAGCTGTTTCTGAGCCATCTCCTATGGCTACAAATCTGTCCCTATTGTAAAGGTTTTGTTTTTTGTTTTTTTTCTTTGAAAGGTTCTGCCCACAAGTATCAAAAGTGTTAATGCTGCACATAATGAAATGGACTACAACTTGACTCTTTCTTAAGGTTTGATGGTGATACGCATTGCGTTATACTGTTTGTAATGTCCAGAGGCTGATTGTGTTGCTTGCTCTCAGCTCATGGAATTTCCCCAGCCAGCTGAGAGGAAGTTGATGTTTTGGCTGGGTGCCTTAAAGCCTGGCTGTTACATAACCCATGTGTATTAAGATTCAAGCTAGACGCAGTCTGCTAATATTTCTACACCTGGGTTCAATTGTGTTCTATTACTTCAGAAGTTATGTGTCACACTGGAACAGACGGCTCGTTTAATAATTTAACTTGTTTTTGTCCCTGTTTCTCCAGACACACTGCAATGACATCATTCTTCCTATGGCCACTCTCCCTCTCCCTCATCCTATTTATGAACCTGTCCAATCAGCTGGAAGACAACAAAATCCCCAGCCTGTGCTCTGGACAGCCCGGTATTCCGGGGTCCCCTGGGGTGCACGGCAGCCCCGGCCTGCCAGGGAGAGATGGGAGGGACGGGAGGGACGCCCTGCCTGCAGAGAAGGGGGAAAACGGGGAGAGGGGAGAACCAGGTAGGGAGACAGTCACATCCATCATCCAAAGCCAACCTCTGAGGCTTGCCAGAGCACGAAGAGGCACAAACTCTTGCTGACTGCTCACACACTCAGGAACGACACAGTAATGTGTCATGTGAGACCCAGATGTCTGAAAAAGGTCAGAAATGGTTGTAGTCTTGATCTGGAAAGAGTGGGAGTTGTTTTATTTTTAATTAGCTTCCCATGTGATAGTGTCCCAGGAAAACAGGAAATGTTTCATTACTATCAGACTGGCCTTCACAGTTCTGGGATAGCAGCCCTCTGATCAGGAAGCCTTTTATCAGGTCAGATTGAATATCTTTTTGGAATTATTCCACTTCATAGCCTTGACTTCTTGCCTTAAACTATATAAATCAGTATATTTTTGTTATAATATCAAACAATTTTCTGGCATAACCCGAGGTCTGGAATTGAAGACTACTCTAGTGACAAATGTGGTCAACAGTCCTGTAGGATAAGACCTACTTAGCTGTAACATTGCCGTCAGGGGTCGGGTTTTGGTTGGAAATTTTATCTCCATCTTATTGTGCAAGAGCGACTCCTCCAGTCACTTTGGGCACCTATACTTGTGCCTAATTCTGCATGATGGGTACCCCTATGACACAATGACTGTGGAGCTCAGCTGTTGGTCTATCTATAGGGTCAAAATATGTGGTACCTGGAACACAGTTTAGAAGAGAGTGCATACTTATCTGCACTCTTCCCAATTGGGTAAGGATGTTGCTGTGGTGAGATGGTCCTACAAATACCTTTCCATATTTGTAGCCTTTCCATATTTGGGCATATGTGAAAAATAGTGGTGATAAATTGGTTTAAAATGAGGGCCCTGTCTCTCCCTTGTCCCCCAGGGATATCTGGTGAGAGGGGATACAGTGGTGAAGGAGGAGCTCAAGGAGAAAAGGGTGAGAAGGGCCCTCCAGGGGAGTGTGCTGTGGCCCCCAAATCCGCCTTCAGCGCCAAGCTGGCTGACAACCGCAGTACGGCGATTGTTGTGGTGGACAACGCGGTGCCCTTTGGTGTGGTGGTCCTAAACGAGCAGGGAGACTACAACCCAGAGACGGGCCGCTTCACCTGCAGGGTCCCCGGGGTCTACTACTTCTCTGTCCATGCCACCGTCTACCGAACCAGCCTGCAGTTTGACCTGATGAAGAATGGCCATGTCACTGCCTCCTACTTCCAGTTCTATGGAAACTGGGCCAAGCCCACCTCGCTGTCGGGCGGGTCGCTGGTGCACCTGGTGCCGGGTGACCAGGTATGGGTGCAGATGACACTGACGGAGTACAGCGGGTTCTATTCAAGCTCCAAGACGGACAGCACCTTCACAGGCTTCCTGGTGTACTCAGACTGGAAGAACTCTGGTGTCTTTGCATAGCCACAGCATGATCACGCACACACACACACATACACACACACACACACACACACATAGATGAACAGATGCGCGCAGGCGCGCACACACACACAAACACACACAGTGCCATGACGATGGAATGGCAGCATGGTGCAGGGAGTCCATGTTATAATAATGAAGCTTAGCCTGCCATTTTGCACCACAATTTTGCTTTTGACCAATATCCTTCACCTTAATTGCTTCAGTAAAATCAAGAAATCAAACTGTATGACTGGATAGTGACTATGAAAAATTAAACAAACAAAAAGAATGTCACCATCTGCTGAGCTAGTATTCATGCAGCGTAGCATTATGACATTATGGGAAGCAACGACTAATCACTGAGAAACTCCACACGCCAATATTCATACATGTAACCGAGTTAGTTTATAGCCTCAAGAGACGTGGGCCACCATCTGTAAAAGATGTCGGGCCCAAAGGACAGAAATGTTGGATAATGTTGATTTTCAAGGTGATTATTTGCCTGTCTCATCCACTCTTGCTCTGTTAATCTCACGGCATGCATTCCATTACAATGCAGGTCCACTGCCTGCAGCTCCTTTGTTCTTAAATCATCTCCTTCCTAAATACCAATTACATAAATGGGCATTTTAATCTTTCTGTAGATGTATGGACATTGAAAAGCATATAATGGCACTCTGCACTCTGAAATGATGATGTCATCCATCCACTTACTCGAGTGGGAAAAACTAACATCATAGGCAGATGGAAAAGACAGGAGCCTCTGTCTCTTTTGTGTGAAGATACTTTATGAATTTGGGCATCTGGGAGATGATACGCACACGCACACGCAGACACAGACACAGACACAGACACAGACACAGACACAGAGACAGAGACAGAGACAGAGACAGAGACAGAGACAGAGACAGAGACAGAGACAGAGACAGAGACAGAGACAGAGACAGACACAGACACAGACACAGACACAGAGACAGACACAGACACAGAGACAGACACAGAGACAGAGACAGAGACAGAGACAGAGACAGAGACAGAGACAGAGACAGAGACAGAGACAGACACACACACACACACACACACACACACACACACACACACACACACACACACACACACACACACACACACACACACACACACACACACACACACACACACACACACACACACACACACACACACACACACACAAACTAAAATGCACAGGCTAATTATAATCCTACATTTTGAGGTGTTCCATTAAAAAATGTTGCCATACATTCATTGAACTAAAATGTATACCATCATGTCATTCACATGGGTCATTTCTATGAACAATGTTTTATGAACTTTTAAGCATTTAAAATAGAAATAGCAGCATATAAAACCATGGAGAAACAATAACGTCTAAAAACAAATTGAGGTAGTTTGTTTGGATAAGAAAACAGATTTTTTTATTAAGCAGAGCTTCTTAAGGCCTTCATAAAGTATGCATAACATTTTCATGAACATTGAATTACTATTTCATAAACAATACATAAGGACATAAACTTAATAAAGTAGTGCTTTATGATGCTCATAGTAATATAATGCATATTATAAAAGGAAAATAAGTCATGCATGTGCATACTTGTTTACATACTCTACAGTATGGTAACCATCCCACAGCACAGTAATCACTTGTATCTACTTTATGAAGTGGCAACCTCATGCTCATAAAGATTTTGTGAATGCTATATGAATGTCCTAAAACAGGGTGCGACCAGAAAGCATGTGTAAAGTCTCCACTCTTGGAATTGTGTAAGAAAAGCCATTAAGGGTGAATGTATTTGTACGCAATTGTCCACCTGTTTATACTGTCTTTTTTGAGCACCTTTGCAATGAAATATGAAAACAGGAGGTAGTGAAAAGACTATCTGTGCCGTTTCAAGACTGCTTGTGTTCCTTTAGCGCATAATGCTGTGTCGTTCCCTGCATGCTTGTGTTTGAATGCGCATTGCTTCATCAAATGAACCAAATGGAATGTCACACTGTTGCTTGACAATGATGTCATAATTGACACAAGCCTTCCTGTAACTGTGGTGAACATTCCACATTGTTACCATTGGTTTGATAATGTAATAATGAACACTGGCCTCTATGGCTAACGTGGGCAAAGCAATGAAGTGAGCAGATGGGACTTATTTCTGAGTGTAAACTGTCTACGTGACAATCTGCTTTTTCATGAGCACCAGTTTGGAGATAAGAACACTGTGTTGGTCTACTACTCGCTGTATCATCTGGATGGGGTCACAGTGGTCATAAATATAAGATCAATGTGGCCCTATTATGTAATAATTTGCAAACTCATAATATTCATCCATTTTGCTCACTAAACCAGTTAAGCATTTGGAAAACTCTAGATTCCTGTAGGGAGAAAGAGGACGTAGAGGTTTTTGCTTCATTGACCTTAAGTTGATGTCACAAACTTTATATAATACCAGTAATTCATGGCTTGTGAGGTTTTTTAAAAATCATTTCCTGCTGAACAGGGGATTAGCCCCTGGAGTCTGAGGTAATCTATATGCTCAGTCCAGTATCCTCTGAGAGGCCTGGGGAATACAAAGCTCAGTTGATCCACACATGACTGAGAATAGCATTTCACTGCCACTAAAAAGCTTAAAAGACCTACATAGGGAATATACAGTTGCACTCAAAATTATTCAACCCCCTTCACTTTTTGCACACTTTGTGTTGTAGATTTAATTTTAAATGGATAAAATTGCCATTTTTGCCCATCAATCTACACTCAATAACCCATAATGACAAAGTGAAAACATGTTTTTAGACATTTTTGCAAATGTATTAAAAATCATAAGTATTCAAACCCTTTGCTTTAATGTATTTTTAAAGTATCATATTTCATATTTGGTCACATATCCCTTGCATGCTGTTACGTCCTGAAGTCTGTGACCCATCAACATCAAAAGACTCTCGATATCTTATTTTCAGGTACTGTTACAAGCGATACTATAACCTCTCTGCATTTGAATGGATCTCTATGGGAATTGGGGGGTGAGACTTGATTCAGCTGTAAATTACACTGGTACAGTATGGAACACATGACTGGCGAAATGGCTGTAAGTTATCAAGGGTCTAATGTATCAAACGAGCCCCAAACTATCACTCTACGACCAGATATGTAGTAGATATGGATGGATCACTTTAAGGGGTTCTTCTCCTGACTCATTTTCCAAATTTTGCCCTCAAAGCCAGTAGTACTGCTGGTTTTCTTTTCAACCTGATAAAGAATTGGTGTCCCATGTCCCTGATTAGAGGCAAAGAATGAAAACCTGCAGTAATAATACTGGCTTCGAGGGCCAGATCTGAGTATCCCCAGGCCACGATTTTCCTGCTCTTGAGCAAGGCAGAGGCATGTTATTTCAGAGGTAGTGGGGGTTCTTCATATATCCACAAGGTGGCAGCAGTGCCACATAATTCACCACTGACTTCACTCAAAGATTTGGCATCCTGTAATGATGTAAAATAATACTCTCACCTGCTCCTCAACTTTAACTGAATGTCAGGGATGTATCCAATCCATGGTAAGTAAAAAATTACAATAACATTAACATCACAAAAGCAATTTATGTTAACTGCAGGTACAGCTGTGCCATTCTTACACAGGTGCTATACCATTCAAAATAAAACTATGTAGAGGTGCATAGTGTGTTTTGCCTCACCTTGCACTGGACAAGGCATAATTAATTTTTACAGATGTCTACATGTGTCAAATAATGGCAGTTTAGTGCGGTCAACCTAGTGCATGCCAGGCGCTGGAGGTCTTGCCTCAGTGATGGCTCTCACCCTAGCGCAATAAGGGCCAAATCCACAAAGAACGGATTGCTCCTGGCAATTAGCTCAAAGTTAATACAGAGATTGCAAAAGCAATCCTCACCAGTTTACCACGGTATCCACAAAAGATTTTGCTCCAATGATATGCCCGGGCAAACACGCCCACAAATTTGCCACCTGTCTGCACTTTGCACCGATGATTGCAATTAGCCATGTGGCAGCCTATATATTGGCTTGTGCCAAGAACACAATATCAACGACAATGGCAGAGAGAAAGCGCAAATTAAAATTTTCTCTGAAACCGAGTTGCATGTCCTCACCAACGAGGTGCAGAGACATGCAGCTAAATTGCAGTCGCGGAATCTCACCCCAAGTGAGAGAAACCATATTTGGGAGTCAGTTGCAAAAAGTGTTTCAGGCTTTTCTCCATATTTCAGGACACAGATGGGTTCTTAATGAAAATGACAGACCACACTTTTTTTTCCAGAAATATCAGTCGGTTATGTCTCGCCCTTAAATCCCCTTATGGACGGAATTTACTTTCAAAAGAAAAAATAAATAGAGGTTTTGTGTTATATTATTCAATGCACATTCATATCAGGCCGTTTCTGAAAAGAATCGGTTTGTCGCTAATTTGCGACAAAATAGGCCTTAAGAGGTTTATCATCCAATTCTTCCGGTTAATACCTGCTTTTCAAAAGTGGTATTTGCACCTCTCTAACTGTGTGTGGCAATTAGCTCATGGTGTTTGTGGATTACACGCAAGGCTTCCTTGGGGCAATTTTGCAGGCAAGTACCTAATTTACATACATTTAAATGAGACGGGTGCAGCCGTGGAGCTATTTGCTCGTCGGTGTAGTTTGCTATACCTTTCAGCCTTTGCATGTGCTTTGTGGATTGGATGCAATTTTTTTGACTCATTTGCACAGGGTTTGCCCGGGCAAACGCTGTGCAATCCTTTTGTGGATTTGGCCCTAAGTAGGCTATTCCGCGAGTGGTGTCGCGTGTGGCGTCAAGGTTCCTGCCTGGGAAGTACTTGTGGAAATATCACGTGGGCTATACACACTAGTGATGGGCATTCCGGCTCTTTTCAGTGAGTCAGATCATTTGCCGAAAGAGCCGGCTCTTCATTCAGTAGCATTTCCGGTTTTTCAAAATCGGCCAAAGTTAGCGATATTTTGACCTATGATTGGTGTTTGTGCACATCTATCACTTAAATTGTTCAAAGGAATCTTACTCTACCTTCTAATTACCAAAATAACATTATTTTGCATTTTGTTTGTTATAAAAACTATTTAAATAAATGTAAAAACAGGAAGACGCTATTACACATGTGCACTGAAAGTAGGGCATTTTTATGTCTTGAAATAAATTGCACAATAAACACAGTGCGTAGTTGAACATTTCAAAACAAAATACACACTCATAAAATAGAACATAATATTGCGTCATAACAAATAAAAATGAATAAATGCATAAAGAAATAAATGTGCAAAACTGCAGCATCAGAACAATTAAACTGACCAACAATTAAACTGGTTTTTAAATTATTATTAATGTTATTTTCTTATAGTGGTTTTATTTATTTTTGGCCTAAAACATTATTCTCTTTGATTACAGATGGAACTTGAAGAAAAAAACGAATAAAAGTTCCATCAAGACCACAAGCACTTGTCTTGTGTTCATTTACAAAACAAATTGGCTCTTCAGATATGCGAGTCGGCTCCCAACGTTCACTTAAAAGAGCCGGCTAAAAGAGCCGACTCGTTCGCGAACGACACACTACTAATACACACAGGAGGGTGCACACGTGCAAACATTGCAGTCAGGGACAACGTTTGTGTTCCAGCCCCAGCCCGCCTTGACTGACTGGGGTTATGCAGGTTTTGTGCCTAACATTAGTTATATGATGAGACAGGATGGGAGCCAGCATAAATACTTCCTGGACACTTGCTAAATTGAAAATAAAATTAGGCCTACACATATTTATACCAAACTGCTTAGCTAGCTCAGTGTTGATGTAACTAAGACATTTGAAGTTAAGTGTCCTTCATCATCCATTTCAGCTTCTGCAATTACAAATTGATGTTGATTTCTTTTGAAATATTGAATATTCTGCCTCAGTATTGTGTGCACATCTACTGTGATGTTACCAATCAGCTGTGCAGGATATGAAAAAAGTGGTGTCGGTTGTTAGGTAAGCGTGCTTACACACAAACACCATTTACTCTGCCTATTTACGCCACTTCTCGCTTGACTTTCAACAAGGTAGACATCAGTCAGTCAGTCAATCAGTCAGTTAGCAACTCCCTCATCTAGGCCGGCCTGGCGCCCGGAAAAACTTGGTGGTGGATGATATCTTTGGGATGCTTGTAAAAGTTGTAAAAGCTTTGCAGATGTTTCTTTTGTCTTTGTAATATTTGTTAATAAATAAAATTAACATTTTGTCAGTACTGGCAAAACTCAGATTTACAATGAATGTTTAAATTCATCAATAAAACAAATGGAATGCTCGCCACTGTTGCAGAAAGGCCAGTTTCCATTATGACATCACTGTGAGATAACGGTGTTAAAGGTGTCAAGCTGGACAGAAATCAACGTGAGCATTCCATTTGGGCCATTTTATGGAAGAGCACACAAAGATACACAACCAACTCACTGGAGAGTCAGCCATGGAGTATACGGAGCTGACAAAAGAGTATGACGTACTTCTGAAAGAGCATATTGAACTTAAGAGAACCATCAAATATCTGAAAAAGGAAAATGTATATCTGAAGGCAACCAGAGAAGCGATGAAATCCAAGCATGTAAGCTCTTAGTGTATTTGCTTATTTATTATTATTATTTTCCCAATTTTCTTTGTTGCTGCTTTGAATGCATTTCCCAAATTTTCCATAAGAAATGTAATAAACAAGAAGGGACCTGATAAATTAAAAAAATTTGCATATCTCATACTTGTACCATGGCTGCTGACTGGAATCACACAATTTCTGAAACATCCATTCTGGTGGATGTTTTTATCACTCCAATGGAATTATCTCTTTAAAATTCTAATGGAGCTTCATGAAGTTTTGGCTCAGTGAGATAACTTCAATCGGTAAAAAGAAAGGCATTTTTAATGTGTACACTGTGTTGAATGGGTTGAACCCATTGTTCCAGAGGACTGCACATGGCTTTCCTTTGCCAAACCCTGAGTGCAGAGCTGAGGGTCTCTCCAATCTGCAGCTGATGTATGGAGCCTTTAAACTGTATCAGGCTGAGAAAGAGAGGACGATGAGAGGTGGATTTGAGCCAACCCAGCCATCTCCCGCCCGTGAGGACTTCTCCGAGGGCCTGGAACAAGCCCATGCGCAGAGTCCTGTGCCATTGCATGAAGACGTAGAGAGGCTGCAGCAGGACGCAGCTCACACAGGGACCGGCACCACTGATAGCGTGAGTCAGGGAGCCACAGCAGCTTCTGAAGACAGGTCCTGGGCCCCACTCAGATGTGTAGGCAGGCTGCTGAACCGCTGCAAAAGCATCCTATTCAACAAAGGAAAGGACCGGAAGTTGATGGCGACCCCAAATCCACCTCGCTAAGGATCTCCAAAGAAAAGCTCAGCACTCCCCAGCAGCTAATGTTAGCAGAACTTCTTATCCTGATATTTTAAACAGCACTTTCTGGTAGAGGTACTTTGACAAATTCTAGGAATTTGAGTGCATTGTGGGTTATCTGAGATAATATTTAAAAAATGAATCACACAAGGCTGCTCTTTATTTTTCTTCATAAAAATAGATTTTTCTTGACTACATGCATCTTATTCATTCTCTGGACCCCTTTTCCAGTCTAATAGTCAGAGACTAAGAATAACAGAGGCTGAGAAAAGATAACTCCCTTCAGTGCAACATTAGCAGTTATCATACTGTCTCATGCTCTCTGATATATTAAGGGTGTGAGAGCAGTTCCAAGACTGTCCTTAAATTGTCAATAATACAGGACTTTCAGAGCAATGAAAGGAGCGGAGTACTTGTGATTTGTAGCTGAATTGTAAAAAAAAAATTTTTGTAATTCTGAAAAGTGAAGAAGCATAAATTTATGTAGGAGAGGACACTGTAATGTATATATACTCCACAGCACCCCCTAGAACACAGCATCTGATCATTTCAAATCCTCACATTATATGCACCAAATGGCTTATGAAATCTTTTGGATGGTGAGCATTGGGTCATGTCACTAATAATGCCAGTAGCACCACTTGAATTTATAAATGAATGCATATGCCTTCAAGATGCAAATTAGTTCACACCCTGAAATCCTATTTTCTAAAAAGTCAAGTAATACTGAAGAGCAGTGCAGAATATAATGATGTGTCACATGAACACTAACCTATGCCATACAAAGCCTCAGTATCAGCCAGCAAATGATAGACTATGAGCATGGTTGTATGTGCCTGATATGGAGCTTTTGAATTGTGATGTGCTCTTTCCTGGCTGGCAGCAGGGGGCGCTGTACAGTCTGTTTGAATCAGGAGAGCTCAGAAAGGAGAGAGGAGGGGGACGAGGAGGAGGGCACAGCGAGGGGTCCTGTGGAGAATCACTGATTAGCGGCCCTGCCCAGCTCCCTCGCTTTCATCTCCCTCATTAAATATGAAGCCCCAACCGTGGGGGGTCTTGCTCGAGACGGAGAAGCACAGAAACAAAAACAAAAAAAGATGGAAAAGGGAGGTGTATCTAGAAAGACAGCCCCCTCCACTCTGCCACTGTTATTAGACTAGCTAAGCATCTCTGCTTATCACACAAGCATATTAGCAATGGGAAATGGGTGCGAGACAAGCAAGTTATGTCTTTTGAACCCAGACTTAACTGGTTCTGCAAAATGCATGGAAAACAGATTTTAAGATTTTTTTAACACACATCAAAACTTTCTCACAGTTCCCTCAACTGGTAGTACACACATTGCTACTTTGATGAGAAGGGGTAGCTAACCCCCTCCTCTGCACTCTACCCAGAATTCCATTCACTTTCAGACACACCAGAGAGCTTCAGAAATATTTGGCATGATCTCTAGTGACATGCTACGGCTGAACAATTGAACCCAGAAGTTTCGCTGATTTAGTTGGCAGGTATACCTTGCTCAGAGCAGAAAGCAGCAGACACTCTGAGCTTGTAAGACAAAAATACTTTTGGGATGAGTTTTTACTCAGATTTTTCTTTGTTCCCTCCCAGTTTGGAAAGCCTGGTTGTGTTCATAGGTCAGTCTCTTCACTACATCAACTCAGAGACTGCAGATAAGCGTGTGATATTTTCTGAAGTACAGTATGTGCTACCAGTAGCCTTCCAAACACACTTTTACTTGTTGAAGTATCTCAAACTGCAGTTTTGTTTTCACACTCCTTTATATTGGCTGATAATGAAAGAAGGCACACCTGATGCGGCATCACATACGCTGCCAGACAATGGGCCTCATTCATGAAATGTGAGCAGAACGAATTTGCACGTAAATCGTTCGTATTAGCAATTGTGTCTGTATTTTGGCATTCATCAACATTTTTGTATCTGAGATTTGTTCGGATGTACGAACAAACTTTACACTTGCTCAGTTAAATTCACGACAAAATGTAGCCTCTCAAATGCAAATGTAGCTAATAATTACGATTGTAAAAGCAAACACTTTAGATGATGCCTATTAATCAATTGAAGGCTATTAACTTGTTAATTAGACCCATAACGTAATGAGTGCCTCAACGTTAAATATGCTATATTTAAAACACACATTTGACCAATGAACGAAATTTGCTTTAAATTGCCTTACAGGTCTGGAGCCAGCGTTGCAATGGCTGATCTTTCCTGTCCTATGTTAGCGGTGCCGTATACTGCACACACGTATGCATCAAGGCTCCATCCGATGTGGCATTTGGGTATAGGCTATGAATAGAACGGGCTATCAGTTCAGCTCAACTTTTCTACAAACCTGAGAAGGTGTGCAAAATGATACTGGCTGCTGTGTTCTGCATAAAATGGCCATGAAAAACGGCCTTCCTACCAGACGTCCCCAATCCACCTGAACTAGGGAATTCATGAACATACACACAGAATACAAACAAATCTGCCTTTCCCACATGGTTAGATGAGTAAGTTTTTCATACCGACTTGTTTCGTACATAAATGTACGCGCATATTTAGGAACGCTTCATGAATGAGGCCCAATGTGTGCAGTGTAAAGATGATATAAAGCATTAAAATAACAAATAATTATGAGATAATTGTAAACTTGAGGTAAGACCAAGACAAGAAATGGGGGCTAGGATGTGGAGGGGGGGGGGGGTGAGTCCTGCAAATACACATTAGCCGGCCCATCAATCATCACCTCCTAATCAATTGTACACACAGACGAGGACATTTGTTAGTTTGGGGTCTTGGGCTATACAAATTTATACAAATTGGCTATTGCATTGAGTCACCACATTGATTTGTAGAAGGTGCTCTCTACACTGCCAGTGCAGATTAGGTTGTTCTCTGAGGGCTTTCTTTTTGTGAGACCTGCCCCCCCCCCCACTTCCCCCCAGGAGCCCCCCTCCACTGTTTAAACATGCACAAATTGTCCAGACAGCAAATCTCCAACATACAATATGTCTGCCTAATTGACAGGCTTGGACTGAAGCTGTTGAACTGGATTTAATTATATAGGGAGTATGAGGCATACTGTTGTCTGCTCCCTTCCCAGCTTGTGAATTAAATATCTCTCAAAACATCTTCAGAGGCTATGCACTAAATGGACATTAATGGACATTAACGCTGATGTTTTTTCGGTGGGGTTTTGGTACCCTGTTTTTGTGAGGGTTCCCTGTACAATTCTGTAAATCATTCAAACATGCGAGAGGAACTGATAAAATTGCAAAACTATAAAATTAACCTTCAAAAATATGGCTCAAGCTCAGCGGTAAGTACAGTGATATATGTAATGCAGTGGAGTACCTTTCTAGTAGTCATATCTGTAGTACCACTGTAGTAGTAGACTGATGCTTTGTAGTAGGCTCATGCTTTGTCCTTGACATTCATTATTGAATTATTTCTGGAGGAATTGGAACATTTTGTGACCCTTGACCTTTGGGATTGTTTATCACGCCAAAATAAGGTTATCAACCAATTGGGTAGCACTTGAATGCTATTCTGTTGACCTCCACCCCTCATTACATTGATTTGATTGTTTTCCCCAGGCAAGCCATGGGCTTGTGAACAGACTGTGGAATTGGTCCAGGTGATCACGTGGTGCTGTCCAGGGGGTCAGTGGCTTGCAGGAATCACATGACCAGAGGGTTCCTTTCCCCTCACATTCAGGACAGCTGGGTCTCAGCAAGCTCTGACTATCTCACGCTCTGTGGCAGCTATGTGTGCACTTGATGCAGGTCCTCAGATCCCGTAGACCACTTGACCTCTTGTGGACGATAGTTGTTCAGCAGCTTTCAGGCTATAATTCTGCTGTGCTTCAGTAATGTGCAGGGTCTCTGTAGGTATTGAGTTATCATTTTCCATAGGCAGATCTTTTTTTACATTGTAAATCAGTGAACACTGTTTTACTGCTGAATTCTGACAGCAAAATGTTATGGAAGAGGAGTCATAATTCCACGGACAGAATAATCTTAGGAAATGTTTTACTCCTAAAACTTAATTGAATTAAAATCCAATTTTGAATGCCGAATTGCAGCTGTACTTTCAAGTTTAGCAGGGCACAGAACAGAACACATATCCTCCAAAGCTAGTAACCACTTCTTTCAGTCAACAGATCACCAGCTTAGCTGTGGGGCTATTGCACTGGAGGGCTACACAGAATTCATAGCTGCAGGCCTTGCCTATTGTACGAGGAGGCAGGGAATACCCCACCCAGGGCCGCCGCTAGGCGGTGGCAAAGGGTGCGGTCGCACCGGGCCTCGCGCTTTAGAGGGCCTCGCGTCAAGCAGTGTTTTTTGTTTTTTTTGCTTTAAGTTTTACATGTTACACATATGATAATAATATTTATTAAAAGTCAATTGTAGACCTAGCAGGACTACGTGATGACATTAGAAACAAATCTAAGTACTAGTAACTATTAGTAGGCCGTCAGCAGTGCAGCGTATGGTAGGCTACGTCACAACAGTGGAAGGCGCACCATGCGCAACGAAAAGACTTGAAACTAACGGGCATATAGCATGCGCATTTTGTGCCTGTGAAAAAAAGACGTGCGTGCATAGTGCATAAAGGCCTCGCAATGCCTACTTCGCACCGGGCCTCGCATATCTCCCAGACGGCCCTGACCCCACCATCTCCCTGCGTAATGGACTCTCAATGAACTTACAAAAAATGTTGAATATTGGACCCCTACATACACCCAGAAACTATGTAGTTCTCATACAAAACCTAACTGATGACTAACAATTGACAGTTATTTTGGGCAAAGGTTCTCAAAGTGACTGAAGGCAACATTTACATACCTCACATTCGCTGAAAATAAAACAAAAATTTGTAAAGCGTTCAGATGTTGGTGTACTGTACAACATGCAGAGATGACTAATATGTTTTTCCCTATTTTTATAAGGAAAAACTTGAGAGCTGGCAGAAATACAATACAATATCATTCCTGCAGGCCGAGGTCACTGTCAGCAGAGACCAAAGAGATGCATTTCTGGTTTTGTTTTGTTTCCCTGATTGTACATCAAACATGGTTTGTTTAGGGGGGTGGCTGGAAAGCAGGCGCACTTGTTTAGTGAGGTGTTTTTTATAAACATACAATAAAGTGCATGACTACACAGAACCCACAAATGCCCAGGATGTGTTTGAGAGGTCATGTGCCAGACAGTGTCAGTCTGTAAAGAGACTGTGCTCAACCCGCTACATATGTTTCTCTTTAGAGTGTAGCAGAGCTTCAATGTTTTATCTGGTCATTTAGAACAAATCTTTCATAACCTGATACATCGCATCTTAGAGCTAACCTCATAAGAGGCCCACACAGCTTGCCTGCCCCCTGATTATTCTTAAAACTATGGTGTTAATAATAATAATACAATCTATACTCCTCAGTAATTTTTGATGGCTGAAGCTTTGAAGGCTATTTATTATTATTTAAAAATGTTTGTCCAGACATACTTACATACTGTAGCTCCCATTGATCATTCTCTCAATTAGCTACAGAACTTATGTGAGGAGGTCCTAGTTAAAGGGTATATCTCAGAGTGGCTCTCCCACCAGACAAAGGCTTATGCCGTGCTCCTTCATCTGAAAGGGGAGGTGGGGGCTGGGAGGTGACACGATGGGGCGACAGCCTGGAATGACGTATGGCCTTGGCACAGCAGGTTACCGTGGGAGACAGCTGGTGACAGATTGTGCTGTCCACCACGGCAGCCCATTAGAGTCAGAGGGCGGTCAATGTCCCAGCTAGTGCTGACAACCCCAATAAACAAAACTCCCCTCCCTCTTATCTTCTTCACCTGGGCCAGGTACTACCCAGTACCATCCAGCGGGATGCCCCTGTTGGTGTTCCAGAACATCCACGGACCCCTCCCACCCACCACCTATTTGTGCATTGTATTCTCAATTTGAAATGCACAAATTACATTAGAATTAGATGACTACAGGAACCTTCTGGAATGCTTTTTCTTGCTTTAAGGCAAATAAGCCACACCTACTCTATTGAACTCACACTAATTTACATCAGTGCAAAAACAAGGACACACAATATGCACCATTAGCACAGACATGCGTTTCATTCGTTTGTTCTTCTCTGGTATATTAGTGACTGCCCCCCTGGTTTGAGCAGCTCTTATGAAAGCTGGAGGTGTATTAATAATGGGGATGTCAAAGGGGCTTTATCTTACAGCTGTCACTTCTCTTTTCTCTGACGCTGTCTCTCTGCCCGGGGCGGAGGGTCTGCGATGCCCTCCTGCTGGCCAATGATCTCCCAGAGAGCCAACAAAGACTTTTAATGGCAGCCGTGCTGGTCCTGTCGCGGCCCAGAGAATACAGAGCAGCGCATGTCCACCGTTCAAGCGGGGGGGGCTGTCCTCTGGGAGCCTCACACCCCACCCTCCGCCCCATCCCCTGCCCCGCCCCCAAAAAACCCCTCCCTGCTGGGTCCCTCCTAAAGGAAACTCAAGCTCTGATTATTTTCCCAGACAGCGACTGTGCTGCGGGACTCGATAGCAGCCCACGGCACCGTGGACTTCTTCACGTATATCTGGACCCTCAATGCAATCATACGCCATCGTCGTCACCAAATAATTTCTCCCAGTTTGATACAGGAGCTTCAATTAACAAACTGTTATAGGATTTCCATCCAGTATCTGAGCATGCAAAGAATCAGGGAGAACATGCCCTCTGTGCAGTATTACTGAAGGGTTGTGTGCATAATGTGCATGTGGAGCGCTTCAACAGCACTGTTCTTTGTTCAGTGAGACACAGCGGTGATTCCAGTGGCACAATCGCTCATCATATCAATAAAAAATGAGAATGATGCAGAAACACTCAGATGCTTTGAAGCCAGTACATTTATTGCACGGTTTGCAAATGAGTGTCACATTCAAAGGTCCATACTCACGGTGGTGATTAAAACATACAAGACCTCACTGCCTACAGTTTGCAGCAGTTCAGTACGATAAAGGCAGTAATAAACTACAATACAAAGGGTAACAGAATTATCTTAGTTGGCAAAATACTCTGTGTATCTCTGGTAGTGTCTAAGAAATCACACAGAGCCAAGGATATGGTGTATACCAAACTATTGGAATGTTTCACTATTATTAAATTAAAGGGAACTGTAAGAACCTGGAACATTAGCATAAATTGTGACATTTATTTGAACAATTTATGCTTCCCAGACGAAAGAGCATGTAACAATGGATAGCAAAATAGTGGCTATCCATCAGTTTAATACTGTGCCTGGTAGATCAAGGTGACGGCCAATGGCATCCACTAAACCCAATAGGAAGGCTTAAATCGAAGCTTTTGGTCCTTGTCTTCTAATTATTGTCTTATATTGGAACAAGCAGAGAATCCAGTAGTGACCACACTCTTGAAAAGAACAAAAGAGATAAATATCAAGAAGCTACACCCATCTACTGTGATCCTCAAAAAAACCCATCGTAATAAAAGCTGAAATGCTTTGTCTCTGCAACTGAACACATGCCATTTTTTTACCAAAACAAATGTATCTAATTAAATATAAGACAACTCTTTGGTTTGCTACGGAAAGAAAAGGTACAAATATGATTAGGCAAAATTGAATTGAAAATATGAAAACAAAACAGGATGAGCAATGCAGAAAAAAAGCCCCACATTTCAAGCACCTATAAGCGCAATGTTTTTAAAAAGAGTAGGATGCAGTCGGTTTACCTTCAGGAATCACAACAAGGTAAAGAACAAGATTTCTTCCCTTTGAGTAGAAAGAAGCAGCAAAAAAAACAAGTAATCAATGTGCCAAAGAGCAAGGTTGAGGATGAAATCTCTTCAGTGGAAGATGGGTTTACAGTGTGGTCTTGCCTCCATTACATTTAGCCAGCTTACGAACGCAATGGAAAAGGCTGCTATGCATGAACCGGATCAGAGAAGACCCAGAAAAACATATTTGCTCAAAACTGGCATCTCAGGACCAAAACCAGGTTAGAGTTACAGTGTTATATGCTTCCTTCATCACTAAAGACATTATCAGACAACCAGGCTTCACTACGTAAGGTCTAAATGCCTCCACACCGTTTCTCTAATAGTTTACTTCAAGGTTTTAACATTGAAATCTAGAGACAACCCTCTGTAAAATACTTTAAAAAAGTTAATTGAACTACTAGACCCATACCATTACCATGGAAATATTCATAGATACTGAATGCATTTCACCTTTCCTTCAAGCAACTCATGAGTTAGGCAACAACAAACAAAAAAAACAAACATAGTAAAAAGAAAAATAGATACAGCGGTATATATGAATACTGACACAGTAGTGTGTAAATGTGACCTGGTAGGCCCCAATATTGAATACTGATGGATATAAAGGGCAATGGTCCCATAATCTTTCACAATGTTGGTTATGCTGTAATACATAAACGTGAATATTAGTCAGCAGCCTATGGTAGCCAAAGATTACTACATTAAAATGGACCAATAAATACACATGTGTTGCTTGTCAAAAAGAAATCTACATTAAGGAGCAACTCAGAGGATTTTTTGTTGAGTGGTTCAGGTGGCCAATGTCAGATTCCTTGTTGGTCCTTTACACTGTTGACATGCAAACGAAACATTGACCCACTGACTGAAACAACATTATATCCATCATTTGGCCCATTAGGTGAAGTTTATAGTAAGCTTGGAATGTAGAACACAACTGAGCAATCATTTAACTTCAGGCTCAGCCACACAAAAGAAGCTTTTCTTTTGAAGAAAAAGAAAACCATAGATGGGACACATTTTATGTGGAAAAGGGGGGCTGCATATTTAAGACATCTTACAAACACCTTCCCTTTTCTTCAGTTAACAACTGTAAAACTAGAACCTCTGGAAACAGTGAAGATTATACTGGGATAGGGAAGCAGGTGCTCAGTTACCACCCTTTTGGTCTATGGATCAGTCTGATCCCAACCCATGTCCTCATGAGAACCCCTGTCATCACCGCTAATTCACACATGTAGCAGAGGCACAGCCAAGCTCTAGTTGTTTTGTTGATCAAACAAAGTGTCAAAAGCTGCATTTTGGCAAATGGGCTGCATTAAACTCTTCACAAGAATCTGTTTGCTCCAAAGTAGGAAAAATAATTATTTGAAAATGTGCTAATGAGTGATGTAATGTTTTGGTACAAAACCTTCAGACCAGAGTCTCCATAAAGGGACATCAAAATACAGCAAGGTACAAAGCAGCAGCATTGTGACCACCCCTCCAAGCAAGCTGGAGCTCCTTTGATTAAGACCTTATGCTCATGCCGTGTTTGGATGTGGAACAGGCAAGAGGAGACTCAAGCTAACGGCACACACCTGGGCTGCAACAGTCACATGGGTACCAGTGTGAGGGAGACACAGGGGTAAACGGTTCCAACCCAAGTTCTCCTGTGACAGACCCTTTAGTGATGGCTGCGATTTCCGCACTGTGCATCTACACCAGAACCGCATATCAAGCAAGCTTTCCCTGTGGGTCGATTCATGACTTGCACCGACAGGTTTCTACCCCAGAACTCAGACCAAGGTGGGCGGGGGATGGAGCAGGGGGAAATCTGCTTGGTGTCAGCGCGGGCGAAGTGGGACATGGGGAAAACATCACTCACTCTGAACAAGTGCAATTTTTCTTAAAAGAAAAAAAAAAATCCCCCATAACGATCGCCCATTGGTGGCAACAGACACCCTGTAAACCTGAGATTGGCCTTCCTGGCACTCCTCCTCACGGCCTCAGAGGTAGACGTCCATGGTGTGTCCGATGGGCTGCCGGCAGAGGGGGCAGCTGTGCTGGTGCGGCGGCTGGCGCATCAGGATGTCGGTGCAGTCGCGGCACAGGCAGAGGTGTCGGCAGGGCAGCAGCAGGACGGTCTTGACGCTGTCCTGGCAGATGACGCACTTCTTCCTCTCCTCGTGCTCCTTGAGCAGAGTCAGCAGGCTGTCTGTGGGGGCGTGCTGTCTCTGCAGGGGCCTGTCTGCGCTCGAGCAGAGGAGCGCTGGGTCCTGGCTGTCGTCCTCCAGCTGGGTGTCCGGTGAGGGCTGCTGGGTCGGGGAGACGTCGCCCTGATCCGGGGCGTGCCGGGCGCGAGAAGCCGGGCTGCCTGGGGGTCTCTGCCTCGGGTCACCGAGAAGGGGTCCACCGCTCCCTTCTCTGCCCCCACCCCGCCCTGTCTGGCTGCCCTGCCACACTGCCCGCTGCCACACCCCCATCTCCAGGACTGTCTGCGCGCGCTCCAGAGCCAGCAGGTACAGGCGGTACAGCGCCCTATGCAGCCGGTGCAGGGTGGGGACAGTGCTGATGCAGCGAAGGGCGCCTTGCACTGCGCGCCGGGGCAGCTGCGGGTTCAGGTAGATCGCCGTGACGGCGAGAACCACAGCCAGCGTCAGCACCAGGCCGTACACATTGAGCAGGAATACAGTGACGAAGATGTGACCGAGCGAGCCCAAAAACTCCAGGGCCTGCTTGAAAGGGGCCCAGAGTAGGACGGAGACCGCCACCAGGCTACTGTACATGAAGGTGAGAATGGTAAGGGCCAGCTCTAGTGCTTTCTGCAGTGGGCCAGACACCACATCCCACACGCTGGCCACCGCTGTAAGGCAGTTCTGCGTGCCGATAAGTAGCATGTTGACGACGGTGTTGACGAAGTAGATAGCCAGGCTGAGCGCGATGCCACAGCCCTCGCACGCCTGGCGGAGCACCGAGTGCCCAGACAGCAGTCCACGGTGCACCAGCTCCTTGGTGCGCAGTAGCACGTGTGAAGACAGGTGGCCTGCCATCTTGAAGCTCTCCGACACCCCACTCAGAGCCTGCAGCCCGCTTCCCAGCGCATGGAAAGAGCCCTGGGCTGCGCTCGCGAACCCCTCAGCGGCCGTGAGGATGCACACCAAAGCAAGGTTCCAGCACTCCACGGCGGAGCTGGACAGCAGCGAGGGCAGGTTGTGCAGGAAAGAGAGTACACCGGTCAGCAGCCGTATCACCAAGTTTACGACCCAAAAGTTCAAATCCAGCACGAAGCATAACATGTCCAATAATTGCCCAAAGGCACAGAACACAAGATATACCAGGCCCATGGTCTGCCCGCTCAGCAACGTCGGCTCTGTTCAACGACCAGGGGATGGATCACTAGATGCGCTTTATTTGCTAATTTAACAAGCTGCGACGCTATCTAATTGAGCAGTTCAAACAGGATATTTTACAAGAGTCATATAGCTAGATTCTCATCGTACACCCGCTAGCTATATTAGCTAACGTTAGCTAGATATAACGTTGTAAATTACTTACGTTTTATTGTACCACATGAGCTATTGCTAGCTAACGTTACTTACACGTTTGACTATTTCAAATTTAGCTGGCTAGCGGTTTTTCATACAAAGCTTTCTAAAATCCCCTGCTGCTACCAGTCTATCTAGCGTATTACATGGCATATCAGCACACTGCATTGCTAAGGAACGTTAGGAAACTCGCTAAAACGTCAGATCTTAAGGAGAAACCCAGCTAACGTTATTTAGCTTGTTATTTACAGCAATAGGTCGGATAGTTAGCTAGCTAGCAAGGGAAATAGAAAAAGAAACGAACAGTAACGTTACTCTCGTTCACTTTAGTTTAGAGTAGAAATTCAATTACTAACGTTATCACTTTACAAAAGCAACACAGCTGTTTGCTCACAGAAGTCAAAGTCTCCGAAAAGTAAGAAGACGTTTAGCTTGCTAGCCAACTTAAGTAGCATTAACCAGCGACAGATATATCGAGCTACCAATACATAAACAATTCGACTGGACTAAGCCCAATTTGTATACCATGTGTATGTAGATAAAATTAGCAGATAAGCGCGACCAAATGCCGACGGTAGCCTGTACGAGGCTTGTAATTCTGAGTAAGGCTAGCGAGTTAAAGTTTAAGCTCCTTGGTCGCGGCCATGTTTTTACAGTTTACAGCCTTCACAGTAGAAGCTGGAGTTGAATTAGAATCAGGCGAAAGTAATCGAGCAGAAGAATAATCCATCCTACCATAAATTAATGGTGAATTTGAAACTGTATTTCATTGTCCTTTGTGTCTAGTCGAGCAATCATTGCTTGTGAATTCTTTTAGTCTTTTCTTAGTGTTTTCTTCAGTACATTAATCAGTTGGCTGCATTGCTAATTAAGTATTATCTATTGTTTGTATACATATACAGTGGGTTATTTTTTTAATTTATAAATTAAAGGATCACTACAATGTGTAGAGCAAATATAGTACAACTTTCAATCACTATTATAAAACAATACAAGGCAGAGTTTGTATATGCATTGCTGGTGTTTGAAGGAGGTGTACCCCTGGCCTGGACATCTTGAACAGACAGTGAGCTGCACATAAAAGCTTGCAGAGGGTGGTAAGATTCAGAAGACCAAAAGGAATTGTGGTGAATGAAAATGAATAGCTCACATGAGCAGCAGAGTGCGAGACATGTTGGAAAGGCTTGATGGCAATGACAAGCTAGCTTGGATGCCATTGCAGTAGTCCATGTGGTGAGAAACCACATTGACCAGCAGCTGGGTGGAACAGTTGGCGAGAGACGGATGGACTCTTTGGTCAGGAGTTTTATGTTGGCAGTGTGATATCCTGGGAGAGGGCTGAGAGCAGAGGTGGGGTAAAATAAACTAAAATCTATTTTGTATAAATAAGAAATATATCCAAGATAAATTTAGTTGTAAACTACAATCAAAACAGCAGAGGCATATGAATATTTTGTAAGTGGTATAAGCTATACAATAAAGAGGGGAGCAACTCTTATTACATATGACATGGACAATTGCAAATATGTGTATGTGAAATACTGCTCATCCTTGATTGAGGTTGAACAATCAATATGTTCAATCAATAGGTCCTCAGCCATTTCAATCCACAATTGATGCTATGCTGAGTCTCATCACCTAGCTTTGCATTTGGCTTTAGTGTAGACCAGGGGTTCTCAGTCCTGTGGGACCCCTGTGTAGGCTGGTTTTCTTTCCAAGAACATTTGCAACCTATGGATTGTAATGAGCTGTTAATTGATCGTAATTAGACATTTGTGATGTCTTTACCCATTATGCAAAAGGTGTGAGGGGTTTTAGGCGAAATAGTGATGAGCCAAACGCGACAACAGAAAAAGGGAACAATCCCTGGCAGCGCCAAACAATAAACACCCTAGTAAAAACAGGGATAGCCACGAGAAAACCAGGCAGAGAAAATAAGCAGATAGTACTGCAGCTAAAGGCTATAGCGAGAGCAGAAAAAATAAGGCACCTTCGGAACTTGACTACGTAGCCCGATAACTGGTGAAAATAATGAAACAAATATAAAACTTGCACTCTCAAAATGGGGAGAGTGGGAGCAGAAATAGGAGGGAGAGAGAAAAAGGAGAAATAAATAATCTCCAAGCTTCCAAAAGAACAGGAGAAAACTGTCTCTAAAGAAAAAGAAAAAGAAATAAAGAATGTCTTTCTTAGAGGCAGTAAAACACAGCCCTGTCGTTCGTGAAGGCACGAAGCAATAGTGAAGCACCTGGAAGTGGCATTCCAGGGATTAAATACCTGGCAGCAGGTAAGCCAGGTGAAAACACTAATAGGCCAGGTGAAAACACTAATAGGCGGGGCGAAGCAAAACCCCGCAATGGAGTACAGAAAATCCGATAGATCAGAAAACGAAGTAGAAAGCGAGGAAACAGGCAGCAGCCATGACAAAAGGTCTGTAAAAATCATGTGATCATACTTGCAAAGTTTTATAAAAATCATACATGTTGATTAGTATTATATTATATATTTGTATACATTTCTTATACAGTCTTTCAATGTTTTTTAATGTGCTGATAAAATATGAGCTTGGTACTTACTACCTGCAATTTTTTTTGTTGTTGTTGTATAAGAAAAAAAATCACTCGACTTAACGGTCCGTTCAGAATTGGCTCCAGCTGTGACATCATTACTGGGCTCCTGTAAAAACAGCCAATCATTTCTAACAATGTAATTCACATAAACCCGCCCTCCGTCAGCCTCTAAAGAACAGGGTAGGTATACAGTTCTGTGGTAACGCCAGCCTTTCCGTTCTTTTAGCCTCTATCGCCACAGAGTATAATTACGAGCAAGCGGAGATTTCATGACAAGCAAAACTGGCCATGTTAAATGTACTGTCTTTCCAGCTACAATAGCAAGTGCTTCGACATTTACAGCTCTCTAGCCAAGCTGTCTGGTTGCGTACGGAATCCTGTAATGTTAACCCATACAACCAATACCATTACCATACAGAATCCAACGCAGATTCCGGTTCCCCTTTAAAATACAATGCATCCGATTGCTAAAGTTATTTAATGACGGCTCAGTCAGTGACCGCAGGTAGATACCTCTTTGCAATTACCAAGGCAAAGTCCACATTCAATACATTATAATGCATTTTTTTATGCAACCATTACACATTTATTCTTGGGCGATGTGCTCTATTGTTTTTTCTTTACATAGTGTATTGGCATTTGTTTTCATGTTTTAAAAAGGCATTACGTTTATCATCTTTGTGCTGCTACATACCTGACTGTACATTGTTTTCCTCCTTCTCATCTTACAGTACTCCTGTCCATCAATCTGTTCTCTCACACATTTATGAAATCAAATAAACCCTTTTTTAGCCTTTGAGACTTATTATTAACATAATGTTCTCCAACCGCTTTACTTGAACCTCAATGCTCTCCGCCTGTTCCAGTATAAATTGGTCTATTTATGATGAAGTAATTATCAATACCAGTGCTCTGCAGTTTTTCGCTCCCTGCCTCCCACGTGTTTGTGAACATAAATAACCTCATAAACCCTTACTTTTGCTGGTCCAACTGATTTCCAGGAGCGCCCATTCTGTGCCAATGTGATTACAGCTAACAGAACATCTTGCATCATTTTCTCTGGGCACTGATAATACTCGGGAGAGAATGCAGGGTTACAGTTCTGTGGCCCATCAATGACCAGCTGTCCTCTATAATTTCACAGTTCTTACAATATTCCTCTTGTTTTCCATTATATGTTACATTGCTGATTCTACACTTCCAAACAAAATAGGAATGCTATTGCAAATTGGCATCACTTTCTTTCTGCCTTTCTAAGCCAAAGACGAAATAGAGACATGGTAATTCAGTACTCACAAATTATTTTGCTCACCTGCGGCAGCATCTCTCCTGTATAGATCAGGTCACAGTTAGACTAGACATGACCAACATTCTCTCAGCTAGCAGCCTAATACATCAAGTTATAGGCATGTGCACAATTAACAGCATTCCAAAACGTAACCCCTAGAAACAAGGAAACCTAAACTTTAACTGTTGAGAAAGAAAGAAAAACTATTTGGTGTGACCCTGACCATTTTGCTTCCTTATAATTTGCATTTTTTGTAGTATCTACAATTCTTTACATTGAAGGTGAGCTCAGTAAAGTTTTAATACCTTTTTTCCCAGACATATTTAGCCTAAGCACCTCATTTTTAAATTATTTGTCTCCTAGGCTAAGCCTCTGGCATTCTTCATAGATTTCTGAAAAGGCAGTTTGGGAGAATCAGGTCTGAGCAGCTCTGTAATGGAGGAAAGGGATTTACGTAACGCTGTGCTCAGTAATTGATATAGCTAGAGGAGAAACACATGGGCTATGTCTGAATCAGAGCCCTATCTACTGCGCCCTGTCTCCTCTGTACAGTGCACTGGCAGAGATGTGCTGTTTAATGGGCACTGTTTAGCAGTCCACAAAAAATATCCACCATACGTTTTTCGAACCGTACTGTGGAAGTGTTGTAAGCAGGTCATAAGACGTTGTGTACTTCTTGAAAAGTGTGCTCCTGAATGTACTCAGCGAAACCCCGGAAGTAAGTGTGTCATCTGGGTGTTTCAAGTATACTGCAATTTGAAACATTTTCACCTACTCAACGACTTTCTCGTCCTATCTACTCAGCAAGGCTACTCAATAGTGCGGAAGAGTGGTGATTCGGACACGGCCTTGGACAGATCAGCAAATATGGCTGCAGTTGATGATGCCCCTCATTCACATTCAACATCAATCCCTTAATGTCAACTGGTGAAACCATTGATTGACTGTTGGAAGAATTTGCCAAAAAGTGCCATTTTTGCTTTCAGTTTGATCATATTTCCCTCATTCATCTTGGGAATTAGAAATTGCAAAAGTAAAACCAAACAAAATAAACAACGAACATACTTTAATGACTGAAATATTCTCCTGTGTATGTCTTATTATTATTATTATTATTTTATTATTATTTGTTTGGCAGATGATTTTCCCCCAAAGAAGTGTAAATAAGAAGAGTAACTGCAAACTAATACAGTTCAGTATAATTTAATCTGATTGGACAGTACTCCTGTGTGAAAAAATGTGCATATTTTCATGTTCCAAACCTGGTATGATCATAAACAGTGGCATCCTCAGGGATTTTGGGCCCCATGGAAAGATCTCACATTTGGCCCTGCCGCCCAATCCCTGCACAATTTATATAGTACAGTATCCTATCTCTTGACTGAACCCAGAATATTACCATGGAAACTACTACAGTTTTTTCTAAGAACTGTGATCATCCATTTCAACAAAGTAGCCTGCCCCTGTGGCCGATCTGTGTTTTACTGCAGTTATAATTATGACTGGGTCATGTCTGTGCTAAAGGGTAGCTAGTATATCATTATGACTCCTAATTCCTTCAGCCAAAATGTGACTAATCTGTGATTTGGCCCTGAAGGCGAGCTTGCCAGTAGAACGTTTGTAAATGCTCGAAACCTTCTTTTGAACACACATTATTTCCCCCTCTCATTCCTGTCTTCTGAATGCATCCCAGTCCACCACGGGCCCAGTCATATATCACAGGCGTTGAATATCTGGTCTAGTGGTGGAGAAAAAACACGTCAGCAAAAAACAATTTAATCTCAATGCGACATGGTGCACAGTCTGTCCTTTCACTGTTCAGCTCACTCACAGCTGCTCCGGCACTTGGTCGTGCTAGCGTGGGGTGTTCCCTGAACAGGAATCTTCATCTACACCCCAACATTTTCCTTTTGGAAGGTGAGCGCACAGACTTTTATGGTGGTGCCCTCAGGCTCAGCAAGCTAGAATATAAAGTTTTTTTTTTTTTTTTAACCCCAGCAATCCCACTGATTGGCTGAAAGACATAATTGTTTTTTCAAAGTAGAGGCTCACATAGTTACTGAATAATGTTTAATTTGTTTCAACGGAATATATACATCACTGACAATTAATAGGCCTATCCAGGTCTGACTTAATACATTGTTTTAAGGAAAGTGTTTTATTGCTGACTTATTTATTGAGACATTAGACTCCATTGCTTTTGTAATTTATTTGTGCAAATATTCTGCAAATGGCCAGAATTTTGTTTTATTTCCCCATTTCATGTCTTTAGAATACAGAAGTGTAGTGCACAAACACAGGAATGTTTCTGTAAAATGGGTGAAAGAATGAAAATATCCTTTCTAAAGCGATTCCTTTAGGGACTGCTCCGCTCCACTCTTCCTTTGTTATTTTACAGATGCTCTTCACTAGCAGCTGCTCTCTTTCTCTTTCCCCCTGTCTGTTTCTTTCTCCCCATTTCCCCATTCCCCTCTACTCCTTCCCCCGCTATATATCTCTCATTCACTGTCACTTTCTGTGTCTCCATGTTTCTCTCTCTCTCTCTCCGTCTGTTTCTGTCACTCTCTCCCCCTGTTCTGTCTCATTTCCTTTCTCCCCCTCTCCCTCTGTCACACTCCATCTTTTTTCCCCCATCTCTTTCTCTCTCTCTCTCTCTCTCTCTCTCTCTCTCTCTTTCTTCTATTGCAGCTGCTGTCCTCCTTCAATCCAAAGTGGAAAACTGCCCCCCACCCCCCCATAAAACAGCCTTGAAATGTGCCCTCAGCCTCTTGCATGTTCTCACCACCAAACACTGCATGACCGCCAGCCTCACACACAGGAGGCCATCTGGAGGTGATGAAAACTGGTCTGTAGTCCGATAACAGGGCTATCCAAAGAGCTGTCAGACGGAAGGCCGGAATGCAAAGGCCACAAGGTTACCCAAAGGGTACTTCAAGTTGAACTAATCCAGTTGCTGGAACTAATCCACTAGACTTCTTTGTGCTCAGTTTTAATAGGCCCAGCTGCGTGGCCATAGAGGGGGCTCTGTAGTAATCCATTAAATGTGAATCACGACATATGTAAAGTAAGGAAGAAATTACTTATGACTTTTGCCTCCAAGGTAGCAAGTACAGCATACAGACTAATTGTCTAATCAGCACAGGCAGTAGAATGTAATGAGGTAGACACTGTTACAACATAACAACAGACTGAATTCCTTCCTTTACAGGAATAAGGCATGCCTGTCTAGGGACAGCAGGAAAAAGATTGTGCAAGCTACAATACTACCAGTTTTATACTATGGCGATGTCATATATATGCGTGCCCCCATCTCCGTTTTAAAACCTCTACATGCCATTTATTATAGTGCATTACGGTTTATCACAGGTGAGGGGTTCAGAACCCATCATTGCCACCTTTACCGTTCAGTGGAATGGCTCTCACTGGACCTACGGAGGAAACAGCACAGTATTTTATTTATATATAAAACATTACTGGGGAAATTCCCTCTTTACTTAACAAGGCTTTTCACAATCAAGACCTCAAATGCCCCACTAAATCTGAAGATTGGATCTTGCTCGAGTCGACATACCACGTTTCAGGACTGGATTGTGTAGAAATGTCTTTGGTGTCTCTGCACCGTACCTGTGGAACGAATTCCAAGAGTCGCTCATGCTGACCTGCCTGGTGTCTTTTGAGAAATTTAAAGATTTGACTTTTAACTTATTAGAATCTGAAAATACATGTATTTGCATTGCCTCAATTCAAATTCAATGCCAAGACTGTGCACCATTTCACGCTTTTCTAAACATGCATTTCTATTTTAGTTTTAGCTCCAATATGTGTTTTATCTGAGTGTTGTATTTACTTCCCTTTATGGTTGTGCTATTCTCTATTTAAATTTGTAATGTTTAATCTGTATTTAAACTTGTAACATTTTATTTGTATTTTAAACTTGTAATGTATATGCCATAGACTTATATGTACGCAGGGCCCACCTGAAAAAGAGACCTCGGTTTCAGTGGGACCCCCTGCTTAAATAAAGGATATAATAATAAAAAATTGTTGCAGTCATCCTATGGTGCTTGCTAGCTTTTTGAGTGCATGTTTTCCCCTTTGTTTAGTTCAATTTATTTCTTCTCGATCTCCAATTCTCGAAGTCGAAACTCACTAAATTCGACATTCCTTCAACTCAGCATGCTGAGTTGCATGATTGTTGGGCTATGGGGATCAGCTGTTGATCAGTGCCTTGGAGTCTAGCAGGCACTTCATTGATCCTTGAGAGCAGCTGTGGTGCATTGCCTTGTCCAATGAGGATGTGACGACACCCTTCCTGTTGGCATTAAAAGAGGCGGGAAATGGCATATCCCGGTTGTTGTTTTCTGATCCGACAACCTCTTACTGCATTCCTCATGTCCACAGCCGTTTTGGGCTTGAAACTTGGCAGGTCTTTTAAGGCTTTTTGAGTTTTTTTTTTTTTTTTTTGCTTTAGTTAGAGGCTCAATGGTACGACAATTGGTAAGCCTAGCTGTTTTCAAGGTGTTCTAGATGCACCTATGCTGGGTCACCTGAGCTTGGGCAACTAGCCAAACTAGGCATGGCTAATCATTGCAAGTTCGTTAACCTGCTTAAATGATTGCCTAGCTCTGCAGGCTTTGTTTTGTTTATTTTATATATGTTAAGTGGTGAAAACCCTCCTCCGAACCACGCAATTCTTTATTTTTTGTTTTCGCAAAGGGAAGAAAACTGCAAATTTAGTTCTCTTAAAGTGAAGAAACTTTTATGGTGCGTTATATATTGAAGAGCAATTTGTTAATTGAAAAAAACATTTTGTATTTTGAAGAGGCATTTTTTCATATGAGGCATTTTTTCAATAATCTTTGTGGTTGGAACTAGCATTCGAGTTGTAAACATGAGGAAGGCAATTGCGGTTTACCTCCGAATGTTCCTGAGGAGGAGAAGAATGTGGGTACACCCCATAAACTGCTTTGATCACACTTTACTTTGATCACACTTGATTGTATTGAAACAAATATCTAAACTATATAGAATGTTGTTTTTTAAAGCTAAATGTAACAAACAAGACAATGCCCCCTTTATAAAGTTCACTTTATATAATTTATTTATTTGGGACAGTAATCAACATGTTCTTTACATTTAATTATAGCAGAATTAGCAGCTATTTTGATTCTGTAGTACCTTAAATCGATAGTGATATCAGTATAATGAAAACAGAAGTAAGCATAGTCTTAATTCATTGAACAAATATATATAAATTTGTATACTAATAATAAAGAAAAAGCATGATAAAAATGGGACTGGTATATTTATATCTTTGTGATCCAAACATTTTGCCTGTGTAGGTTCACAAACTGGCCCTCAATGATCTGAACATTTAAGGCCAGTATGGAAGCCTACATTTATACAAATGTCAATAACAGCATTACAAAGTGGAGTTACAAACATGGGTAATACGTTCAAACTGCTGGACAATAAACAAGCAGAGTATAACCTGAAGCATGAAATTACATAAGAGCCATTTTATCTAGTGGAAATATCAATCTGTCATCAATTATAAAGATTCATCACAACTTGTTACCTGCCATTAGCACAACTACAGAAGTTCTTTTGATTTCTTTTCAGCAGCTGCAATTGGGAAGATCAGAGCCAGATTAACTCTAGGGTGTGGCCGACTAACTCTACATTTTAACATAAACTGATATGTTTCTATATACACAGAGTGCTATCTATCCATCCAGGTAGTTTTGCTGAGAACTCACTCGTTTTGTAGATATCCACTACAACTCACCTTGACACCCCCGGTTACTCGAACATCCACAAACCTTATTGTTTTAAAAAAATAAATACATTTAAAAATGTACTTTCTACTGAAGTGCGCCAACTATGTATATCCACGCTAAGTCTGAACCAAAGCACTCCAGTATTCTAGGGCGTACTGTATTGACAGTCCCAGTAGGCTACACGCTTGAGACCTTGCGCATTCTCCTCGTGGTCTGCATGCACAGTCTCCGCCGCCCCCCAGGTCCGCAATCACAATCTCCCCCCACCTCCATAGTTCCGCAATCTTCATAACACCCTTTCTTAATACAACCCTTTTCTAAGTATGAATGGGATCCCTTGGATGCATTTGAGCCGGCAATGCATATCTAAAAAGTATATCGCAATATCTGACAGCGGAAATGATTTTCATATTTGACTACATATTGTGACGTGTTGCTACACTGATAATATATTTAAGTTCAATCTACGTTTGTATTTACAGTATTGTCCATTCCCATAAGGAAAGTGAAAGAAGAGCTGGATGATTTCACAAAACATACAGACATGAATCAATTAAATTGAGGTAAGCAATAGGTTTGTGTTTATGTCTGGATAGCTATTGATATAGATATAGTATCGACTATAGATAGAGATATACACAACATCAAATCCAATGAGAAGATTGGAATGGCACAATTACGTTGATAGCAATTACAGTAAGTTTTTCGATTCATCCCTGCTAATGCACTGTTACCTCCCACCACACAGGCCTTTGTAGCATAAAAATAAGTCGGAATATGAAGGGCCATGTGTACAGAGGAAACCAGTGGGGAGGAAATGCAGTTGTAACAGAAGATTCCTTAAACGGACACAAAGAAAAACACAGTTTTGACTGAACTGTAACACTGCTGCCTCTTTTGACCTTCAAAGCAACTGCCACTCTACAGGCCAATGCTGTATATGGGGCATCTTTTGGATGCTCCTGTCCCTCCATTAATTAAGATGGCATGATTTCTGTGTGCTTTTCGGACGTCTTGTTGGGGCTTCCATCTGGAGCCTTGTTGAATTTGGTAGCCTGCCAGTGTAAGTGAAGGGAGATGTATAACGCTCACAGAATGAGACAGGGCAAAATGGGTAAAGCAGCTAGTCAGTGGGGAATTGAAATCACCGACATGCAATGTGGTCAGAACCCACCCTGAGGGCCCTGCATACCGAACCAACCCATGGGATCCAGCACACGTGCTATATTAGTACATTACATTACATTATGATCTTTAGCAGATGCTCTAATCCAGAGTAATTTACAGTTTATACATTTCTTTTTACATCCAATCCATTTATACAGCTGGATATTTACCGCAGCAATTCATGTTAAATACGTTGCTCAAGGGTATAACGTCAGCACCCCAGCGAATCCACTACCAGTTTCCTAACCAATATATTACCCTGGTTGTATTACACCAGTGCCTTGATGTATTCAGGTTCTTGTCTTCTCTTTGTTTCCTGTCATTTTTTAACTCCTTCACCTGCTTATGGGTTAGCTGTTTCCTTCATTGTCCCAAATGTGTGAATTCTTTCTTTTTTATTCCCTCTGGAAAACTTTATTTAGGGAGAAACTTTATCTAATTTAGAATTATGTAGTATATAATTTGATTTAATTTTTTACAGGCCTTGCGTCTTTATTCAAGGCCAATGAGGGAATATGAAGTTACAGGCGCACTGCACGCTCGCCCACCACTTTCCCTTGACCCTTGTACGTGTTCACCCAGAGGTAAAAACCACTCTCAGCATTTTACAGAACATGCTTTGATCATTTGAACTGATTCAATGACAGTCACGGTCTCTCAGACAGGCGCACACCTGGGAAATTCAGCCTAATGAAGTTTGGGCATGGCCCATTATTCTTTAGAACCTGCAGCCCTGTCACTCCCTGCAATGCTGTGATTATGGTGTATCTCAATTTGTTTTTGATTAGCAATGTAAGTTCTGGAAGGGGGGGAGGGGGGGGGAGGGGGGGGGAGGGGGGGACCCAGCGCGTCAGGGAAATTCAAATGGGGAACATAACCAGACCACATTTTGTATCACAGCCAACTCACCAGTTCACAGAGGCTCCAGAAGGAAGGACAGTTCTGAGACAGTGGAAGCTGTACTCTGTCATGGTGCTACACGTGACATTACAATTTCACTTTTTGACTGAAGGCTGCTGTCTCACAAACAAGATGCTGTCAGAGAAACTGTGACAGCCTCTTAACAATCTTTCTCCCTAATTCGCCACACTGAGCCCACGAGACGACATGTGGTCAAAGGAATGCGACCATTCAGGGACAAGCTAGAACATGGTTCGAGTTTCTCACCCTCAAAAACCTATGCAACCTTATGTAACAAGGAGTTTAGACCATGATGGAAATCAGTGTTGTTGGGGGAAATATAACCCTGTCTTGGTCCTGTCTTTTGCTTGCTGTTTCCCAGGTCAAAGAGAGGATGCCATAATTTCCATCTAAAGTGTGCACTGCTTTGAAAAATAGAATAATTACACAAAACAAATGAAAATGACAGGGCTGTGCTTCCAAACCACAATAATAGCCAAGGCTCATCCACCATTCTTAGAATCTTCCAGAATGTCTTAGAAGAAACGCCCTCTTTCACTTACTGATTGTTATTCATCCAGGCATAGTGCAAGGGAGTCCAATCAGAGAGGAATGACATTAATATAGACTGACCTGCCACCAAAAGGAAGATTAAGAACAATGGTCATTTTATTTTGTGGTGTGGCATTGGCTTCTCTGGTGGCCACCTGGGTTCACCTTATGCCCCGCCCTTGTCACGCCATTGTGTCTGGGAGAGCCAAGCTCCGCCCCTCCTCTTTCCCTGCAATGCAATGGGGTTGATGAGGCCAAGGAATTTGTGATGATTCATTAGTCAATTATTGTACCCGCCAAGGATTGCCATGGAAACCGTTACCCCCAGGGGTCTGCGCTTGCCATCAGCAGTCAGTCTCCTCACAGCACAACCCCCCATCAGACCTGGGATACCCCCGGCCCCCCATCCAAGTCCAACACAGATATACGCCGTCTCCAGTGCACTAAAAACAATTGTTCAACTCATAGAGGACATGTTCAGCACAATAGGCACTTAGGGCGGGCCTTCCGAGAATCCCCATGGTAACAAGGGCAGATTGGTAAGTGTGGGGGCACAGGGAGGGGGGACCACTTAACTCTGGGATCCACGAGGCACAGGAAATGGCTGAGGTGGCTGATCTAGTCACTCTTGGATCCACTGATAAGAGACCGAGAACATCTCTCTGTGTTCATGACCCTGTTCCAGCTATTCTTTTTGAGGGGGGTTGAAATGTTGCGGGGTGAGATGTGGCCAAAGGACTTACAAAGAACCATAAACCTTGGAAACGGTGCCAGAAAAGAGGTGAAAGAGATTGCTCCCAACATGCCGCCGGTCTCTCCTCAGGCTGTCAGAACTGAAACGGACACCCTGAGAGAGTGCACTTCAGAGGAAGTGCAATAAATTCAGACAGTTTTGTTCAAACCTGATTATATCAGATTGATGTTATTAATGTGATGTACGGTATATGGTACATCACATGCCACATGGGCAATGCTCACTATTTTATTAAAAGGGAAAATATAAACGTTTCTAACATTATTTATTATTCTATTGTGAAAGCAAATGTCTTAGTTCTGATGTGGCTCACTTATTCCTGGAGAACCTTTGAAATTCTCTCCTGCTTGCCTCTCTTTTCATCAGTCTCTAAAATGAACAGGCTCTCTCTCTCTGTGTGCATGTGATTGGTGGAGTATGGGACGCGTGGTTGCAAGCCGACTATGGTTTTCCTACAGAACTTGCTCTGCGCACTAATCGTTCGCGACGGTCATCGCCAGTAGATTTCTATAGTAAATTCTCTCTATTTTTCTCTCAATTGCAACCACTCACTTTACAATCTCTGGGTTTACTATGATATAATAAAAGTGAAAACAGAAACACTGCTACAATTAAAAAATGGTGTAACAGGAATGACCACTGGAACCTGCATATATATATCTAATGAGTTTTATTCTATAAGACAATGTTCCCAATAACTGGAAACTTGGGAGATTTTAAGCAGTGTATGCACATACCATTCTTTGACATCTTGTACATCTTACACAGTTTGTGTAACAAACTTCAATAGACTACCAGCCACAGGTAACCCTTTCTGTCTGTCAGCTGTCAGGCAGTAGTGATGAGGTGACAGGGGTGCTTGTATGTTCATCAGTTTTGTCGACAGGTGGCACGATTCTCTGACTGTGGTGTCTGCCGATAGCCCTGCAGGTGTTTTTCAAGAGTTTCCACAGAAACCAGATAAGACACCTGGAGGTAAAGCTGTGAAGGGTCAGGGAAGGTCACCTTTGACCCTTACAACCTTTATCCCAAGGTGTGTAGGGTACTCCAGTCCTATCTCTGTGAAATGTAGGTTTAGTCCACCTGTACTGCATTCCCAGACTTCCTTTACATGTTTTATTTATTTATTTATTTTATACAGGAAAAAAAGATAATAGTACATAAAAGATTAACAGAAAATGAGGAAAAAGTAACAAAGACAGGAGTAAAAAATCTATAGATGTATAGTAATTAAAATGTGAGAAATTTCAGAAAGAAATATGTAGAAACAATGAAAAAAAAAAATAATAATAATAAAGTGAGTGTTTATGGAGCAGACACAGCGTGATCTGAAATGAATTATAGTCTAGTGTTGACAGATTTGGTTATTTATAAGATGAGATTTGAGCTGTTTTTTAAAGTTGTTAAAATGTATATTTGTCCTTATATTTAATGGTAAATTATTCCATGATTCTGTGTTTCTATTGAAAAACGATTTTTGACCAAAATTGTTTTTGTATCTTTGAAGTGGATTTAATGCGTTTGTAATGGAACGGGTTTGTCTTTGTTGTCGGTTATTGGAATGACGCGGCAATAGGTTGTTAATGATCTGAGGAAGAGTATTGTTTTGTATGTTATGGTAAAGTTTTAGGTTCAGTAATATTTGGTAATTTTCAAAAGTGAGTGCGTTTACTTGTTGCAAGGCAGTGCAATGATGTGTGCGAGATGGTAATTTCGCGTGAATTTTGTACGATCTATTATAAAGACGAATGATTGGGTCTAATGTGCATTTTGTAGCAGATGACCAAATTGGTAAACAATATGATAATGTGGATAGAATTATGGCATTTAAATATGTATTTGAAACGGTTTGTGTCCGAATATGTCCGAATTTTATTGTAGACGAAAAGTTTCTTATTTAGCTGTTTTGCAAGGTATTCAATATGTGGTTTAAACGTCATATGATCGTCAAGCGTGACGCCGAGATATTTATAGGTACTCGTTACAGACAAGGGTTCGTTTTTTAGTTGTATAGGGGGCGGAGTCGAAAATGTTTTTTGAGAGGATCGAAAATACATACATTGTGTTTTTTTTATATTTAATGTTAAATGATTTCTGTGTAACCAGTGGTGAAGAGCTTGTAGGTCTAATGAAAGTTTGGAATAAATGCCATCTATTTTATGCGCAGAGGTAAAGATAACGGTGTCGTCCGCGTATAGAAGCACTTGGGTTGATGAGCATACTGAGGGCAGATCATTAATATATAATATGAACAATAGCGGTCCTAGAATAGATCCTTGTGGTACACCGATATTGCTTGTCGTAGAAGTGGATTTAAGTTGATCTATTTGGACCAGTTGTGTTCTTTCTAATAGATATGATGAAAGCATGTTTATTGCAGTTGATGATAGATTGAACTTCGTTAACTTATTGAGAAGTATTGAATGATTAACGGTATCAAATGCTTTTGAAAAATCGATAAATATTGCACCGGTTATATTCCCTACATTTAATGATTGTCTAATTGATTCCGTGAGATATAATACTGCGAACGTGGTTGATCTGTTTGTTCGAAAACCAAACTGAAATTCATTTAAAAGACCGTGTGATTCTAAGTAGTCGGTGAGCTGAGTGGCTAGCACCTTTTCCAGGATCTTTGACATTATGGGAAGAATAGATATTGGTCTATAAATTAATATGACTGTTGGATCACCTGCTTTGTAAATGGGAATGATTTTAGATGTTTTCCATGCGGAAGGAAAAACAGACTTTGTAATACATAAGTTTATGAGATGATGGGTGACTGTTAATAAAGAATCCAAATGTGACAGAAAGAAGTCTGAGTTCATGTCATGTGTATCCTTTGTTTTTGTCTTCTTTAGAGAATGTGTGATATTTATTAAACACTCTTGAGATATTTCTGCGAAGGAGAAAGGTTGTGATTGTGAGGCAGAAAATTCCAATTGTTGCACAGATGGATCAAAGCGGGCTGCGAGCTCTTCTACTGATGAAATTAAAAAAGTATTAAACGCGCAAGCAAGTTTTTGAGGCTCTGTTAGCAATAATCCCTGTGAGAAAACGCTTATCTTGCCTTGGTTATTTTTTGTCCTTCCTCCAGTTATGGTGTTCAGTGCATCCCACAGATTTTTGGGGTGCAAAGAGGCTTCATTCATGAGTTTCTGATAATAATTAGTTTTTGCCTTCTGTAACTCTACGATACATTTATTTCTAATTGTCGCAAAAGCTTGCTTATCTATTAATAATTTAGTACGGTAGTAGTTTTTCATAAGTTTTGATTTTTGTTTGAGCAGACATGATATATTTGGTGTAATCCAAGGTAAAGATAATTGTCGAGACTTTAGTTTAGAACTTTTTGTGTATTTTTTAGTTATAGTCTTAATTTTTTCATGCATTCTCGTGAGTATTTTCTCTGGGTTGCTCATCTTATTCTCCTCTTCCCAGTTAATGTTATTAATCTCGTTTTGGTACGTCTGTTTTTTGGAGCCTGGTATCGTTTTTATAACATTCAATTTGTGTCCCTTGTGTTCTATTTTTTTTTTTCTAATAGCAAAGGTAAGAAAATGGTCCGATAATGTTGTTTTAATAACCCCATTTAGGTTATATTTTGTCGGTTCATTGGAAAAAATTAGATCAAGAATTGTTTCACACGTACTACATACTCGCGTTGGTTTCTTTATCAATTGTTCAAGTCCAAATTTGGTTGCTACATGTTTTAGCGGTGTAGCAATAGTGTCATTCCAATTTAAGTTAAAATCACCAAGTAGTATATATTCTTTTGTTTTTACCGACTCAAGAATGTACATGGCATCGCAAAGGACTGATTCAGGAAGGAATGAAAAACAAACAGAATAAAAAACGTTCTTATCATTTTAATTACTTAAGTTACATAACTAAATGAATTATGTATGAATTATTCCTTATGATAATACGGTTTCCATAATTATTAGATGAGGACTGGCCCAGAATGGATAAATAAACACGCCATCTTTAACAAAAAGAATTGTATGAAATGGTAGCCTTCAAACATACCCTCATAAGAGTTGAACTTTGGGGCAAAAGCCGCTTTGTAGTTGTGCTCCTCCCCGGCAGGCGAGGTATCACGTTGCGGCTCAGCATTTGGTGGTGAGGAGTCTGTCACTCATGCCGCGAGCCATGCCTCCTACAGCCAGCCGTAACCCAATCTGCCAAACCTGGTGCTTGCTCCTGCTCCGCTCACCGCCGAATGGGGAGAGCGAGCGCCCTGGCTAATCGCATTATCTCCCTGTCAATGGCTGACAGGTGCAGAGGCCGGTGCCAGCGTCCGTCGCCTTGCTTTGCCTCGCTGCCACCAGCCCCGTGGGCCACAGGAAAAATGAGCCGCCTCACCAGAGTGGTTACTGCACAGCGTTGTCACAGCTCAGCGGCGACTGCATTCTGGGAACACGGAGCGGGTGTCCTGACACCCTCCACTCAGCCTGAGGGCCACAATGGAGGGATCTGGGATGTGTGTGATGTACATTCTCAATAATACCTTCCTGTTATGTGGGCTTACAGCCCATCCTATCAGTGCTTCCTCTATGATCTAAACTGCCTGAATATAACTGATGTGTCGTCTGTTTTCCCCCCTTCCTTCCTTCTCTCAATAACTGGCTGTGGGGTTCTCATGGAATCATTTGGCAGTGGCCGCATTATATTTCAGGTTGTTTAAGAAACTTGATGGTCTGCACTTAGCTGCGACCGTGAGACATGCGGGAAGAAAGTTCCAAAGCCAGATAGGAAGTGGAGGGAACACTGGTTTTTGTTAATACCAAGAATTTCTCAAGAGGTGTCAAAATGTGCCAAGCTGCGTTTTTAAAGATTGGGATAAACCTTTTAAAAGGAGGGAAAGTAAGCACTGGGCTAATCTTTGCGGATTCACCTCCATGTCGTCCAGGAGCTCCATCTTCCTCCTGTACTCCAGAAAGTTCCCTTATTTTGTACCACTGTCTCCCAACAGATTGTTTCTTGTAATTAATTAGATGCACTTAATAACTACAACCAACAGGAGGAGGCCATTTTGCCCATCTATGCTTTTAATTTAGCCAGTCTAGAGTGCATCCAGCATGGTATCAAGCATGTTCTTCAACACCCAAAGGATTATTGCTTCCAATATAAATCTTGGTATGCCGCCACAAAATGCAGACATTTGTGAACATGCTTTTTAAAGGTTTTAGTACCAGTGGTACATAACTAGTCAACCTCTGAATTGAGAGATACAGCCATCTTGCACCTTCACCCTAATCAATGTTATTGTATTTTGCTGACCCCTGTTCTTTTGTAAGGTTTAAAAAATTGTGTATTTCTCAGTTGTGGCTGTGTAGATAACTTACTTGTCATGTCCTGCTTTTGTAACATGCCTCAGCTTTTGTATTGCCACTACATTGACGGTGAGTTTAGCTGTCCCGCTGATGTGAAATGCATCAATTTTCCCAGGATGGGAGGTGGGTAACTAGATGATTTGTATATTGTAATGTGTGCATTTTACATATTGGTGGACAGATCAATTTGCCATAAAAAATTTATTTCAGGGTTCTTCTTTGTGCTTCCCCTGCAATAACGGACAATATGAAACCTCAAAAGGATATACAGTATACATTGATGTACGTCCATTTAGGTTTACAGTATTTATGCATTTTTTATTTTTCTCATTTCCTTTCAGTCTCATTATTATGCAGTAGCTGTACCAGCTGTTTTGGTAGCCCCCAGCCCCGGTGTCTGGGTAGACACGGCTGTCTGGATAGGACTTGCAGGGGATTGTGGGTACACAGTTTTTTCTTTGTTACGGGAAGACCATGCATCCCCCATCTCTGTGCAGTCCGACTCGCCGTGGGGGGTCTCTACCCATCAGTCATGATCCGCTGGTTTTAAGATGTGGTTTTCAGCAGATTGCTACTCCCTGATAGCAGTCACTGGCAGAGTCAATGCCTCTGCCTGTCTCTTTGATGTGAAACGGCTCTTTCCTCACTTTTATTTTGTTTCTCCCCTTTTTTTGCTTCTGGAAAAAAGCTTTTGAAAAGGAACACCAACCATGCATCTACCGCAACATCTACAGCAACCGTGCACTATGAAGATAGTGTGGGGAAAAAACACCTAGGGCATATTGTAGTTCAATTTTTTTGTATTTGTTGTCAGAGGCCTTTATCTAGGAAATAGTGCACAGGCATGCTAAAGTATTGTGCATTTTACTGCAGGATATTTACCACAGCAATTCTTATTGAACACTTAGCTGAAGGGGACAATCAAAAGCAGCCTTCTGGTTACATGTTCCTAGATCCTACTGTACCACATTGCTGGTGCACCTGCTGTAAAGGCAGAACAAGCTTACTGGAGGATTCCTTATACATCTGCACCATCCCTGGAGAATCTGCCATCCTGCCTGTCTTCAGTTTCACAGATTCCCACAACCTCCTTAGAACCAAGCATGGAGAGGAAGGGTCCCGACCAAATCTATCCATCTGCATCATGAAAAAAATGATCAATCGCACACTGGTCCCTGCTGCCCCTGCTATTTACAGTAGGTTCTGTTCTGTTACAGTTCAGACAACATTTTAAACAAGCAGCCTTTTGCTTACGTGTTTTCTCTCTGATGAAGTGCCACCGGTCATGTGTTCCCTAACTTTCAAGGCCATCTCTTCATGGAGGGTGAGCTTGGCAAAGTGTAGTGCAGAATGTCCCTCTCACAGCTTCTGTGGGGTTAGAACAGGGTAATGTAGAAATAGCAAACCAACAAGGGACACATTGAATCGCGAGATAAGCTCAGAGTCACAGGGGAAGGAAGTCTCAGGAGGAAGGTACCATTTCACAGCTAAAGGTAAGCACGTGTACAGTGAGCAAAAACACATATTTTTAACAGTATGTGGTTTTTTGTGGTGGTGTTTGCTGTCCATTTGTGTTGACTTTGTTTTTTGCTTGTTGTTGGGAGATGGAGAGCAAAAGTTTCCAAACACAAAAATGGGTGGGGCAATCAGTATGTTATCAGTGACACAAGTTGAAATCAATCAGTGTTTTTGTTGTGCAGGGCAACATCTTTAAAAAAATTCTCCCAATTAGGATTCAAATGGCGGTCACCGGGTGCATGAAAGAAATCATCCTCCTGGCCAGCCGAATCCCTCCCATCCCTGGGCGATGTTAGTGGCAATTATACCACACTACCACCAGCAGTGTGGTATAATGGTTAAGGAACTGGCCTAGTAACCGAAAGGTTGCAGGTTCGATTCCCCAGGTAGGACACTGCCGTTGTACCCTTGAGCAAGGTACTTAACCTGAATCGCTTCAGTATATATCCAGCTGTATAAATGGATAATATGTAAAAACAAAAAAAAAACAAAGTTGTGTAAGTCGCTCTGGATAAGAGCGTCTGCTAAATGCCTGTAATGTAATTGGGTGTTGTCCTGCAGTGCTGTTGGCCACAGTCTGCATCTGGATACGATACCAGACCAATGGGCTGATTCATCCGATAGAACATTGCCTTATTGTATTTTGATTGGTACTAACCTATGACTGGCAGGAACATGGTAGCACGTACTATAGAGTTCAAGAAATCTCACTCTGCCTTTACTATTAGGTGGACTCTATAGAAAGTTGTTATGTACTGCATGTCTCAAGGGAAAAACACATTCATGCAATGTTTACTGATGGGTCAGACAGCTCAGATAGCTTGTGGTGTTGACTTTTCTTTCTTTTTTTTTTGGATCCCACCACTATATGGATTCCATTTTACAGGTATACATATGCCAGTCACTCAATCTGCAGTTGTCTTGACATATCCTGAACAGTGTCAGCCTTTTCTCTCTCCTCAATCTTAAAATAAAAAGGCACGTTTAAACACGGCAATGAAAAACTGCTTTGTAGGTTGTGCTTTAAAATACCTTGCTTATAGTTGATTTGGTAATTAATTTGGCCACCCAATTAACCAAGAAAGAAGTGACCATCCACTATTCTAAGGAGAAACTCACCAATGTGAAAAAGAGCAGGTGTTAGCCAAAAAACCATGTAATTTTATTTAGTAGCTGGCAGAGAAAACCTTTGTTGCTTTCCTAAAAAAAATCCTGTTTCAAATAAATCCATGTCTGACTAAGCAAGCAGAGCAGAGTGCTCAATAACTTACTGTTTTAAATAAAGGTAAAATAAAAATAGGAAACCAGCTCAGCTCTTTGCTTACAGCCTCCACAGGGATCCATTAGCCTTTGTCTCAGGACTCAGGCGCTTTACTGGTGTAGTGGTGATTCACAGTTAAAAAAGACTTCATGAGCAGGTCCTGCTTTCAGTGGCTTAGCTCTGAATCTCCTTAAGCCCTCCATCGCAGGCAAAGGATTCACTGTGAAATGTAAAACCCTCAGACAGAATGTTTAACCTGCAAACATATTGGCAGTGTAGAATAAGGGAATGCCTTTACTAAAAACTGTCTATATAGCATGTAATCGGATGTCCAT